>CM039507.1:17671220-17884338 GCA_022432975.1 Begonia masoniana
GTTTATGGAGTACTGGGCACTCATTGACAATACAAGAGGCGTCTTACTCGAATGGAGGGTCGCCGGAAAACTGTAATTCTCCCCGCTCCGGGGTCTAAAATCTACTACTCCCGACCTGCAATTGATTGTGGCATAGTGCCAAAACAACCAATCCATGCCCAAGATTACATCGTACCCCTTCATACTTATAATGATCAGGTTCGCATACAGCTGCTGACTACCAACAGATATAATTTCACCCCGTATCGCCTGATCTGAGTGTAAATACTCCCCGGAAGGCAACATAACACTATAACTACGATCAGCTGGGGCGACATCTAAATTCCATTTAACTGTATACTTCTGTGCTATGAAGGAATGGGTTGCCCCTGTGTCAATTAAAACATGAGCCGTGTTTCCACAGACCAAAATAGTACCTGAAAGAACTGAAGGCTGAAAAGTTTCCTCGTCTTCAATAAGAGAAAGATCCGGGAGGCACCGCCCGGTGGCCTCCTACTTGGCTCTAGGCAGTCAACGGCCTTGTGGCCCACTTTGTCACATCGAAAAAATCGTCCACTATGCAGCTTACACTCCCCATGATGGTTCTTTTGGCAAATAGGGTATAAAGGAGCCTGCGACGCCCCTTGCGGACGTTTGCCCTTATCTGGAACTCTAGGCATCTCATTTGCCCGTTTGACACCACGTTGTGGTTGTGGCTGCCAACCCTGATTCTGTTGTTGGGGTCGCACATCTCTGACAAACCTTCTCGACGCTTCTCTCTGTCGCTGAAGCTTCATTTCGATGTCATCAAGTCTGAGAGCCCCTTCCACTATCTTATGATAAGGCACGTCTTCGTCACCCATTGTCATCACCCCTTTTTGAATTTCTAATTTCAAACCTTGTACAAATTAGTGAATTTTGTCCTCCTCCTCGTAGATCATATATCTGGCATACCGAGATAGTGACTCAAATCTTCGCACATATTCGGCCACTATTCCTGTTTGGCGCAATTGGGTGAACTCCACCTTCTTACTAGCCCGAAGAGTGCGACTGAAATACTTATTGTATAATACCGTTTTGAATCTTTCCCATCTCATATCCTCCACATCTGTTGTAGCCTTGATCGTGTCCCACCAGAATATAGCGTCTTTCTCCAAATTGAATACTACACACATCACCTTATCGGCTTCCTCTACTTTTGCATAGGCAAACATACTTTCAATCTTACAAATCCACTGTCCGGCAATCATAGGGTCTGAAGACTGTCCATCGAAAGCCGGAGGCCCAAGGCGTCAAAATCTCTCTCCACCTTGGTCCCGTGAAGAACTCCCTTGTCCATTTCCATTACCATTCCCCTCTCGGTTCAATAAAATCCCGATCTGTTCTGACTGTTGTTGCAGTATATCCATGAATTGATCCACGGGATTCCCTTGAGGTGGTATAGGCGCTCTCGGCATATTTTGTTCCTAAACACATTAGACAATACGAAGCAATATAAATATCTAGGAATCATACTTAAACTTAAACACTTACAGTCGATTGAGAGTCCTCGTGCGGCGGTGTGTTTTGGCGTGAAACTTACAGAATCGCTTTTAAAACTCCGTCTTCTCTGATACCATAACTGTAACGACCCCAACCCGGTTAGGGCCGTCACGGCCTAACCATAACTTACCCGTAACTTAGCCTCCTTATTTAGAATTACAAATATTCTCTCTCTTTTTTTTTTACACTTCCCATAACACTTTAAACCAACTAAAAAACCAATAAAAATAATCAATTAAAACAACAATCAATAAAACAAGGGGGGGGGGGGGGGCAAAAATGATAAATGCCAACCAAAGGAGGGGCGACTGATCGCCCCTCCTTACTGGCGATTAGTCGCCAGAGAAGAAAACGAGGAGCGATTGATCGCCCTATACGATCGCCTGTTAGGCGATCGCTCGGCAACCGCCCTGGAAGTTTACTTCCAGAGCGCATGCCTTATGGAGATCGATCCCCTTCCCAGGGCGATCGATCGCCCATCGCTCTGGAATTTTATTCCTGAGCAATGCTTCTTCTTCTCTCCACTTTCTTACCTCTTCCTTCTTGTTTCTTCCATACATCACAACATAAATTTTCTTATACCAAAAACAAAACACTCAGTCATTGATCATCCAAAACACGACACCCATATAACCTACAATTTCGGAAAACTCAAGAAAATGAACCGCGTGGATTGCTCTAAAAACCGAGCTATTCCCCCACGGATAAATACCTAAAAACCATCAAACATTTTTCCATACAGATCCTCAAAACGAAGATCAACAATAAAATAGAATTCCCTTAAAACATCACCCAAACGAACACATTTACTAAATCGCTCAAAATGACACAACTTCAAGTATATGTCCACTATACAATTTCCCAAAATATTAAACTTGTCTACACAACCTAAATACTATCACTTTCTTAATCAAAGGACTTGCACCCATCAATTTACCACAAAACGGTGCGGAGTCACCAACGGTGATCAACCAAGCCAAAAACACGCCCCATCGCCAGGAGCTCCGCCCATCGACCATCTATACTTGATCCTCAGGAGGAAGCTCCTCACCTTGGTTCTAGTCACCTACATCATACGATAAATACATGAAGCCTAATGCTTAGTAAAGAGTGCACTAAACATAACATTACATATATGCATGACATTTATAAAACATATTCGTTCTCATTTTATTTTCTTTAACTTAAATCATTCGTCTATATAATAGACCATTTCCTTGCCCCGTGAGAACCGTGTCTTTCCACGTAAGAACCGTGTCTTGCCCCGTGAGAACCATATCTTACCACGTGAGAACACATACCATATCGCATAGTTCGTTGTCAATCATTTGTTCAACTTTTATAAAACATGCTTATAAATAGTTCGTATGCACATTTAGGAAAAACATGATGCATGAGTACAACATTCACATAGGGAAATCATCGAAGACAAACCCTTAAATGTCTATAGCCCGTAGGCGAACAAACACTTAGTCAAAAACTAAACATTAATCCTAGGATACCCGACTCACCAAAACCCTTACAATCAACTAACATCATCTTCAAAATCATACAATTTCTATATCGTTACGACGTAGGGCCTTAGGGGCCGAAAACCTAACACTCACTTACCTAGCGTCCTAGATATGCCGAGCACCGTTCTTGAGCTTGGGTTACCTAAGACAAATTCATAACACATCATTAGTTTTAACTCTAAATCATCAACTTTAAAACTAAACGAAATCCCGAGCTAAAACAATTTCTTCAAAAACTCTAATTCACTTCATTCGGGCATTTCGTCGAGCACGTTGTGCTCACTAATTTCTAAACCTCATTTATGGTTTTAAACAACCTAAAATTAACCCTAAACACTAACCAACACCATTAATTCACTCTAACTACTCCAATAATCATAAATACATCTTTATTGGGCATTAATTTCGTCAAACTATCGATTCCTCATAAAACCAACAATTTCTCAACAAACCCTAATTCAAATAACACCTTAAAATAACTATTAAACTAACCCAAAGTATAGGACTTACCTAGAGTGTCGATTTAGGGAAGGAAATCGAAGGAAAACGGCGAGAAAATCGGAGGAGTCGCCTGAGTTGGAGAATCGGCGATGAAGGAGAAGAAGAAATCGCCAAGGGAGGGAGAGGATCGCGTGGAGGGAGGAAAGAAATAAGGGAAAAATAGAGGGTTTCCTAATTTAAGTAAAATTCGACTTAACAAATTACCTAAATGCCCTTTTATTATTTCCTTGCCTAAACTCTTTAATTAACCTATCAATTTAGTTTATCCAAAATTATTTTATTTCACCAAATATTCTTATTTATTCCTAGGGTTCTAACGAAACTTTCCGTTTGCTAAACAGACTTAATTTACTATTTCTACGAGTCAAAACAATATACGACAATAAATAGGGAACTCGGGAACCTAAGACTCAAGACCCTTAGAAACGAAAATTTCTGGGCGTTACATCTTAACTCTTCCCTCGCCTCTCCATTGAGAGTAGGAGTTGAGGACGAAAATCCCGTCCCACGGTGGTCGTTTTTCCTCCGAAAAAATCGTTCACTCGAGATCTTAACCCGTAAGATCGCTCTACTAGTCCGCCAAAGTTATTTTCTTTACTTTCTTGCCATTATTTCACACACATTTTCACTCTATATTTCGGCCACACTCCACACACAAATCACTTTTATTTTCTTGCATTTATTTTCCTTCATCTCGATTTCCATTTCTTCACTTTTCACACACTTTTTCCACACCTTTATTTTCTTCTATTTTATCGCATATCATTCATATCTTCTCCTTCATTTTCGGCCATACACCATTCAAACACATCACCTCATTTTTTCCTTGCATTTGTTGTCATATTTTCCCTTATTTTCTGCCATTTACACAACCACACAACCGAGCACTCTTTTTGAAAATTTGTGGGTTTGAACACAACCTTTTTCTAAGGGATTATGTGTCACTGTTTCCATAGTTTCAGACCGAGATCTGAGGTTTACTTCGAAATTTTGGAAGAGTCTGCACAAAGCCATGGGAACTCAGTTGAACTTTAGCACGGCATTTCATTCTCAGACCGATGGTCAGACAGAGCAAAAGAATCAAATTCTTGAGGATATGCTTAGAGCTTGCGTGTTAGAGTTTCAAGGCTCGTGGAGCAGGTACTTGCCATTAATTGAGTTTTCATATAACAATAGCTTCCAAGCTACCAATGGCATGGCTCCGTATGAAGCGTTGTATGGACAAAAATGTAGATCACCGCTATATTGGGACGAGGTCGTGAAGATATAATCATTGGCCCTAATATTTTACAGCAAACGGCGGAGAAGATTGCTGTTATTAGACAGCGCATTGAGATAGCTCAGAGCCGTCAGAAAAGCTACACTGACAATAGACGAAGGTAGTTGGAGTTTAATGAAGGTGATTAGGTCTATTTGAAAATTTCTCCATTCAAAGGCGTTATGAGATTTGGGAGACGGGGCAAGCTTAATACTTTTTACGTTGGGCCCTTTCCTATTTTGAAGAGAATTGGGAAGATGGCTTATCGACTACAGCTACCAGCATCAATGGAGAGCATCCACAACGTCTTTCACGTGTCTATGCTCAGGAAGTGTGTGCGTTACCCGTCGCATGTCATAGAAGCACGAGAGATTGATTTACATCCAACATTAACCTACGTGGAAAAGCCGATACAAATTTTGGAATCCTCTATTAAGGTATTGAGAAACAAGGAAATCCCACTTGTCAAAGTGTTAAGGCAGAATCACGGAGTAGTGGAAGTTACCTGGGAGAGGCAGCAAGCTATGATGGCTAAGTATCCAGAAATATTTGTGTAATCAATTTTGAGGACAAAATTTTTGTAAGGTGGATGGAATGTAACACCCGATTTTATGGGTTTTTGTATTGTGCGCGCAATGACAATTTTGTAAATAATCGAAAAATGTCTGTTTTACGAATAGAGAGTTTAAATAGAACCCTCATGATTAATATGAATTTTAGGGAAATTATGAGAATTTAAGGAATTCAAATCGAAATATTATATTTGAGTTTCCGATTTTGACCTTAGAGAGGTTTATTTCGTAGAAATAGTAAAATAAATCTGTTTGACAAACAGAAAGTTTTATTAGAGTCCTAGGAATAAATTGGAATTATTGGTGAAATAAGAAAATTTTAGAGAAACCGAATCGATAGACGAACTATAGGATAAACGGAGAATTTAACCGAAGGGCAAATATGTAAATTGCCAAGCCAACTTTAATTAAAACCCAAATACCCTCATTTTCTCAACACTTCAACGATTCTCCAGAGGCTTTTCCTTCTCCTCCCTTCTGACGCCTCTATTCCACGATTCTCCACCATCTTCATCGATTCTTCCTCCAATCTTCAAGGTTCCTTCAAGATTTCTTCTCCCCTCGCGATTCTTGGTAAGAATCTATAGTTTTCCAGTTGTTATTCTCAATTTCTAGCATTGTAAATTGTTAGGGTTTCGTTAGATTTCGTTGAAAACAACCGGGTTAGGTTAGGAATGGTTAGTTATTGCTCTGTTGGTGATTATTGAACGTTATTAGGTGAAACGTTGAGTGTATTTTTGCGTTTGATTGAAAAATTGGGTATGGAGCTTTGGAAACCTCCATTAATGGGGGTTTGTTAGTTATGAGCACAAGTTGCTCGATGGAATGCGCGAGAGAGATTTATTAGAGTTTTAGGAAATTTCCTTTAGTGGGAGTTTCGTAAATTTCTGAAACTTTACGTTTAAACTCGGTTTTAACAAAGAACGCTATAGATTGATTTAGGTGACTAAGTTCGAGATGAGGAGCTCGGTGTGCACGGGACGAGAGGTAAGTTCTCGTGACTTACTCTGGCCGATTGCTTACACCATATGTCGGAATTTGTGTAAAGGATTGTTTGGTGCATTGTTTGTTTAATTACTTTGGTTGGGTAGTTAGGATTTAGTTATTTTATAGGTTAAGTATTGTGATGTCTTGATAGTATTTGTGAGGTTTTGATGGTATGCTCATCATGTATGCTTTATTGTTCATTTAATTGCTCATGCATCATGGTTTTTAAAATGTCATGAAAAAGAATTTATGCTTTGATTTTATGAAAAGAAAATGCATGTAAAGGCAAGTAAAGTATCACAGTAAACAACCATGGCATGTGGTTATCGGGGATGAGGTTCAGACTTGGCAATCTGTGGTGAGTGGGTTTCCCTCCCATCAGATGGTGTGGGCTGTCTAACCGCTTGACGTGCCCTACCCATATGTCGAGCATTTCTGATAACCATAGACTGACACGTACTGATAAATGAAATGACATGGACGGCTTTCATTGCATACATGATCATGAATATACATTTATGTAGAACTTGCTGAGATTTTTATCTCATAGGTGTCTTTATGGTGTAGGTGACTACGAGCATGGTGAGGACGATGTCCCTCCACCTGACGAGCCTACAGCTTGAAGGAAGATGTTCGCGGGAGCGGCTGGCGTAGTCGACGCGAGCACGACTCGTGGAGAGCATAGGTTATATGTTTTGGAATTATTTGATGAAATGTATAGAAAAATATATTAGGATGTTTGGTATCTGGATAGGTTGAAAATTTGTGTTTTGATTATTTTATTTTGATAGCTTCCGCTATGTATGGAAGGTTTTGATAAAAATAGATAGGATATTAATATTGATGTGTATTTGGGTGAATATTGAAGATTGTGGAATGCTTTGATGAAATAGAATAGATTTTAGATGAGATTTGGTGATTTGAAAATAGGTTTGTGGTTTTAAGTTGAAATCGAAGTTTGTGTCGGGATTGGAGGATTTAAGTTGAATGTTCAGATTTTGGGAGGTGTAATTTAGTTGGATTGTTGATGGATGTTTTGAGGATGGAAATTGAAGTGTGTATTAGGTGAAAAATTGAAGAAAAATGGCAAAGTGGTAGCAAAAAGGGCGAGGGGGCGCGCTGGCCGGGCGCTGGAGGCGCGCTAGCCAGGCTCGCGCACGACGCGAGCGTTGGGCATGCTGTGTGCGCGCCCAGAATGTGCCCTCCCGATCGATCGCGCCCAAGCTCCGATCGATTGGGGTCTATAGATGTTTTAAGTCGGAATACAGAGAGGGCCCGATCGATCGGCCTTATGTCCCGATCGATCGGAGTTGAAAATCTTTTTTAAATCGGAGTCCAGAGAGGGCCCGATCGATCGGCCTTATGTCTCGTTCGATCGGCGTTGCGAGTTATTTTTGGCCGGGAATCCAGAACAAGCCCGATCGATCGGCGCCACATTTGACTTCAACATGATTTTTCTGAAATTCTGACTTTTCAAAACACGTTTTAATCCGACCTTTCACGACACCTTTTAAGCGTATTTTACAAGCGATCCCCAAGTATTTTAAAGGATTTCAAGGACCCAAAAATCGAGTCAACATTTTCCCGAAAAATGGTCTTAACCATTTTAATGATTTAGACGTTGACGAACTTAAAGTTAAGTTAGAGCCCGAATTTCTAGATATGGATTGAAAGCCCGAGTCCGTTATCTAATGATTAAACGAATGAAAAAGAAAGGAAACGAAAAATGCAAAGAAAGAAAAGAAAAGAAAAGAAAGAAAAAAAATTTTAAGTGAGAACGAGCGAGGGTAATACACATGTACGTATGTATGCACGCACGACGAAGGTCGTGGTGGCACCGACGTTGGGTTGGGGTCGTCACACAAGTGTCTCACAAATGCATGGGGTGATCAATCGGCTGCTTGTCAGCCGATCGATCGGCTTCATAAACAAATAAAGGGGCGATTGATCGCCCCTATACCAGGCGATCGATCGCCTGTATGAAAACTGGAGGGGCGATCGTTCGCCCTTCATCCCGGTGATTGATCGCCTCAGATCAATAGCCAGCCGATCGATCGCCCATTTTGGGCGATCGATCGGCACACTCTCTGGAAAATCCAGAGAGTGGCGACCATAGATGGCGATCGATGGCCCTTCCCTGCGATCGATCGCCAAGTCCTCTGGAATCCGAATTCCAGAGAACCTGCACCCCTCTTTTCTTCCTTTCTCAATTCCCCTACATACAACATACATTACACTCATTTATCATTTCATCAACCACTAAATAAACGACCTAAAGCATCTCCTAGAACGTATTTGAAAACGTAATAAACTTTCGTAAAAACGAACTGCGTGGATCCATTTAAAAACTAAACAATTTCCTCTGTTAAAATAAAATTTCAAGTAGTTCTCTGAAATCCAGATAAAAGCCTTAACAAAACATTTTATAAATTAAGTTTACCAAAACATCAAACTATCAGCTATCCAGATTTCCAAACAACCTAAAATGTTCTACCTATACAATCTCATCCACTATCGCGTTCTCAAAATACTTACAAACATCCCAACGGGTCAAAAGCGCACTGACTGCACCAGCACACTCCCACGAGCCATCTTTCTTCAACTTATCATTCCTCGGGTGGAGGGATCTCGTCTTCACCTGTATCAAGATCACCTATACCATACAGACAACTACGAGCTAGAGGCTCAGCAAGTTTCATAAATGCAGATGCATGTGAGGTTCAGAAATCATGCAGATTACATAATATAACAGATCATTACGTCACTGATAGATTGTCACCGAGGTATCAGCCTATTAGATAGAGGGGGCACGTCTGGCGGTTGGACAACCCTTCCCACCTAACGGGGGGGTACATGCTTACATCCGTAACAGTCATGCCTGAGCCCCACCTGACATGACCAAATAACAGATTACGTAGATTCATTTCGTTGATTCATTTTACTTTTTAATTAGGTCGCAGACAGAATGTCACTGAGGGCTAAACCCACCTCGCAGTGACCAAATAACAGATTACGTAGATTAATTTCGTTTGTTCATTTCCTTTTAAACGATGTGGTAATGTGACAAGCCCCTCACAGCCTTCACAATAGATCGATAGCCCCCTTTCTGGCCACATCCCTTTTTTTTGAAAACGTAGTGCAGAAATTCATTTTCTATACTTATTTGAAAACCATGATGCATGAACACGTGCATAACATAAACATACAACATCTATACCATCGAGACAATAAAATTATAATCTATAAAAGAACTAATCCTAACTACCCAACCAAAACATTTAAACAAGCAATTCACCAATGATCTTTGACACGACTTCAATGTA
Organism: Begonia masoniana; assembly: GCA_022432975.1. NCBI lineage: Eukaryota > Viridiplantae > Streptophyta > Magnoliopsida > Cucurbitales > Begoniaceae > Begonia > Begonia masoniana. The sequence goes on from CM039507.1 coordinate 17,680,897, forward strand.
AGGTGTAGGCCAATCGGCCACAGTAAGTCACGAGAACTTACCTCGCGTCCGTTGAAATTTGAGCTTCGTCCACGAGTGTCGTTCACCTAAGGCAAAGCACGACATTTGTCGTTAAAATGAGTTTAAACTATTAAACGTCCAAACTAACAAAATCCTTAACAAAAAAAGTTTCCTAAAACTCTAGTTTAGCCTATTGAGGCATTTTATTAAGAAATTCACGCTCGACACCTCAAAACCTCCATTAACGAGTTTTTCCAAAACCTCAAAAATCGATAAACCTTAATATTCCACAACGAATCGACTAAACACGTCCAATAATCACCAATACGTCCATTATACGAACTAATATGACAAACCTATCAATTTCTAACCCTAAACCATGTTTTTTACAAAACCCTAAACAAAACCCTAACCGTTAAACTTTGCAAAAACAAAAATATAACGCTCTAAAACCATAGATTCTTACCTAGGGTCGGGATTGGGGAAGAAATTGCGAAGAGTGGACGTCAACCGGAGGAAGAATCGGCGTCGGAAGTGGAGGTCGTTAGAGGGAGAGAGGAAATCGCATGAAGGAGGGCTTCTGGTTCGCGCAGGCAGAGAGAAAATGAGGGAGGAAAAGAGAGAAGTGTGATTTTTGATAAAAATTGACTTGGAAAACTACCATTTTGCCATTCCTTTGATTTTCTATTTGTTTCGTCCTTTGTTTCGTTAATTAGCTAACGATTTGGTTTCTCCAAATTTCCTTATTTCGCCAATAACTCTAACTTATTATTGGGGCTTTATTAAAACTGTTCGTTCGCAAAACGGACCTCGTTTACTATTTTTACTAAAATGTCGTTTATATTATGAGAAACGCAAATACTCAAAATTCAGCATTACAACTCCGAAAAATTCTCGTAAATTTCCAAAAATCCATATCCATTATTAGGATTCTAATAAAGCTCTCTGCTCGCAAAACGGACTCAATTCAGCATATTTACAAAATTGCCATTATATATTATAATTATTAAATCCCGTTAAAACCGGGTATTACATTGCATCTACCTTATTTAAAATTTTGTCTTCAAAATTTGACTTTTCTTATATTCCATGTTATGACCGTCTTATGCCTTGCATTCTTATACTCTGACGTACAACCACTCGATTTCTTTCGAGTCCTTCCCTTTCATCCCATAGAATTGAATCTTCCCTTAAGAACTTCGATTATATCATGCTTGGGGTCAATTCCTATAACTCTTAACCAAAACTCTGAAACTCTGTGGTTTAATCTTAGCCACTAACCCCATTGGCTATCTTCGACTTGGCTTACTACGCTTCAGATTAGCATCGTGTGCTAATAATTTTCTAAGTCTCTAATTTAGATAATTCAACTGCATAAATATGCATATAGCTAATTCACCCCACCTTGGTTTACACTTAATTATTCATAAGTTAAATTTCCTTACCCTACTGACTTGGTCTTATATTCGGGCTTCCCCGACTAACACCTGATTCAAATCTTAATTTCCAAATGAAGCAACTTCAAGGCTTTCTTCCATCGAAGTTTTCTCTTAGCTATTCTTTTAGATCACATCTATATCTAGACTTCCTAATGTCATTTAGATTGAATGTCGTCTAAAATTTTTTTCCCTCCCCGGGGCTGTAAATGAAACTCCTTCGTAATTTCTTCAACCCCGTCTGCAGTCGGGATGCACACCAACTGAATTCCTACATTATTTTCATATCTCGGTTCTCTCTAGCTACCCCTTAGGCAGTAGCTACACCAAAGCTTCCTATCCCCTTTCTGATTTGACTATCTTCTAAAGGTTTTCCGCAACTCATGGATCGTAAACTAATATCTTCGTAAATTCATCTACCTCATCTACAGTCAAACGTACATCTACTAATTTCCCGCCCCTTTTCCCGTGATGATTCCTCCCTAACTCTTTCATCAATATTACCCCAAGTTCCACACTTCCTTGGGCAACTTACCAATTCCGATAGTTATTTCGGGGTGGGTTTTTTTTTTTACAACCAAGTTCACACTGCCATACTTTTCAACTATATCGTCAAAATTCCTCAAAACCTCAATGAATTTGACTGGGTGTCAACGTCGCTACTCTCCTAGGATCCTCATTCCTTTATGAACATGATCCTATAAGCATCGCATTTCATTCTAAGTTTGATCCCTGAGCTCTATCACTATGTCCTCGATGGACATTCTTATACTATCTGTGCTATGCTCACTAGTCTAACTTAGATTTCCATTAACTCCGAGTACCATCAAGTCCATAATTCTACCATTGATGTGCTCTAAACCATACACTCTGACCTTAGGTCATTTATGTATTTATTGGTCTCGACTTGTTAAATACTAGTCGAACTTTCTGGAAATTTCTAATTTAGCCACATTTCTAAGTCTACTTAAATGTTTTCCATGAAAGTCCTCATTCTCTTTATCTAATAAATCGCGAACTTTACAATTCTCATATCATTAAACACCAGCCTATCTTCAAATCCTTATTAACTTTGGGCACAATTCAATCTCCAAGTTTCGCCATTAATTTATTCCACTTGGCTCTCGTGCAACGACCCATACAATGACCTCCTTATTTGCAAACTTGTTGTAAATAAGTTTACACCCGTAATCTAAATCTCCTTAGTTCCCAAATCTTACCCTTTTATCTTCCAATAATTTGGAACATCTCATTATTAAGGCTTCCCCTTCTAGTTCCTCGAACACTGATGTTTCTACCTTTATACCGGAGGTAAGCATCAGGCTGTGATTTTTTTTTAACTTGAACTGTATTTACTTTAGGCCCATAATTAAACCCCTTATACTTTTCAAGTCAATAAAATTTGCAACTTCTTACTTCGTCACTCACAAGTGATACTTACTCTTGTCGACTCGCCACTCCTCTTAACGTTGCACACTTCACACTTAGCCTCGAAACATGACCTTTCAATTTAAGGTGTTAACCCATCTTTGATTAACTAAGGTGCTTGGGTTTCTAAGACAGCTCAACCCTTATGCTTTAGTCCCACGTTCCTGGATCGGATAACACCAATGGCCGGACATGTCTACGTTTTAATCGTCCCTTAATGCGAACTCCGAGTTGATCCATTTATTTTCTTCATGAGCATTGGCTAGTACAGACGCGCCTAAGCGGTGCCTAAATCCTTCGTCCATAATTTGGTATTGATCAGTTACATTCCGTAACATTCCTAAGTAAAACCGGTTCTCTTTCGAATATCGTTTTCATCTAATTACCTTAACCTCATGCGGATCTAAATTATACGAGTTCTTATTAGGTCCTCTATCCACTTAGACGTACTATTATACTTTGACAATCTAGGGTATTCCTCAATAAATCTTACATCTAAGATTCAAATTTCTCTATGAACCGTCATATTCTAAAACTCCGAGGGTTTGTCAACTAGGGTCAGTTTCTATCTCTTTAAATCTTACACATTGTAAGTTGTATCGTTCTTACGGTAACTCAATTCTAAGTGTGCAACTTCCTGTGGTTAGGTCAGGTTAATCCTACTACCACATAACTCTCTTTCTATAAGGCCTATATGGTCTTGCATCTATCTACTGCCTTATCGTCGAGGTTCACTTAAGAACTCTTCTTACCCACCTTCTACTATTCTCTTCCCTCTCTATTTTCAAATATGCTCCTATCTATTATCCAACTATTACTTTCAAATTCTTACTCTATACTACATCTCCATTCTAATATTCTTCATTCTATTAATTATTAAAATAAAACTCTACCTGAAACAGCTGAAGGTTGGGCAGTTTCTTCTTCTCCAGTCAAGGCAGGCACCTTTAGTGTAACACTTTTCTAATTTCTGCCCGATCGGTCCCTGCCTGGCTTCGGGCAGTCCTTGACATAGTGGCCCATTACTCCACATCGAAAGCACTTATCTGTGCCCAATCTACAATTACCATAGTGCTTCTTCTGGCATTCAGAACACAGAGGTCTTCGAGAAGTTCCTCGCACGCGCTTTCATCGGCTTTGTTTAATTTCTTCCTTGCCCATCCTCCTCGTACCGTGGTTACTTGGGCCCACCACCCCTTGGGTCCTTGGGCCTTCTCGTTTTGTCAATATCTCGAGCTGACGAGATTGCCTATCTATAAGCTGAGCTTGTCGGTCTATATGCTGGGCCTGACGATCGAGTAAATCCTTCAGCCTATCCCGGGCTTCGTCCCTAACATCTTTACCACGGACCATTTTATATCTCCTATAAAGGTTAGCACAAATAATCCTAAGAAACAAAACAAGAAAATAAAATAAAACGTACTTACAGTTGAGGAAGGATGTCCGCGTAGTGGCTGTGCAGTCGAGCAGTCAACAGAACCGATTTTAAAACTCGGGGGCTCTGATACCATAACTGTAACGACCCTTAAACTATTCTGAATTTTACTGTACAAATTTAAATTTTTGTAACTCTAAATGAGCTTAGTAACGTTGATTCATTAAGTCGAGCTCTAGAGTGTTGAAAACTATTTTTAAAACCATTTAAATAAAAGTTAAAACAATTTATAAAACAATTAAAACCAATGAAGGCATCGGCCACAACACAAGGGCAAAAGGGACAATTGTCCCACAAATGCATGGGGCGATGGATCGGCTGCTTGTCAGCCGATCGATCAGCTTCATAAAAAAATGTAGGGGCGATCGATCGCCTGTATGAAAACTGGAGGGGCGATCGTTCGCCCCTCACCCCGGTGATTGATCGCCTCAGGTCAATCGCCAGCCGATCAATCCCCCATTTTGGGTAATCGATCGGCACACTCTCTGGAAAATCCAGAGAGTGACGACCACAGATGGCGATCGATCGCCAAGTCCTTTGGAATCCGAATTCCAGAGAACCTGCACCCCTCTTTTCTTCCTTTCTCAATTCTCCTGCATACAATATACATTACACTCATTTATCATTTCATCAACCACTAAATAAACGACCTAAAACATATCCTAGAACGTATTTGAAAAATGTAATAAACATTCGTAAAATCAAACTGCATGGATCCGTTTAAAAACTAAACAATTTCCTCTGTTAAAATAAAACTCCAAGCAGTTCCCTGAAATCTAGATAAAAGTCTTAACAAAACATTTTATAAATTAAGTTTACCAAAATATCTAACTATCAGCTATCCAGATTTCCAAACAACCTAAAATGTTCTACCTATACAATCTTATCCACTATCACGTTCCCAAAATACTTACAAACATCCCCACGGGTCAAAAGCGAACCGAATGCACTAGCACACTCCCACGAGCCATCTTTCTTCAACTGATCATTCCTCGGGTGGAGGGATCTCGTCCTCACCTGTATCAAGATCACCTACACCATAAAGATAACTATGAGCTAAAGGCTCAGTAAGTTTCGTAAATTCAGATGCATGCTATGCATGTGAGTTTAAGAAATCATGCAGATTACATAATATAACAGATCATTACGTCACAGATAGATTGTGACCGAGGTATCAGCCTATTAGATGGAGAGGCCACGTCCGGCGGTTGGACAACCCTTCCCACCTAATCGGGGGGGTACATGCTTACATCCGCAGTCATGCCTAAGCCTCACCTTGCATGACCAAATAACAGATTTTGTAGATTCATTTAGGTTGTTCATTTTACTTTTTAATTAGGTCGCAGACAGAATGTCACCGAGGGCTAAACCCACCTCGCAGTGACCAGATAACAGATTACGTAGATTAATTTCGTTTGTTCATTTCCTTTTAAACGATGTGGTATTGTGACAAGCCTCTCACAGCCTTCACAATAGATCGATAGCCCCCTTTCGGGCCACATCCCTTTTTTCTGAAAACGTAGTACAGAAATTCATTTTCTATGCTTATTTGAAACCATGATGCATGAACACGTGTATAACATAAACATACAACATATATACCATCGAGACAATAAAAGCATAATGTATAAAAGATCTAATCCTAACTACCCAACCAAAACATTTAAACAAGCAATTCACCAATGATCCTTGACACGACTTCGATGTACGGTGTAGGCAAATTGGCCACAGTAAATCACGAGAACTTACCTCACGTCCGTGGAAATTCGAGCTCCGTCCACGAGTGTCGTTCACCTAAGGCAAAGCACGACATTTGTCGTTAAAATGAGTTTAAACCATTAAACGTCCAACTAACAAAATCCTTAACTAAGGAAGTTTCATAAAACTCTAGTTTAGCCTATTAAGGCATTTTATCGAGAAATTCACGCTCGACACCTTAAAACCTCCATTAACGAGTTTTTCCAAAACCTCAAAAATCGATAAACCTTAATATTCCACAATGAATCGACTAAACACGTCCAATAATCACCAATACGCCCATTATACGAACTAATACGACAAACCTATCGATTTCTAACCCTAAACCGCGTTTTTTACAAAACCCTAAACAAAACCCTAACCGTTAAACTTTGCAAAAACCAAAATATAACGCTCTAAAACCATAGATTCTTACCTAGGGTAAGAATTGGGGAAGATATTACGAAGAGCAGACGTCAACCGGAGGAAGAATCGGCGTCGGACGTGGAGGTCATCAGAGGGAGAGAAGAAATCGCATGAAGGAGGGCTTCTGGTTCATGCAGGTAGAGAGAAAATGAGGGAGGAAAAGAGAGAAGTGTGATTTTTAATAAAAATTGACTTGGCAAACTACAATTTTGCCCTTCTTTTGATTTTCTATTTGTTTCGTCCTTTGTTTCGTTAATTAGCTAACAATTTGGTTTCTCCAAATTTTCTTATTTCGCCAATAACTCCAACTTATTATTGGGGCTTTATTAAAACTGTTCGTTCGTAAAACAGACCTCGTTTACTATTTTTACTAAAATGTCCTTTATATTATGATAAACGCAAATGCTCAAAATTCAGCCTTACAACTCCGAAAAATTCTCGTAAATTTCAAAAATCCATATCAATTATTAAGATTCTAATAAAGCTCTCTCCTTGCAAAACGGACTCAATTCGGCATATTTATAAAAATGCCATTATATATTATAATTATTAAATCCCGTTAAAACCAGGTGTTACAAGCCGGCTCTCTTGATTTGACACATGTCAGTTCTGCGGCCTCAAACTTCAGAGCTCTTGCTGCGATATCGGCATAAGGTACATCCAAGACTCCAGATACTATGATGCTCTTCCGAGTTTCTGGATTTAGCCCTTCCATGAACTGGTGCACCTTATCTTCGTTATCGCTTACTAGACGTGGTGCAAACCAAGACAATGCCTCGAATTTCTGGATATATTCCGCAACCAAGCCAGTTTGCTTCAGCTGCGTGAACTCTGTTCTTTTAGCCACTCTCACAGTGCGGCTGAAGTACTTGTTGTAGAATACAGTTATAAACCGCTCTCACGTCATCACTGTCACGTCGGTCGTTGCTTTGATGGAGTCCCACCAAAATCGAGCGTCCATGGCGAAGTGGAATGTAGCACATGCAACTTTTTTCCCCGTTCTCTATTTTAGCATACGCTAACATATCCTCTATCATTCGTATCAACTCCTCCCCAACAGTGGGATCTGAAGATTTATCGTCAAATACTAGAGGTCGCAGTTTCTGAAACCTCTCCATGCCGTGGTTGTTCGGAATGACCAACTCCTGGGCTCTCTGATTCTTACGGTTTACTAAGCTCTCAATTTGCTGCACTTGCCTGTCTATATGGTGGGCTTGACAATCAAGCAAATCCGTCAGCCTATCTAGGGTATCGTCCCTAGTGTCTCTACCTCGAACCATTTTATAACTCATATAAAAGTTAGAGCCAAAAATCCTAAGAAACAAAAATAAGTAAATAAAAAAAACGTACTTACAGTTGAGGAAGGATGTCCGCGTAGTGGATGTGCAGTCGAGCAGTCTACAGAACTGATTTTAAAACCCAGAGGCTCTGATACCATAACTGTAACGAACCCAATTCCCTATACCCTTAAATTCCCATAAAATTTTTCATTTTCTACTCATGTTAAAACGTTAAATTAATTTGGACTTCCAATGTTCTAAATTGAGTCTTACTCGTTGAAATCGTTTCAAAACTCAATTAGCAAAAACATATTGATATAGGAAAACAATTGGCAAAACGATTGTCGTGGAAAAAGGGCATGATTGACCAAAATTAATAGCCGATCGATCGGCCATTTCAGCCGATCGATTGGCTATGGCAACTAGTTGCCAGGCGATCGATCACCCTTGTACCAGGCGATTGATCGCCCCACAGGCGACCAATCCCAGCCGATCGATCGCCCTCACACAGGCAATCGATCGCCCTCACACAGGCAATCGATCGGCTAACTCTCTGGAAAAACTAGAGAGTTTTCCATCACTGTTACCGATCGATCGCCCTCCCTAGCGATCGATTGGCAACCTCTCTGGATTTCGAATCCAGAGAGTTGCCTTCTTTCTTTCTTTCTCCCTGCACACACACACTTCACAATTCCTCTTCCCATTCATTCCTCCCATCAACCATCCACTCTAACACCACTTAACATATCAAAACACTACTACCCTTTTACATTTCTCATTCCACCAATCACCCAAAAACCTACTCGAAACGTATTTAAAATGTAGTAAAAGTTTGTGAAAACGAATTACGTGGATCGGTTCAAAAACTCAACAATTCCCCCTGTTTAAAAGAAAACTCCAAGCAAATCCAGTAAAATTTCAAAAGTATCAACAACTAACCTATACAATCGAAAGCTAACAATCGTACGAAATCGACTCAAAAGAGAATCCATCCATAATTCATCAAAATATTCTCATTAACATTTTAAACTCCCAACCGAGCACTACATCGTCCTAAATGTACCATCTATACATTTTTTACCCATCCGTAACCCAAAATACCTTTACAGTCTGTAACACCTGGAAAATTTTATTTAGCGTGCATGACCTTAGTATAGATGAGTTGGAATACTTGGATATTAAAGTGATGAAGATTTCAAAAACAATGCAAGGGAATAGAGGAGTTTGACAAGTCAAAAACCAAAAGTTGTTGAAAAGTCAAAAGAACATAACAACCAAAAAAAAGCTAGGAATTAAAGGTATGAAAAAAGGTGAAAAAGTGGGGTTTTGAAGATGCCATTCACGTTGATATTCATGCATCAAAAGTGGATGGGGTTTGAATTACAAATAAGGAAAATTAAGTGGAAAGATTTAAAAGTAAAAAGGTTGTTTTATAAATTAGAAACAAAAAGAAGGAAATAAACACCAAAATTTCTTTTCTTCCTCTTTCTTCTCCACACCATTTTCAGCCCTTAGAAGCTTTTCTCTTCTCCATTTTCATCATCTTTCTCAAGGTTTAAGGTTATCGAACGAGTGAATTTGTTATCGAATTAGCGAATTGTCCGATAGAAGTGAGCAATCAAGTGCTGATCAATCAGGTAAGTAGAGGAATCATTTCGTTACCTTCAGGCCTACACCATAAAACGGTAGGGTTTATTGGTTTGTGTTATGTTTCGTGTTGCATTGTTTGGTTTTGTGTTGCATTGCGTTGTTTTGCTTCGTGTTGTGTTGAGTTGTTGTGTTTTGTTGCATATCTTTGAAGCATGCATCATGGTTTATAGTACGCTAGAAATGAATAGTGGCATTGTGTGGCATTGTAAGTGTCAACGATAGTTGGTTAAGAGTAAGGCATCCTATGGGTGCAGGCAAATTTTTAAGGCATCTTTCGATGCAGGCAACTAAGGCATCTTTTGATGCAGGCAAATAAGGTATCTTTCGATGCAGGCAACTAAGACATCTTTCGATGCAGGCAACTAAGGAATCTTTTGATGTAGGCAAATAAGGCATCTAACGATGCAGGCAAATCTTAAGGCGTCTTATGGATGCAGGCAAACTTTATTAGCACAATTGAGCGTTAGAAACTGCATGTGATAAGATTGGTTGCATTGTGTGTTATTGCATTCATTATTCCCTACTTGCTAAGCATTAGGCTTACGTTTTGTGTTCTGTGGTGTAGGTGACGAGATTTTACAGGTGATATTGATGCGGAGAATCAGGCTTAGGAGCAGTCAAGGATCTACGAAGCAAGCCGTTGCAGGGAGTTGTCCGGGCGCCTCGGCCTAGGTCTTCGGAGATGTGGGGTTTGTGTTTGGGAATTTGGTATTTTGTGCTCGTTTTGTATAAATTTGAATTGTGTTAATATTTTGTGGTTTTGGAACGGTTGTGGATTGATTTAGATGTTTTATAAATGTATATTTTTAGGGTTTTGGATTTTCGAGAATTTTAGGCGTTATGCCGCTCGTTTTAGTTTTAAGACAAAAGATGTCGGGTTCTCGTTCTCTATTTTTTTTTCTTATCCGTTTTAAATCGGTTTTCTAAGATTTTTACAGTGACACGGAGTCAAGGGTGTCGGGATCATGTGGTAAAAATTTTAGAATTTTTAAAGGTGTTTGGCTTGATGAAAAATGAAGAAAAGTGAGGAAAGTGAAAAAAAAAAACGTTTTTGGCCAAAAAACAACCGAGGAGGCCCGATTGATTGGGCCCGGGGCGCGATCGGTTGGGCATGGGGCGCGCAGGCACACGCAGCGCCCAGCGCGCGCCCCCAGCACCTCTTTGAATGTTTTTTTTCTTATTGCTACTATTTTTTAACCTGATATTTTCTGACATATTTTAAACGTATTTTGGGCACATTTTCCAACAAAAAGCGAGGGTTCGAGAAACCCAAAAACTGATTCAAAATTTTATCAAAAATTATTTTAAACGTCGATTTAAACGTGGGTTGAGTTAGCAAAATAGCGCACTGAGCCGGGGTGGGTTCGGTGGCGTTACAAGTTGGTATCAGAGCAAAAAGTGGTCCAGACGTTCAAAGAATTACCCGACAGTACCGGCCGTCCTGCAACGTGCTCCACCGACTGTAAGTATTTTTTTTAGTTAGTTTGTATCTAAGTTAGATTGTTTTAAATTTTGTACAGGATTAAGTTAAGATGCAGAATCCTAGAAGACCCGGGAGACCTATGAACGAACCTGAACTACCCAGAAACCCACTCGAAGAGTCAGTTAAACAGCTTGCTGATTTGATTACGAGGCAAGCAGAGCTATTTGGATCGTTGATTGGTCAGGGAGGACCTGGAAATATTGGAGTAGGTACTAGTGGGGACAGGTTTCGGAGGCTGAATCCTCCCGCGTTCAAGGCTGATTGACAGATCCTACAGCTGCAGACAGGTGGATTCATACCATTGAAAACATGTTTAAATTTGCTGAGGTTGAAGAAGTAAAACAAAGTCAAGTGTGCCACTTTCCATCTGACCAACAATGCCTAGAGTTGGTGGGAGTCGATGGAGGCTACCATCGGTCCTCAAAGTGTAACTTGGAAAGAGTTTAAGGAGTTGTTCTTTGACAAATACTATAACCAGACAACCCAGGCTGCAAAGAGAATGGAATTTATGGCGCTAAAGCAAACAGGATCAGTGGGAGACTATATTTAGCAGTTTGAACTGTTGTCTCGATTTGCCAGCCATATAGTTAGTCGTGAAGAAGATAAGATCTTTCAGTTCGTTCAGGGTCTGAAACCCGAAATTTATATGTTGGTGAAGACCTCCGGATTATGAGAATATCATTTACTGAAGTGGTGGTGAAAGCATCCGAGGTTGAGGAGGCTGCTGAGAAATTAACTAGATCTACGAAAAACCCAAAAATGATGTTCCAAGAAATTACAGCTCAGTTTAATCGAGGCGGGTCTTCTTTTCAACAGCAGGGATCTAAGCAACCGGGAGGTAATATTAATGATCAGAGGAGTGACAAGAAGCCGCAACAACAGCAGAGGAAAGGGTTTCGACAGTGTCCTAAGTGTTTGAAGTCCCATCCCGGGGAGTGTGGGCAATATGCTGGTAAATGCTACAATTGTCTTGAAGCAGGTCATCTTTCCAGTGATTATCCAAAGCCGAGGGTTGCCCGATGTTTCAAATGCAACCAGATGGGTCACGTAGCCAATGATTGCCCTACCTCGAAGCCAGGTCCAGCTAAAGCTACCCCAAGAATCTTTGCCATGATCGAGCCTGAAGGAGAGGATCTCGCTGCTGTTATCTTAGGTACTGTGTTTGTTAATTCAGTGCCTGCATTTACGTTGATAGACTCGGGTGCATCACATTCCTTTGTAGCTACAACATTTGTGGTGAAGTTGAACTTAGAGGTGAAGCCTGCTGGTTGTATGTTTGATGTAAGTTTACCGTCTGGAGATCGCTTATATTCAGATCAAGTGGTTCAGGATGGTCTGATATCCGTTGGAAGAAAGCAACTGCCGGCTACTTTGATAGTTATGGGGATAACCAGGTATGATGTGATACTCGGTATGGACTGGTTGTTTCGACATCATGCGACGATTGATTGCAGAGCGGGAACAATTATTTTCCAACCTCCAAACGGTGAGAAGCTTTCATTACAGTCTTTGAGAAATGTACAGAAGCTTTCAGTATTGGCGTCGTTGGAGGCTCGGGAATCTATTATGGGTGAGTTTGTCTGTTTTGTTGCAGCTATAGTAGATTCCCAGTCTTTGTTAGAAGTTAAACCTTAGGATATTAGTTGTTCGTGATTTTCCCGAGGTATTTCTGGACAATTTGCCTGGTCTACCTCCGGACCGGGAGATCGAATTCGTGATTGATACTTATCCTGGCACTGAACCTATCTTAAAGAATCCTTACAGGTTGGCCCCGCCTTAGTTAAAGGAATTAAAGAAGCAATTGGAAGAATTGGTGGATAAAGGGTTTATACACCCTAGTTTTTCACCATGGGGAGTGCCCGTGTTGTTTGTGAAGAAGAAAGACGGGTCGCTTCGAATGTGTATCGATTACCAAGAGTTGAATAAGCTGTTTGTTAAGAATAAATATCCGTTACCAAGAATAGATGACTTGTTTGATTAGTTGCAAGGAGCCCAGATATTTTCTAAGATTGATCTGAGATCGGGATTACCAGTTGAAGGTCAATCGCAAGATATTCTGAAGACGGCTTTCCAGACGCGGTATGGACATTATGAGTTTTTGGTTATGTCGTTCGGATTGACAAATGCTCCAGCTGCGCTCATGGACTTGATGAATCGAGTGTTTCAGGAGTATTTTGATAAATTTGTGATTGTGTTTATCGATGATATTCTGGTTTATTCACGGGATGAAGAGGAGCATATGGAGCATTTAAAGATTGTTCTGGAGACTCTGAAGCGGCATCAGTTGTATGCAAAGTTTTTGAAATGCGAATTTTGGTTGACGAAAGTTCATTTTCTTGGCCATGTTATAAGCAGTGGAGGAATATCGGTGGATCCAGCCAAGATTTAGTAAATTAATGAATGGCCTCAACCGAAGAATGTTAGCGAGATTCGAAGTTTTCTGGGGTTGGCGGGCTATTATAGAAGGTTTATTGAAGGGTTTTCTAAACTTGCGTCACCCTTAACTCGCTTAACCAGAAAAGATGTGAAGTATGAATTGTCTGAAGATTGTGAGTTGAGTTTTCAGATGCTGAAGCAGAAATTGACGACAGCTCCGGTATTGACATTGCCAGTGGTAGAGGAGAAATTCTGTATTTATTGTGATGCCTCTCGAATTGGGTTGGATTGCGTACTGATGCAGAATGATAAGGTGATAGCGTACGCTTCTAGGCAGTTGAAGTCCAATGAGAAGAATTATCCGACCCATGATCTGGAGTTAGCTGCTGTGGTGTTTGCTTTAAAAATCTGGAGGCATTATTTATATGGTCAGCAATGCGAGGTATATTCAGATCATAAAAGTTTGAAGTATATCTTTACTCAAAAGGAGCTGAATATGAGGCAGCGGTAGTGGTTAGAGTTCGTGAAGGATTATGATTTGGAGATTAAATACCACCCCGGTAAGGCCAACGTGGTTGCAGATGCCTTGAGTCGTGTATCGACTTCAGTTTCAGCTTTGAAGACAGGTATGTCTGTGGCGTTGAGATCTGAGTTTCAGAGATTTGATTTAGAGCTGGTTTCAGATGTGACAACAATTTTATCAGCTTTGTCTCTGAAGCCTACGATTTTGGAGAAGATTTATGAAGCTCAGCAAGAAGATTCGGAGTGCAATAAATTTAAGCTGAGTATGGTGTCTGATGATCGGACTGAGTTCAGCTACTCAGATTATGGTATTTTGAAGTTCTGTAATAGATGGCACGTTCCGAGTAATGAGCAGCTTAGGAAGGAGATTTTAGCTGAAGCTCATTCTTCAAGGTTTTCTGTTCATCCTGGCAGTACAAAGATCTACAGAGACCTCAAGCAGCATTATTGGTGGCCCGTTATGAAGAAGTCAGTAGCTGAATTTGTAGAAACATGTTTAGTCTGTCAGCAGGTGAAGGCAGAGCATCAGAGACCTGCTGGGACGTTACAGCCTTTGATGGTTACCGAGTGGAAGTAGGACCAGATTTCGATGGATTTCGTTGTTGGATTGCCGAGGACGACGAGAGGTTTTGATGGCATATGGGTGATTGTGGATTGTTTAACTAAGTCAGCCCATTTTCTGTCGGTGAAGATGACGTATAGCATGGATCAGTTCGCTGATTTACATATTTAGGAGATTCTGAGATTACATGGTGTGCCTATTGCTATTGTATCGGACAGGGACCCGAGGTTCACCTCCAAGTTTTGGAAGAGTTTGCATACAGCAATGGGGACTCGGTTGAACTTCAGTACAACAATTCTTGAGGATATGCTCCGAGCTTGTGTGCTGGAGTTTCAAGGTTCCTGGAGTAAGTATCTAACTTTGGTGGAGTTCTCGTATAACAATAGTTATCAGGAGACTATTGGTATGGCTCCATACGAGGCTCTCTACGGAAGAAAATGCAGATCGCCTCTTATTGGGACGAGGTCGGAGAAGCTAGTTTGATTGGCCCAGAATTGTGCAACAAGCTACCGATAAGATCATATTTATACGGCAGCGCATTTTGACAGCTCAGAGCAGACATAAGAGCTATGCATATGGTAAGAGGCGGGAGCTGGAATTTGATGTAGGAGATGAAGTTTTTCTGAAGATCTCGCCGTTTAAAGGTGTGATGAGGTTCGGGAAGAGGGGTAAGCTGAATCCGAGATTTGTTGGTCAATTCCCGATTGTGAAGAGAGTAGGAAAGACAACTTATCAGTTGGAGCTGCCTGCTTCGATGGAGGGAGTGCACAATGTGTTTCATGTCTCGATGCTGCGAAAGTGTTTGAGGGATCCATTGCACGTAGTGGTGCAGCAAGAGATCGATGTGCAGCCTACGCTTTCCTATAAGGAGAAACCAGTGGAGATTTTGGACTCTGCAGTGAAGAAGTGGCGCAACAAAGACATTCCACTGGTGAAGGTGCTGTGGCGCAACCACAATGTCGAGGAGGCGACGTGGGAGCGACAACAGGATATGATGGAGCGCTATCCTGAGCTCTTCAGGTACGCAAATTTTGAGGACAATTTTTGTAAGGAGTGTGGATTGTAACACCCGAAAAATTTTATTTAGCGTGCGTGACCTTAGTATAGATGAGTTGGAATACTTGGATATTAAAGTGATGAAGATTTCAAAAACAATGCAAGGAAATAGAGGAGTTTGACAAGTCAAAAACCAAAAGTTGTTGAAAAGTCAAAAGAACATAACAACTAATAAAAAGCTAGGAATTAAAGGTATGAAAAAGGGTGAAAAAGTGGGGTTTTGAAGATGCCATTCACGTTGCTATTCATGCATCAAAAGTGGATGGGGTTTGAATTACAAATAAGGAAAATTAAGTAGAAAGATTTAAAAGTAAAAAGGTTGTTTTATAAATTAGAAACAAAAAGAAGGAAATAAACACCAAAATCACTTTTCTTCCTCTTTCTTCTCCATGCCATTTTCAGCTATCGAACAAGCGAATTGACCGATAGAAGTGAGCAATCAAGTGCTGAGCAATCAGGTAAGTAGAGGAATCCTTTCGTTGCCTTCGGGCCTATACCATAAAACGGTAGGGTCTATTGGTTTGTGTTATGTTTCGTGTTACGTTGTTTGGTTTTGTGTTGCATTGCGTTATTTTGCTTCGTGTTGTGTTGAGTTGTTGTGTTGTGTTGCATATCTTTGAGGCATGCATCATGGTTTATAGTACGCTAGAAACGAATAGTGGCATTGTGTGACATTGTGAGTGTGAACGATAGTTGGTTAAGAGTAAGGCATCCTATGGGTGCAGGCAAATTTTTAAGGCATCTTTCGATGCATGCCACTAAGGCATCTTTTGATGCAAACAAATAAGGCATCTTTCGATGCAGACAACTAAGGTATCTTTCGATGCAGGCAAATAAGGCATCTAACGATGCAGGCAAATTTTAAGGCGTCCTATGGATGCAGGCAAACTTTATTAGCACAACTGTGTGTTAGAAACTGCATGTGATAAGATTGATTGCATTGTGTGTTATTGCATTCATTATTCCATACTTGCTAAGCATTAGGCTTACGTTTTGTGTTATGTGGTGTAGGTGACGAGATTTTACAGGTGAGATTGATGGGGAGGATCAGGCTTAGGAGCAATCGGGCATCTACAGGGCAAGCCGGTGCAGGCAGTCGGGGCGCCTCGGCCTAGGTCTTCAGAGATGTGGGGTTTGTGTTCGGGAATTTGGTATTTTGTGGTCGTTTTGGATAAATTTGAATTGTGTTAATATTTTGTGCTTTTGGAACGGTTGTGGATTGATTTAGATGTTTTATAAATGTATATTTTCAGGTTTTGGGTTTTCGAGAATTTTAGGCATTATGCCGCTCGTTTTGGTTTTCAAACAAACGATGTCGGGTTCCCGTTCTCTATTTTTTTGTTATACGTTTTAAATCAGTTTTCTAAGATTTTTACGGGACACGGAGTCGAGGGTGTTGGGATCATGTTGTAAAAATTTTAGAATTTGTAGAGGTGTTTGGCTCGATGAAAAATGAAGAAAAGTGAGGAAAGTTGAAAAAAATTGAAAAAAAACTTTTTTGGCTGAAAAACACCCGAGGAGGCCCAATCGATTGGGCCCGGGGCGTGATCAGTCGGGCATGGGGCGCGCAGGCGCGCGCGCTCACTACCCCTTTGAAATTTTTTTTTTCTTATTTCTACTATGTTTTAACCCGATATTTTTTGACATATTTTAAACGTATTTTGGACACGTTTTCCAACAAAAAGCGAGGATTCGAGAAACCCAAAAATCGAGTGAAAATTTTATCAAAAATTATTTTAAACGTCGATTTAAACGTGAGTTGACTTAGCAAAGTAGCGCACCGAGCTGTGGCAGGTTCGGGGGCGTTACAACGTCGTCCCCCACAGGTCAAAAGTCGTTCAGACTATTCAGCATGCTCCCACGGGCATCTTTCTCCAACAAGTTCATACGTCGAGCGGAAGGACGTTTTCCTCACCTGTTTCAAAATCACCTACACCATAGAAACAATCTATGAGCTAAAGGGCTCAGTAAGTTTCGTAAATGAAAATACATGCTATGCAATGCTGTTCAATTTTTATTCGTTTCATTACATAACGTGAAGTGTCACTGGGGGTTCATTCACCAAATGGAGAGGGCACGTCTCGTGATCAAACAGCCCTTTCCATCTAACGGGGGGGAAACACGCTTCACCTGTAGGACAGCCGTGTCTGAATCCCACCCCGACGTGACCGGGATTACGTACATTTGTTTTCATTCTTTAGTGACATAACAGAAGGTGTCACCGAGGGTTCATTCACTAGATGAAGAGGGCACGTCTCATAATCGAAAGCCATTTCCATCTAACGGGGGCAAAACATGCTTCACCTGTAAAACAGCCATGTCTGAACCCCACCCCGACATGATCGGGATTACATGCATTCCTTGTCTTTTCGTAATATACGTGTGGAAAACTCGTTTTCATGCTATTTTGAAAGAACGTGATGCATATACAATTCATAATCCATAACATAAACCTAAATAACGTGAGTACCATCAAAACGACACACAAACACAATCTATAAACAACTAACCCTAGCTACCCATCCTATATACCAAAATCAAAATCATTACAATCCTCCATAAACAACTTTCTTATGGTGTAGGCCGAATTGGCAAAGCAAGTTACGAAAACTTACTTCGTGTTCTTAGCGCACCGGGCTCCGTCCACGAACTTTGTTCACCTAAGCCAATTCACAGTAATCGTTATTAAAACTGGGCCTAGGAAATCAAATTTTGAAGACTAGCGATGTAACGCCCCCGAACCCACCTTGGCTCGGTGCGCTACTTGGCTCACTCTAACCTCGATAATTCTTATAAACACCAAAATATAAAAATAAAACTGACACAACAGAATTTAAAGCTAAGTCTCCCGAAGCTCTCTCTTGTCATACCTAGCTGCCTAGACTCACTAATTTCCCTTAATCCTAACCATTAAGTACCACGGCGACCTCCCCGAAAATTTCGACAAAGTAACGCCTGAAAATGGCGCCTCCAAAATTCTAGGTACCTGCAAATGAATAAATCCCAACCAATCCAGAATACTCCTACTCAACTTATCCAGCATACAAAATCACCAAATAGCAATAAAGAGGGAAACTAAAATACTAACATTCCTAAGTGAAGAAAGTCCACAGTATAGGGCGACACATCACCCTTAACTTAGCTATAACTTTCAAATCATCAACCAAAAAGGGTTATGAATTCCCATCATTTCCATAAATAGAAATCTACAATAAACTACCAAAATACAAAGCCACATATCCCCAGAAGACCATAATCGAGGCGCCCCGACAACTGCCCGCACCGGCGTGCCCCGTGTGCCACCAACTGCCGCCTAATCCTGGCTCCATCGTCTAGCTCACCTGTAACCGCGTCAATACCTACATCACAGAACACACACACACACGTAAGCTTACGCTTAGCAAGTAGGGGATAACAAATGCGACTAAACAAAATGCGACCAATCCTATCACATGCAGTTTCTACTTGCTATGTTATTCTCGTTTCGTTTTCTATACATTGTTCTATCATAGAACCCCTCACCAGTGCTAATCTCGCACCTTCACGTGACTAAGTGACTCCCATAGAGTCCCTCGCAGCTACCACCCTAACGCGACTGGGCAACTCCCAAGAAGTCCCTCGCAGGTGTCCGACTCTCACAAAGTCCTTCGCAAGTGCCACCTTAACGCGACTCCCTTGGAGTCCCTCGCAGGTGTCACTCTAACGCGACTGGGGGACTCGACTATAGTCCCTCGCAGGTGTCCACCCTAACGCGACTGGGCAACTCTCGTAGAGTCCCTCGCAGGTGTCACCCTAACGCGGCTGGGCGATTCCAACATAGTCCCTCGTAGGTGTCACCGTAACGCGACTAGGCAACTCACACGGAGTCCCTCGCAGGTGTCACCCTAACACGACTAGGCGATTCTCGTCAAGTCCCTCGCGGGTGCCACCTTAACACAACCCCACAAAACCATATTGCCACATTGCCTTTCTACTTATTAGTTTCCGTTTCATACTTACCATTCGAAACCATGCTTCAGGTCAATACAATGCTTAACCAACAAAGAAAGCAAAACAACCAAACAACAAACAAACAAACAACAAATAGCTTCCTACCGTTCCGTGGTGTAGGCCTGAAGGCAACAAAATTTACGCCCACTACTTACCTGATTGCTCGGCTTCAAATTTCTCACTTCTACCGATCAATTCATTCGTTCAACGACCTAAAATAACGGAAACTTAGCTAGATAAGTTACCAATAAAATCTAAGGGATTTTCTAACTAAAACTTAACAACACTTAAAACACATTTCACTCATAAAACACAAAACACGATTTTTACCCCAAAATTGACCGTCTGACTTCAAACGGTCATAACTCCCTCGTTTTTCAACGGATTTCGACGTGCCACCCCAATTCGGAAACCACTACACGTCTACTATCCATTGAAATGCT
The DNA here is from genome assembly GCA_022432975.1 of Begonia masoniana. Lineage (NCBI taxonomy): Eukaryota > Viridiplantae > Streptophyta > Magnoliopsida > Cucurbitales > Begoniaceae > Begonia > Begonia masoniana. Next base: position 17,700,721 of record CM039507.1, read on the forward strand.
TCCAAAAAAACATGTTAGCCAACCCAAAAACCCCTCAACAGAATCAGCCCCCAATGGTTTCAAAACCAGTTTTTTCCAAACTTACTTCCAATCTTCATTCTAACTCCATAAACCACTTAAACCAATTAATCCAACAACTAAACTATCAAATTTGGAAAGAAAACAAGACTTTGAGCCCCAATTTTCGGACTCCATGGTTAGGGTTTTCCAAACCCTAACCAAATCCATCAAAACCACCCTAAAAACCTCCCAAACTAGCCCTAATTTGTATACAACTTACAACCCACTAAATTTTACCTCAAAAACTCTTGAAAACCTCTTGATGAACTGAAGAAAGTTAGGCTTCAATGGCTGCCAAGCAGAATTGTGGAGGCAAGGGGAAGAAGATGAAGACAACTTAACCTTTTTACCTTTTTAACTAACAACTTTTCTACTTTTTATTTTCCACCACAAATTTCTTTAAATTATTAATTTAAACCCTCTCTTTTGTTTCTTTTCCTCCAACGTGAAATGAAGCCTTTTCCTCTCCATTTTTCATTCATTTATTTCACTTATTTTTATTTTACTTAATTCCTATTGGTTGTTAAATACTTTTGACTTTTCAACATAACTCTTTTTGACTTTTACACCCTTATTTCTTCTACTTGGTATCTTTGTATTATCCTTTCTCATTTCATTATCTCTTAACACTAAACTCACATACAACCTAGCACGTTATTAGAATTTTTCGGGTGTTACAAATGAAGCTCCTAACTAAAGAAGATTTCCTAAAACTCTATTTAAATTCATTTAGGCATTTCATCGAGCAATTCGTGCTCGTGAATTCTTAGACCTCCATTAATGGAGTTTTCCCAAAAACCTCCAACAACCAAAACCTTAACACTCATCAATAAATCAACTAACTATGTTCAACAACCATAAATACATCCATTAAAGGTGTAATAACGGTACACCTATCGATTTCAAACCTTAATCCACGTTTTTTAACAAAACCCTAACTAAAGATTCAACCGTTTCCTAGCCCTAAACCAGAAACTAAACCATCCAAATGCTAGAAGCTTACCTAGATTGTAGATTAGAGAAGAAAACGTGAAGAAAACTAACGATCGGAGGAGAAACCGTCGTTGGTTGAAGGAGAAACGGCGAAGGGGAGTCACGGCGTAGGAGAGAACTTCTCTCTGCAGAAGTTTCTTCACGAATGAAGAAACTGATAAGGGGGAAAAGTGTATTTAACATTTTATAAAAAATAGATTGGCAATTACCATTTTACCCTCTTTTGCTTTATATTCTATTTATTTCGTTGTTTTGTCTATCGATTCGGTTTCTCCAAATTTTCTTATTTCACTGAAAATTCTCATTCATTAGTAGGGCTCTAATAAAACTTTTCATTTACAAAATGGACCTCATTTGCTATATTTACTAAAATACCCCCATATTACGAGAAATATCGAAAACTCGTAAAATCGTTGTTTCATCTTAAAAAATTCTCTTATTCCTCCAGAGATTCCAAATTACTCTTAGGGTTCCAATAAAACTTTTCGTTTGCAAAACGAGCCTATTTCACAATATTTACGAAAATACCATTATAGCGATTATGTCCAAAAATCTAAAAAATTCCGGTGTTACAGTCTCATGTCCTTTCGATCTAAGGTTTGCATCATTTGGTAACAGAGCAATGTGCCAACAAGCTCAAGCCCAAGGTCCTTAACCCATTACAAAACATAAGAGGTCCAATGAGAAGCCAAAGAAGGAAGAAAAGACACATTATGCCCAAAAAACATCAAAATGTTGCAAGAGAGCATGCAGTGCGTGTCCCTAGGCCCAGGTGCATGCGCCCACATCCAACATCGTGCCCAGACATAGCAGCTTGCGTGCCTCACCCGCACGCACCCAAGCCCGTGCGCCTAGTGCCTGGCCCGCATCTGTCAGCCTGTGCGCCAGCCCATCGTACAGCCCAGCCTCGTGCGCCTGACTTCCAGCCCAACATTTAGTTTATAGGGTTATTTTATTTTATTTTATTTTATTTTACTCTCGTATTTTACTTACTTTGTCTATTTAAACATATGAGTTGGAGTTTGTATTTGGAGTTTGATGATTAATGAAAATTAGCTTTTGGCTTGTTGAGAGAGTCTTCTCTTTAGTTCCTTACAAAGAACACGATCTTATTTAAGTATTGAGCTGAAAGATCAAACTTGATAGCTTTGGTTCAACCAACAAGCTTGGTTCGGGTCAAACACCTCTTATTTGATAGTTTTGTTCAACCAACACGTTTGATTTGGGTCAAATTCTGTTATTTGATAACTTAGATTCCATCCACAATGTTCCATCATGGTCAAGTTTCTGTTTTTCTTGAATCCAAGGCATTTCTATAAATTATTTTGTATTGTTGTCAGGTCTCAAGTCTTTTCGATCCGAGGTTCGCATCATTTGGTATTAGAGCAAAGGCTCCTACGATTCAAGTTGCTATCTAAACTGCTGATGTGCCACGGACTCCTACCTGTCAAACACGAACCAATGTGTCACGACCCATAATTCGATCGTGAAACTACTCTAGCTTTTCGTAAAAGTCTATAAAAATCTTTATAAATACAATACGTATTTAAAAGAACTCAAATTGTGAAAAATCCCTATTTTTCAAAAATGCCTATCCTGTATTTTCCTTCAACCACGTTTAACCAATTTTCTTTAACCTATAATCCATACATCCACTTAACGATTCATCTTTTAAATCATCCCCAACATGTATAGCCATATTGGTTTAAATCAACTCATAAGGTTTAAATCAACTCATAAGGTTTAAATCAACTCATAAGGTTTAAATCAACTCATAAGGTTTAAATCAACTCATAAGGTTTAAATCAACTCATAAGGTTTAAATCAACTCATAAGGTTTAAATCAACTCATAAGGTTTAAATCAACTCATAAGGTTTAAATCAACTCATAAGGTTTAAATCAACTCATAAGGTTTAAATCAACTCATAAGGTTTAAATCAACTCATAAGGTTTAAATCAACTCATAAGGTTTAAATCAACTCATAAGGTTTAAATCAACTCATAAGGTTTAAATCAACTCATAAGGTTTAAATCAACTCATAAGGTTTAAATCAACTCATAAGGTTTAAATCAACTCATAAGGTTTAAATCAACTCATAAGGTTTAAATCAACTCATAAGGTTTAAATCAACTCATAAGGTTTAAATCAACTCATAAGGTTTAAATCAACTCATAAGGTTTAAATCAACTCATAAGGTTTAAATCAACTCATAAGGTTTAAATCAACTCATAAGGTTTAAATCAACTCATAAGGTTTAAATCAACTCATAAGGTTTAAATCAACTCATAAGGTTTAAATCAACTCATAAGGTTTAAATCAACTCATAAGGTTTAAATCAACTCATAAGGTTTAAATCAACTCATAAGGTTTAAATCAACTCATAAGGTTTAAATCAACTCATAAGGTTTAAATCAACTCATAAGGTTTAAATCAACTCATAAGGTTTAAATCAACTCATAAGGTTTAAATCAACTCATAAGGTTTAAATCAACTCATAAGGTTTAAATCAACTCATAAGGTTTAAATCAACTCATAAGGTTTAAATCAACTCATAAGGTTTAAATCAACTCATAAGGTTTAAATCAACTCATAAGGTTTAAATCAACTCATAAGGTTTAAATCAACTCATAAGGTTTAAATCAACTCATAAGGTTTAAATCAACTCATAAGGTTTAAATCAACTCATAAGGTTTATCAACTCATAAGGTTTAAATCAACTCATAAAAATGATATACTTTTTCATTTCGTAACGAAAGACTTACGATTAAAGCAAACCTATCCTTCAAAACGTAAGTAAATCAAAACTTTGTTTGAATAGAACGTTTCAGCTAACAATTTCTTTTAATCAAAACATTTAAAACTATATACATACGTTTTACAAAAATGTATATCAAAATAGCCCACAAGACAAAATCGCTCCAACAGCTACAAGCGCATGCCATGGACAATCTCAGTCAACTGCACTATCAACCCTCTTAAGGCTCAACGTCCTCACTTGTGATAACGTCACCTGCACCACAAATGTCAACTAATGAGCCTAATGCTCAATAAGTGGTGTAAAATAAAATAAAAGCTTATGGAATGCATGTAGTTCGTAAATCATGCTATTTTTTGTCTTTTCTTTTTCTGGCTCTAGTCATATGAGATTTATGCTAGAGGAAGTAGGCACACCTTGTGGTCCAACCTTCCAGGATTGCCATACTTGCTCTTTAAGAAAATAAAGGAGACACGCCTTATAGTCTAAACCTTACAGGACGGCTATATTCATTTTCTACCAAAATATGACATTTACGTATTTTCTTTCATATCATACTTTCATAAAAACATATGCATCAAATTGTTTTCTATAAGCTTATAAAACATTATACATGAATGCGTAAAACATACATATCCTCGATGCCATGAACCTAACATAAACTAAGAAGCTAAACAGATCCATTCAATAAGCAATAAAAACTAACATCAACTGTAACACCCGAGTTAACGGCCAGGTGATTTTCTTAACTGTATTAACGCTCATAAATATTTAATCTTCGAAGTTTAGGATTTATGCCAAGCTTAATTAATTACATGTGGATCTAAACTAGGTTGAGTGGCAAAGTTGTAATAATGGAGGATTGAGGCCAGTATTTAAAGGAAAAGGAAAAGGATTTAAACCTCATTTAAACCACTGTACCCGACACCTCCCTTTCTGGCGATTTCTTCTCTCCCAAGCCCCCGCTCACTGCTATCAGTGTCTTCCTCGCCGAGGACTGGTTTCTAGCTCGCATTCCTCTACGAATCCGCACCCGAGGTATGAAATGGACAATGTAGTTATCTGTTTGTGTTTGGAGATCTGTTTTCAGCTCGGCATTTGACTCGGATTTTATCAATGGCCGACTAGTATTAGAACATTTTAGAATCCGAGAGTAGTAATGTCAACCCGAATCGATTCTGGACATTTTAAGTAATCAACTCAGATTTAATCGATAGTGGAACCCGTTTGTTTTATTTTGGATTTCAGATTTTGCACAGTATATCAAACCAAAGATTCGGGAATGACTTTAGCTAATAGATCCTAGGATGATTTATGGGTAGAGTTTTAGGATTTTGATTTAACTACTGTAATGCACATGTTTTAGGTGAAGAAGTTGAAGAGAAGTGGTCCAGATTGCTAAGGAGACCAGGTAAGTGAATGTATAGGTTTCTCGGTCATTAGGACCCTACATCAGAGGATACTAAGTAGAATGTTATGTGATGATTAGAAACTCCCTTATGCGGATGTCTAGTGTTCTTGATGACATTTAGTTCGAAAGTAATTTTCCATGATGGATAATGCTCTGCTTTGTAGCTTGATGTTTTAAGAGTTTCCATATTCACGCATCATGAAATTTTTATGCATATGAAAATGTTGTAAAAGCATGTTTTCTCATGAACAAGATAAGATGATAAAATCCCTGCAACGTGGTTGAGTGAGGGTTGGGGGCGGTTCGGCATATGTCACAGTCCAAAGAAGGACATATGTATACGACCCGCAGTAGGGACCATGATCAAATCACTGTCGAACCCCCTTTACCGGCACAAATCCTCTCTTATTCCACACAACTGAAATGACGAATATGAACAATGATTATGAACAATGATTATGAATGATGAATATGATTCATGATTATGAATGATAAACATGAACAAGAATATGAACAAGAAATGATCTATGAGCATGTTTTCTCTGAATTATGCATTCATGCACTCATGTTAATGTCGCATTCCTTACTAAGCATTTGGCTTATAGATGAACCTTATGATGTAGGTGAAGAGACTACAGGTGAAGATACTAACTTCAAAGAGGATATTTAAAGCTGGTTGCTGGAGGATACTCAAAGTGACAGTGTAGGACTGGAGAGGCGATTATGTTAGTAAGAATATAAAGAACTGGAATTATGTAGGATGGTGTTAGTATTGTTTGAGTTAACTTTTGAGTCTGGGATTCGATATGAGGATATGTTTCCTTTTAAAGGATTTATGTCATGCAAGTCTTCTGCTATTTATACTCTGAATGAATTTGGTATACCATAGAGCCTTTCTTAGCTAAGTTGTGTTATGTGAAGTTGATAATCCTTTGTGGTAGGAGTTTTCTACCGGAAAGATGGTTTTCTCCTATCGGTAGAGGTGCGTAGGGATGAAAGTATAGTTTTGTCGTCTAGCGATCGGCAGATGTAGAGTGTTTAGCCATCGGATGATGAAAGTATAGTTTTGTCGTCTAGCGATCGGCAGATGTAGAGTGTTTAGCCATCGGATGATGAAAGTATAGTTTTGTCGTCTAGCGATCGGTAGATGTAGAGTGTTTAGCCATCGGATGATGAAAGTATAGTTTTGTCGTCTAGCGATCGGCAGATGTAGAGTGTTTAGCCATCGGATGATGAAAGTATAGTTTTGTCGTCTAGCGATCGGCAGATGTAGAGTGTTTAGCCATCGGATGATGAAAGTGCTATTTTGTCGTCTAGCGATCGGCAGATGTAGAGTGTTTAGCCATCGGATGATGAAAGTATAGTTTTGTCGTCTAGCGATCGGCAGATGTAGAGTGTTTAGCCATCGGATGATGAAAGTATAGTTTTGTCGTCTAGCGATCGGCAGATGTAGAGTGTTTAGCCATCGGATGATGAAAGTATAGTTTTGTCGCCATCGGATGATGAAAGTGCTATTTTGTCGTCTAGCGATCGGCAGATGTAGAGTGTTTAGGCCATCGGATGATGAAAGTGCTATTTTGTCGTCTAGCGATCGGCAGATGTAGAGTGTTTAGCCATCGGATGATGAAAGTATAGTTTTGTCGTCCAGCGATCGGTAGATGTAGAGTGTTTAACCATCGGATGATGAAAGTATAGTTTTGTCGTCTAGCGATCGGTAGATGTAGAGTGTTTAGTGATCGGATGATGTAAAGCTTGTAAGCTATCGAAAGATTTCTTAGATGAACACGTGAATTTCACATGTCTATCGGTAGATGTTTTAATGAGTCACAAGAGCTGCACGTGTCCATCGGTAGATGTCCACTATCGGATGACGTTTCAAGTGATCACGTGAGAAGCACGTATCGGTAGATGTTTTCTGCCGGGCGTCGGTGAGAGAGTTGTGTGAAGTGCACGATACAAATCGGATGGTGCGAGCTCTGATGCATGCAAACCCATGCAATCCGAGATCGATGAAGTCGAGCGACTTGAGGGCAATTCATCTTCGCCGGACTATGTCTTAGAACCGACGATCGTGTATGGTCGCTCGTGTCTGTGAGCAATTAAGTAAGTAATACAATTAAGAAGTCAGGTACAAGGAATTAATTCTCCATCAGATAAGTTGAAGTCTTTAAGTCTGCTAGATACACTGTAAAAAAAAAAAAAGAGAAGAGAGTCCAATTATGAATTAAAGTTTTAAGTAAAGTCAAGAATTTCGTGGCGATCCTCCCCGGGTCGTTACATCAACAAACTATCAACCTAATAATCTCTACCCAACCAAATATCTATAAATCTATAAAACTTCAATTTACATCAGTCTACCATCAACTTCCTAACTCTTTGTTGTGTAGAGCAATCGGCCAAAACACGTGCAATATGCACTTACCTCGAGTCCTGAGCAAAATTGATGGGGGCAAGGATGGCATTGAAGAAGAATTGAGCCAAGAAGAGAACTTAATGGAATTGAAAATACCAAATGGACCTATCACTAGAGCTCGGGCCAAGAAGCTTCAAGAAGAAGTCCAAAATAACTTATTTCAAGAACCAAGACCACTGGAAGAAATGGGCTTTAAAGTTATTAATGTGTTACAAATACAAATGGAGTTTGATTAGGCCCAAATGATCACCAATTCAGCAAAGAAGGCTCTAGAAGGAGTAATTTCGAAGTGACATCAACTAGGAATTTAATATTGTCATAGAGAAGGCCAAAGGGTGTTTTGATGGTTTCCAAAGAAGGCTGAACCTAGTCCATATTAGTAGCAAAGTTCTTTCTTATGTTTTCAAGGCTATTTAATGTCTATTCTAGACTATTCTTGTAAGCCTATAAATACTTGGGAGTTCTTCATTGTAAGACACACTAGAATGAGAATTATCTTGTGAGAATTTCCTCCAAACTGTTCTTCTGTAGAACTTGCGGAAATTTCAAGTGCAACCACTTGATTTCCAACCCTTATAATATTGGTTTCTTGCTCTTCCATAGCAACGGGGTCAATATTCCTTTCTTGATACTATTGGTTTCTAGTTGTCATATAACCACGGGGTCATTAGTCCTAAACTTTGAAACTACTATTGGGCGATCCTGAAGTTGACTCCATCTATTGACGTTGGGTCTCACAACAAGTTTGTTGAGGTTTGCATCATTTGGTATCAGAGACTAGACATCCAATTGAGGTTTTGTTTATCGTCTAGTGCTTAATTTCTTTTTATTTCAATTTCCTCTTTGTTGTTGATCAATAATTTCATATCTTTGTTCTTGCTCCCATTGATAGTTTATCAAAAGAAAAAAAAAAGACAAAAAAAGAAGAAAAAAAAAGGGACAAAAAAAAAACAAAAAGAGACAAAAAAAAGGAAAAAAAGAATTTTCTTTATTCTGTTATCAAATACTTTTTGTTTCACACTCCGTGGCATCAATCTTATTGTGACCATATTTCTTCCATTCCTTCCTTTATTTTGCGCCCCATTGCTTTCGTCTTTACTAAGAAATCTATATTTTAAGTGTGTTGGTTTTCATTTGTTTTGCTTTGATATTTACCTTGCTTAGTTTTCTCAAGAACTTTGAGGAGGAATGTGTGTAATACCCGAAGGTACGGAATCCTATTTATTTAATTATTTAATATATTTAAATTGGCATTTTCGTAAATATGTCAAACTAGGTCCGTTTTACGAAAAGAAAGCATCATTAGAATCCTAACGAGTAATAAGAATTTTAAGGAAATTATGGGAATTTTCGGAATAGTAATGCTATATTCCGAATATTTATGTTTCTCGTAAAACGGATGGGGTTTTAATAAAAATAGTAAATGAGGTCCAAATTGCAAACGGACAGTTTTAATAAATCACAAACAATGAATAGGAGTTATTGGCAAAATATGGAAATTAGGAAAAGTCGAATTGCTGGACGATTAACGAACCGAAGGAAGAAAAACTAAGGAAGGGCATTTTAGTAATTTTGTCAAATAAATTTTATAAAAATCACTTAAACCTTTCTTTTCATTTCATTATGCTTCTTCAGTTTCCAGAGAGCCCTCGCGAAGAACTCCTTCCCTGCCCGCGGCGATCCTCAGCATTCCGACTCCGTTTTTCTTTCCGATCGTTTCGATTCCTTCGTAGTTTTTCCTCCAATCGACGTTCTCGGTAAGTCTCTGTGGTTTTAGAACGTTAAATCTTTGATTTCGTAACGTTTTAGACAATTAGGGTTTCGGTAATTTTCCGTTAAAAACGCGAATTAGGACTCGTAATTAATAGGTTAGCCGCAATTAAGTATATATTAAACGTATTTGACGTTATTGGACGAAGTTGGATCAATTTGTGAAAAAGTTTAAAATCCGAGAATTTTCGAGTTTTCGAGGAATTTCGTAAATCGAGAATTGAAGTGTCGAGCGTGAATTGCTCTAATAAATGGCTCGATAAATTGGATTAGAACTTTAAGAAGTTTCCGTAGTTAAGGTTTTGTAAATTTGGACAATCGTTAATTTAAATGCGTTTTAACGGTAAACGTTCTGAATTTGCTTAGGCAAACAGTGCTCGTGGACGAAGCTTGGATTGCAGCGTGCACGAGGTAAGTTCTCGTGATACCTTTCCGGCCGATAGGCCTACACCTTACATCGAAGTCGTTTCGAGGATTTTGATGACGCGCTAGTTTATATTGCTTTGGTTTGGGTAGTTAGGTTTATTTTGCTTTGTAGGTTTACGTTCCACAGTCTTGATGGTATGCATGCTTAGTGTTTATTTTATGATATAGAAATGTTCATGCATCACGTGGTTTAAAGAAAAGCATGAAAATGAATTTCCGCACGATGTTTTTAACTTGGCGATGTGGCCTGGAGAGGGGCAGGACCTACTGTGGAGGCCGATTACGGGCTGGTCACAGTACCACATCTATTATGTACTCACAATGTGGCCTGGAGAGGGGCGGGACCTACTGTGGAGGCCGACTACGGACTGGTCACAGTACCACATTTATTATGCACTCATACGATGGTCATGCGAGGTGGGGCTCAGGCACGGCTGTACGTGTTGTAAGCGTGTACCCCCCTCTTCTAACTAGAAAGAGTAGTCCGCCCGCTGGATGTGCTCTCTCTAGTTAGGAGGATTAGATCTCGGTGATCCCTAATGAATAAGTAAAGAAAATGCTGCATGATTTCTGAACTCACACGCATAGCATAGCATGTAGTTGCATTTACTAGAGCTTACTGAGATTTTTATCTCATAGTGTGTTATGTATGGTGTAGGTGACTTAGACATCGAGGTACCAGGTGAGGACGATGTCCCTCCACCTGAGGCATGAGTCCAGTTGATCGAGGGTGGCTGCGGTGGTGTGCTGGCGCAGTCGAGGCTTCACCGACCCGTGGGGAGTATGTATAGATTATGAGGGTCTTTTTGGGGTATTTTGGGGATAATTGATAGAATATGTATAGGATGTTTATCGTTTTGAAATTCTGGAACTGTTTGGGTTTAATTGTATTTAACTTTATATAGATATGTTTTGATTTAACTGTATTTAAACGTTATGAAAATGTTTTGAAATGTTTTAGGTTGTTACGGATTAGTCCGAGTTTTAGATATATCCACACAGTTGGATTTCGCAAAGTCCGCTGTAAATTGATATATTTTAGGATACGTTTTGGGTTGAGTTAAAGTAGCATGTTATGGGATTTATTTGTGTTTATTGTTGGAGTTGAGCTTGGGAGATTGCTCTCTGGAATCGGATTCCAGAGAGCATTTGGTACTGAGTTTGCTCTCTGGAATTCCAGAGAGCACTTGCACGGAAATGGTGAAGGAAGAGAAGAAGAAGAAGTGGAGGAAACAAAAGGCCAGCGCCCGATCGCTCAAGGTGATCGCTGCAAAGGGGTGCAGCGACCGAGCGCTGCAGCAAGCAGCGCTCGATCGCTGCTGGCTGCTATGGGGGCAGCGACCGAGCGCTGCAGCAAGCAGTGCTCGATCGCTGCTAGCTGCAGCGATTGCAGCGCCTGGTCGCTGCATGCTGCAGCGACCAGTCGCTGCTTCTTCTCCTGGCCGAATGACAGAACTGCCCTCCCCTTTTGTTTTACTTTTAAATTGTTTTAAATTATAGTTTTAGTTAATTGTTTTAATAGTTTTAAAGGTTTTATTTAAATCGTTTTAAAAGTTAGATTTCAATTCCGATTTCGATTCTGGTTTCGATTTCGGTTTAGGTTCTAGTTAGAGATTATTTAAAGATATTAGGATAAAACGAAAAATGAAAAATTTATACAGTAATTACGGGTACAGTATTAGGGTCGTTACATTTATGGTATCAGAGCCCCCGGGTTTTAAAATCGGTTCTGTAGACTGCTCGACTGCACAGCCACTACGCGGACATTCTTTATCAACTGTAAGTATGCTTATAGCTTTGTTTGATTTCAGTTTTCTTAGTATTATTTGCTTTTAAATTTTATAGGAGTGATATAAACATGGTGCGTCAAAGAAAGGACCGAGATGACCGAGATGACACTATTGATACACTTAAGGACTTTATCGCCCAGCAGTCTCAGCATATGGAGAGACAGTCTCAGCAGATGGAGAGACAGTCACAGCAGTTGGGCACTATGATTGACCGAGAGGGCGTTAGAGCTCGGGATGCAGCCATTCCGGGTAACCGGGGGATGGAGAGTTTCCAGAAGCTCCAGCCTCCTATATTCAACGGACAGTCTACGGATCCCTCTTCAGCCGAGGAGTGGATTCGCACTATGGAGGATATGCTAGCCTATGCGAGTATTGTGGATGGGCAGAAGGTTGCATTGGCGACTTATCATTTGGCCTTGGATGCTCGATTTTGGTGGGATACCATCAAGTCTGGCACCGATGTGACTGTTATGGACTGGGAGAGATTCAGAGAGCTGTTCTACGATAAGTACTTTAGCCATACTGTTCGCGAGGCGAAGATGGTGGAGTTTATGCAGTTACGACAGACTGCTACTATTGCCGAGTATGTCAGGAGATTTGAGGCGCTGTCTCGGTTTGCTCCACGACAGGTCAGCGTCAACGAGGATAAGGTACGGAGATTTTTACAGGGACTTAGCCAGGAGTTTCGGATGCACCTTACGGTATCAGGAGTACGTAACGTATCCTATGACGATCTAGTGGCTAGAGCGCTTGATATTGAGGCAGTTGGCCAGAGTTCTATTAGACCGAGGGAGCCATCCAAGGGCTTCTTCAGAGAGATCCGACCTCAGTCATTGAGTCGAGGTTGGCAGCCGAGAGCACAGCCCCAGCAGCAGCCGAGGGGTGTGAAGAGACCTCTTGAGGGAGGTAGAGACAGAGGAAAGGGGAAGCAAGTACAGGGTGCTTCTCAGTTACCAGTTTGTCCTAAGTGTCAGAGGGAGCACACTGGCGAGTGTAGATATGGCTTGGGTGTATGCTACCGATGTGGTGATCCAGGCCATTTTATTAAAGACTGCCCGAAGCCCGGCAGAGATCAGTCGGGTAGTGATCAGAGGAAAGTTATGCCCAGGATCTTCGCTTTTATCGAGCCTGGAGATGTTGATAACGAGGATCAGCCTGCCGTGATTGCAGGTACTATATTGGTTACTGGTGTTCCTGTATTTTCTTTATTAGACACGGGGGCTACACATTCTTTTATTTCCACCGCTTGTGTGTCGAGATTGAGGCTTGCGCCTGAGTTAGCAGAGTGCGAGTATAGCGTTATGCTACCTTCAGGAGAGCGTATGCAGTCAGGCCGTGTAGTCCAGGGCAGCATTATCTCGATTGGGGACCGTACTCTTTATGCTCGCCTTATTGTTATGGGCATCGAGCATTATGATCTTATTCTAGGGATGGACTGGCTAGCACAGCACTTCGCCACCATCGACTGTCGCTCCGGGATTGTGACCTTCCGACCCCCGGATAGAGTTGAGTTCTCTTATCAGGCGATGAGCAGATCGAGTGGATCGCCCATCTCTTATTCTATGAAGGTCAACGAGCAGTTCAAAGGTGCGTGCTCTATTTATATGGCCTCTGTATTTGATTGTCAGTTGCTCAGCGGAGTGAAGCTGAGCGACATTCCTGTTGTCAGAGAATTCTCTGGCATATTCCTTGATGATCTTCCCGGATTACCGCCGGACCGGGAGATTGAGTTTATTATTGATGTGTATCCGGACACCACGCCAAAGTTCAAAAATCCGTATCGGTTAGCACCAGCCGAGTTGAAGGAGCTGAAGATTCAGCTTGACGAGTTATTAGAGAAGGGTTTCATCCGACCCAGTGTTTCACCCTGGGGTGCTCCTGTTTTATTCGTCAAGAAGAAAGATGGGACCCTTAGGATGTGCATTGATTACAGGGAGCTGAATAAGCTCACGGTGAAGAACAAGTATCCACTGCCCCGGATTGACGACTTATTTGATCAGCTACAGGGTGCCCGAGTATTTTCCAGGATTGATCTACGCTCGGGTTATTATCAGCTGAAGGTCCGGAGGGATGACATACCGAAGACGGCGTTCCGAACGAGGTATGGGCATTATGAGTTCCTTGTTATGTCTTTTGGACTCACTAATGCTCCTGCAGCGTTCATGGATCTGATGAACCGTGTCTTCAGAGAGTACTTGGACAAGTTTGTAGTGGTGTTTATTGATGATATCCTGATTTACTCTAAGTCTAAGGAAGAGCACGAGGAGCATCTGCGGATTGTTCTGGGGATTTTATGCGAGCGCCAGCTATATCCCAAGTTTTCGAAGTGCGAGTTCTGGCTTGACAGTGTGAGTTTCCTAGGCCATATCATATCACAGGACGGAGTTTCTGTGGATCCGAGCAAAGTCCAGGCGGTCAGAGATTGGCCACAGCCGAAGAACGTACGTGAGGTGCGTGGATTTCTCGGATTGGCCGGTTATTACCGGAAGTTTATCCAGGGATTCTCGAAGATTGCACTTCCCTTATCACGCTTAACTCGGAAGAGTGAGAGGTTTATTTGGTCGTCTGCTTGCGATGACAGTTTTGCAGAGCTAAAGCAGAGATTGATCACCGCTCCAGTACTGGCGCTACCTGTTGAAGGTGTCAGATTCAGTATTTATTGTGATGCATCTGGAGTCGGACTCGGTTGTGTGTTGATGCAGGAGGGGAAAGTCATTTCTTATGCTTCTCGGCAGCTGAAGCCGTATGAGCAGAACTACCCTACGCATGACCTCGAGTTAGCAGCTGTGGTCTTCGCACTGAAGATATGGAGACATTACTTATATGGGCAGCAGTGCGAGATATTCTCCGACCACAAGAGCTTGAAATACTTGTTTACGCAGAAGGAGCTGAATATGCGACAGAGGCGATGGCTTGAGTTTGTCAAGGATTACGATTTTGATATCAAGTACCATCCGGGAAAGGCGAACAAGGTTGCTGATGCCTTGAGTAGAGTGCCTTCTGCGATTCAGCCTTCACTTGCAGCTATGTCAGTTACGCTGCGATCTGAGATTCAGAGGTTCGACGTGGAGATTATGGCTGAGTTATCCAGTATGCTAGCCAATATTTCTATCAGACCGACTATTCTGGATCGTATACGTGAGGCTCAGCAGAGCGATTCAGAGTGTATGGAGCTTCGATCTAGTATGACCTTGGGAGACTCGTCGGATTTTCATTTATCAGAGGATGGCATTCTGAGATTTAGGCACAGGTGGTACGTGCCTAACGACGAGGGTTTGAAGCAGGAGATTTTGACTGAGGCACATTCTTCTGCATATTCTGTGCACCCGGGAAGTACTAAGATGTACCGGGATTTGAAACAGCACTTCTGGTGGCCGGGCATGAAAAGAGAGGTTGCCAGGTACGTTGAGACTTGCTTAGTATGTCAGCAGGTTAAGGCCGAACATCAGAGACCGGCCGGAACATTATTACCACTGCCGATTCCGGAGTGGAAGTGGGAGCAGATATCTATGGATTTTATTGTGGGGCTCCCGAGGACTACGAGAGGCCATGACGGCATTTGGGTTATTGTGGACCGATTGACAAAGTCGGCCCACTTCTTATCTGTGAGGATGACATCGTCTATGGATCAGCTCGCAGAGCTCTATGTACAGGAGATTGTCAGACTTCACGGCGTGCCGGTTTCTATTGTCTCCGACAGAGATCCGAGATTCACGTCAAAGTTCTGGAAGAGTTTACACAGAGCTATGGGGACTCAGCTTAATTTCAGCACAGCGTTCCACCCTCAGACTGACGGTCAGACAGAGAGGACGAACCAGATTCTTGAGGATATGCTCAGAGCGTGTGTGCTGGAGTTTCAGGGCTCGTGGAGCCGATATTTACCTCTAGTGGAGTTCTCGTACAACAACAGCTTCCAGGCTACCATTGGCATGGCACCGTATGAGGCTTTGTATGGTCGGAAATGTAGGTCTCCGTTATATTGGGACGAGGTTGGCGAAGCCAGCATCGTAGGTCCTGAGATTCTACAGCAGACGGCAGAGAAGATTGCCATTATCCGACAGCGCATTGAGGTAGCTCAGAGCAGACAGAAGAGCTATGCTGACACTAGACGGAGAGAGCTAGAGTTCGAGGAAGGTGATGAGGTGTACCTCAAAGTTTCTCCGTTCAAGGGCATTGCAAGATTTGGAAGGAGGGGTAAGCTAAACCCTCGTTATGTGGGGCCCTTTCCTATTCTGAAGAGGGTCGGGAAGCTGGCGTATAAACTGCAGCTTCCAGCTTCTATGGTGGGTATTCACGACGTATTCCACGTATCTATGCTTCGGAAGTGCTTGCGCGATCCGTCGCATGTTATAGAGGCTACAGACATCGAGGTACGGCCTACTTTGAGCTATGAGGAGAGGCCGGTTCGTATATTAGAGACTTCCATCAAAGTACTACGCAACAGAGAAATTCCGTTAGTTAAAGTCTTATGGCGGAATCACGAGGTGGAAGAGGCTACTTGGGAGAGACAGCACGACATGATGATCAAGTATCCCGAATTATTCGAGTAGCCAATTTTGTGGGCAAAATTCCGAATAAGGAGGGTGGATTGT
Organism: Begonia masoniana; assembly: GCA_022432975.1. Lineage (NCBI taxonomy): Eukaryota > Viridiplantae > Streptophyta > Magnoliopsida > Cucurbitales > Begoniaceae > Begonia > Begonia masoniana. Next base: position 17,716,933 of record CM039507.1, read on the forward strand.
AATACCCGAAGGTACGGAATCCTATTTATTTAATTATTTAATATATTTAAATTGGCATTTTCGTAAATATGTCAAACTAGGTCCGTTTTACGAAAAGAAAGCATCATTAGAATCCTAACGAGTAATAAGAATTTTAAGGAAATTATGGGAATTTTCGGAATAGTAATGCTATATTCCGAATATTTATGTTTCTCGTAAAACGGATGGGGTTTTAATAAAAATAGTAAATGAGGTCCAAATTGCAAACGGACAGTTTTAATAAATCACAAACAATGAATAGGAGTTATTGGCAAAATATGGAAATTAGGAAAAGTCGAATGGCTGGACGATTAACGAACCGAAGGAAGAAAAACTAAGGAAGGGCATTATAGTAATTTTGTCAAATAAATTTTATAAAAATCACTTAAACCTTTCTTTTCATTTCATTCTGCTTCTTCAGTTTCCAGAGAGCCCTCGCGAAGAACTCCTTCCCTGCCCGCGGCGATCCTCAGCATTCCGACTCCGTTTTTCTTTCCGATCGTTTCGATTCCTTCGTAGTTTTTCCTCCAATCGACGTTCTCGGTAAGTCTCTGTGGTTTTAGAACGTTAAATCTTTGATTTCGTAACGTTTTAGACAATTAGGGTTTCGGTAATTTTCCGTTAAAAACGCGAATTAGGACTCGTAATTAATAGGTTAGCCGCAATTAAGTATATATTAAACGTATTTGACGTTATTGGACGAAGTTGGATCAATTTGTGAAAAAGTTTAAAATCCGAGAATTTTCGAGTTTTCGAGGAATTTCGTAAATCGAGAATTGAAGTGTCGAGCGTGAATTGCTCTAATAAATGGCTCGATAAATTGGATTAGAACTTTAAGAAGTTTCCGTAGTTAAGGTTTTGTAAATTTGGACAATCGTTAATTTAAATGCGTTTTAACGGTAAACGTTCTGAATTTGCTTAGGCAAACAGTGCTCGTGGACGAAGCTTGGATTGCAGCGTGCACGAGGTAAGTTCTCGTGATACCTTTCCGGCCGATAGGCCTACACCTTACATCGAAGTCGTTTCGAGGATTTTGATGACGCGCTAGTTTATATTGCTTTGGTTTGGGTAGTTAGGTTTATTTTGCTTTGTAAGTTTACGTTCCACAGTCTTGATGGTATGCATGCTTAGTGTTTATTTTATGATATAGAAATGTTCATGCATCACGTGGTTTAAAGAAAAGCATGAAAATGAATTTCCGCACGATGTTTTTAACTTGGCGATGTGGCCTGGAGAGGGGCAGGACCTACTGTGGAGGCCGATTACGGGCTGGTCACAGTACCACATCTATTATGTACTCACAATGTGGCCTGGAGAGGGGCGGGACCTACTGTGGAGGCCGACTACGGACTGGTCACAGTACCACATTTATTATGCACTCATACGATGGTCATGCGAGGTGGGGCTCAGGCACGGCTGTACGTGTTGTAAGCATGTACCCCCCTCTTCTAACTAGAAAGAGTAGTCCGCCCGCTGGATGTGCTCTCTCTAGTTAGGAGGATTAGATCTCGGTGATCCCTAATGAATAAGTAAAGAAAATGCTGCATGATTTCTGAACTCACACGCATAGCATAGCATGTAGTTGCATTTACTAGAGCTTACTGAGATTTTTATCTCATAGTGTGTTATGTATGGTGTAGGTGACTTAGACATCGAGGTACCAGGTGAGGACGATGTCCCTCCACCTGAGGCATGAGTCCAGTTGATCGAGGGTGGCTGCGGTGGTGTGCTGGCGCAGTCGAGGCTTCACCGACCCGTGGGGAGTATGTATAGATTATGAGGGTCTTTTTGGGGGTATTTTGGGGATAATTGATAGAATATGTATAGGATGTTTATCGTTTTGAAATTCTGGAACTGTTTGGGTTTAATTGTATTTAACTTTATATAGATATGTTTTGATTTAACTGTATTTAAACGTTATGAAAATGTTTTGAAATGTTTTAGGTTGTTACGGATTAGTCCGAGTTTTAGATATATCCACACAGTTGGATTTCGCAAAGTCCGCTGTAAATTGATATATTTTAGGATACGTTTTGGGTTGAGTTAAAGTAGCATGTTATGGGATTTATTTGTGTTTATTGTTGGAGTTGAGCCTGGGAGATTGCTCTCTGGAATCGGATTCCAGAGAGCATTTGGTACTGAGTTTGCTCTCTGGAATTCCAGAGAGCACTTGCACGGAAATGGTGAAGGAAGAGAAGAAGAAGAAGTGGAGGAAACAAAAGGCCAGCGCCCGATCGCTCAAGGTGATCGCTGCAAAGGGGTGCAGCGACCGAGCGCTGCAGCAAGCAGCGCTCGATCGCTGCTGGCTGCTATGGGGGCAGCGACCGAGCGCTGCAGCAAGCAGCGCTCGATCGCTGCTAGCTGCAGCGATTGCAGCGCCTGGTCGCTGCATGCTGCAGCGACCAGTCGCTGCTTCTTCTCCTGGCCGAATGACAGAACTGCCCTCCCCTTTTGTTTTACTTTTAAATTGTTTTAAATTATAGTTTTAGTTAATTGTTTTAATAGTTTTAAAGGTTTTATTTAAATCGTTTTAAAAGTTAGATTTCAATTCCGATTTCGATTCTGGTTTCGATTTCGGTTTAGGTTCTAGTTAGAGATTATTTAAAGATATTAGGATAAAACGAAAAATGAAAAATTTACACAGTAATTACGGGTACAGTATTAGGGTCGTTACAATGTGAGTGGTAAAAGGCAAGAGTTGGAGAGCTTATTAGAGGGTAAAAGCCGAAATCTATGTGAGTAAACACGAGTGCTCGAGAACCATAATTGAGTGTATACACGTGAGGGAGAGGTGAGGTCCTTTTCTTTACACTTTTACACAGATTCTACAGCATGTCTGAAAGAGAAGGTGAAGCAACGCCAATGGATAGCAATTTGGTCATCCAAGCCATGCAGCAACAATTCCAGAGGATGAACGTCCAATTTGAAGAGATTCGAGATCGATTGGATCGTAGTGATGAACGAATTAATCAAATTCAACAAGGTGCCATGCCCCAAGAAAGACAGCCAACTAGACGACCCTTCTTTACTGCAGTTAATCCCATGGGCGAATATGCCGAAGAGTATGAGGATTTTGATGAAGTAGCCTCCATAAGAAGAGAAAGAGATCATAGGCCAAGACAAAAACGTCAATACCGAGAAAGAAATTTTACCGACAACAACACAGGTGCGATTGAACTCTCTATCCCATCATTTCAAGGTAAAAATGACCCGGACGTTTACATTGAATGGGAACGAAAGGTTGAACTTGTTTTTGATTGCCATAACTATTCGGAGGAAAAAAAAGTTAAACTTGCAGCTGTTTCTTTCACTGATTACGCAATTGCTTGGTGGGACCAAGTGCTCTTAACCAAACGAAGAAATAGAGAAATTCCAATCGACAATTGGGAAGACATGAACGCGGTCATGAGACGAAGGTTTGTTCCTTCACATTATTATAGAGAATTACACTTAAAATTGCAAAGCCTTAAACATGGTTCAAAATCTGTTGAGGAGTATCATAAGGAGATGGAAATATCCATGATTCGTGCCAATGTTGAGGAAGATCGAGAAGCAACCATGGCTCGGTTCATTTGTGGTCTCAATCGTTAAATTGCAAATATTGTAGAATTACAGCACTACGTGGAACTTGAAGAGGTTGTCCACATGGCCATGAAGGTTGAAAAGCAACTCAAAAGAGGAGGAAGATCAACCTCCAAGCACAAAACTTTTACTTCTTTGAGTGGGAAGTCAAAATGGAACTCTACTCTAAAGCAAGAATAGCAGTTGACTTCCAAGCCAAAAGATGAAAAAGTGACGGCAAAACAGGTTGAAAAAGGTACGAGTTATACCCAAACCCAGAGAAATCGAGATATTAAGTGTTTTAAATGTCATGGAATTGGTCATATTTCTTCACAATGCCCAAATAAAAGAACTATGATTTTGTTAAATAATGGAGATATTATTTCTGAAGAAGAAAGTGACAATGAAGTTATGCCACCACTTGAAGAAGCTAGTGATACCGAACATGCAGTTGTTGGCCAAGCCTTTGTAGTTCTTCGAACCCTCCATGTTCAAACTATTCAAGATGATGACCGTCAACAACGTGAAAACATTTTCTATACACGCTGCCATGTTAAAGAAAAGGTTTGTGGTTTAATCATAGATGGAGGAAGTTGTGTGAATATTGCAAGTAAGATGATGGTGCACAAGCTTGAATTAAAGACTCTAAAACACCCTCAACCATATCGTCTCCAATGGCTCAATGAAAGTGGAGAAATGAAGGTAACAAAACAGGTTCTTGTCTCATTTTCAATTGGCAAATATTCAGATGAAGTTCTTTGTGATGTTGTTCCTATGCAAGCAAGTCATATATTGCTTGGAAGACCATGGCAATTTGACAGACGCACCACCCATGATGGACACAAGAATCGGTACAGCTTTACCAAGGATGGACGAAGTAATACTCTAGCTCCACTACCACCCCATCAAGTGTTCGAAGAGCAATGCCAAATTAAAAAATCTGTCACAGCTAATACAAAACAATGTGAGAGTGAGCATGAGAGTTCAAAAGAAAGTGAGAGAGAAGAGAGAAAATGTGAGAAGAAGAGGGAAATCAGAAAAAACAATGATGTTGATCTTGTACAAAGAGGCTTATTTCTTAACAACTAATCCTGATAATCCTTTACCTACTATAGCAGTTGCTCTTTTGCTGGAATTTGAAGATGTCTTTCCTGAGGAAACGCCACCAGGATTGCTGCCAATAAGAGGCATTGAGCATCGCATTGACTTCATTCCAGGAGCTACCATTCCTAATCGACCCGCCTATCGAAGTAATCCAGAAGAAACAAATGAACTTCAAAGGCAAGTTGAAGAGCTGCTAGCCAAAGGACATGTTCGAGAAAGCATGAGTCCATGTGCGGTTCTTGTCTTGTTGGTCCCCAAGAAAGATGGAACTTGGAAAATGTGCGTCGATTGCCAAGCAATCAATAAAATCACGGTAAAGTATCGACATCCCATACCTCGATTAGATGACATGTTAGATGAATTGCATGGTTCCATTATCTTTTCAAAGATTGATTTAAAAAGTGGTTATCATCAAATTCGTATGCAAGAAGGTGATGAATGGAAAACTGCTTTCAAAACAAAACATGGTTTGTATGAGTGGCTAGTAATGCCTTTCGGGTTGACTAACGCACCAAGTACTTTTATGCATTTAATGAATCATGTTTTATGTGCTTACATTGGAAAGTTTGTTGTTATTTATTTTGATGATATTCTAGTTTACAGCAAACACTTGAATGAACATATTGAACACCTGAGATGTGTACTTAATGTTTTGAAACATGAAAAGTTGTTTGCTAACTTTAAAAAGTGCAGCTTTTGCAAAGACAAGGTTGAGTTTCTTGGTTTTGTTGTAAGTTCCAAAGGTGTGGAAGTAGATGAAGAGAAAGTTAAGGCTATCAAAGATTGGCCTACGCCCACTAACATCACTGAAGTTAGAAGTTTCCATGGTTTGGCTGGATTCTATCAAAGGTTTGTTCCAACTTTAGCACCATTGCTGCTCCATTGAGGGAAATTATCAAGAAAAGTGTTGGGTTCAAATGGGGTGATTCACAAGAGAAGGCTTTCAACACTTTAAAAGAAAAGTTAAGTACTGCTCCTTTACTGCTATTACCAGATTTTTCCAAAGCCTTTGAAATTGAATGTGATGCTTCCGGTATTGGTATAGGTGCCGTACTTATGCAAGACAAGAGACCCATTGCCTATTTCAGTGAGAAACTTAATGGAGCTGCTTTGAATTACTCCACCTATGACAAAGAACTTTATACATTGGTGAGAGCTCTGGAAACTTGGCAACATTACTTGTGGTCTAAGGAATTTGTCATTCATACCGACCATGAATCATTGAAGCACTTAAAAGGTCAAGGTAAGTTGAATCGACGACATGCTCGCTGGATTGAATTTATTGAAATGTTTCCATATACCATCCAATACAAACAAGGTAAAGACAATATTGTAGCTGATGCTTTATCTCAAAGGTATGTTCTTCTTTCTACCCTTTCCACTAAATTTTTAGGTTTTGAGCACATCAAAGAATTATATCCAAAAGATCCTGATTTTTTGACTTGGTTTGAAGCCACAGAAACAAAACCTTTTGAAAAATTTTACAAACAAGAAGGATATTTATTTCGAGAAAATAGACTCTGCATTCCACAATGTTCTTTGCGTGAATTGCTTGTTCGAGAGTCACATGGGGGGGGGGGGGGGGTCTTATGGGACATTTTGGGATTCTTAAGACCTTAGAAATTTTGAAAGAACATTTCTTTTGGCCACATATGAAGAGGGATGTAGAGAGGATCTGTAATAGATGCATAACTTGTAGAAAAGCCAAATCTAGAGTAAAACCTCATGGATTGTACCAGGCTTTACCTGTTCCTTGTCATCCTTGGATTGATGTTTCTATGGATTTTGTGTTAAGGTTACCAAGAACTAAGAATGGGGAAGATTCAATTTTTGTTGTGGTGGATGGATTTTCAAAGATGGCACATTTTATCCCATGTAATAAAACAGATGATGCCACTCATATAGCTCAGTTATTCTTTAAAGAAGTAGTTCGTCTTCATGGTGTTCCAAAAACAATAGTGAGTGATCGAGACGCTAAGTTTCTTAGCCATTTTTGGCGAGTTCTGTTGGGTAAGTTAGGGACAACTTTGCTATTTTCTACTACTTGTCACCCACAAACCGATGGACAAACCGAGGTAGTAAACAGGACCCTGGGAACTCTTTTACGAGCAGTAATAAAGAACCATTTAAAATCATGGGAAGATTGTATTCCTTTTATTGAGTTTGCTTACAATAGAATAATGCATTCTTCTACTTCTTATTCTCTTTTTGAAATTGTTTATGGTTTTAATCCGTTAACTCCATTGGATTTACTTCCTTTGCCTATTAATGAGACCATTAGCCTAGATGGGAAGAAGAAGGTAGAATTGGTAAAGAAACTTCATAAAGACGCACGTCAGCATATCATCAAACGGAATGAGCAAGCTGCTGCCCATGCAAACAAAGGAAGAAAGCACATCACTTTTCAACAAGGAGATTTGGTTTGGGTTCATTTTCGTAAAGAACGTTTTCCCCAACAAAGAAAGTGTAAACTCAATCCTCGTGGAGATGGACCATTCCAAGTTTTGGAAAAGATTAATGATAATGCTTATATCATTGATCTACCAGTTGATTATCAAGTGAGTGCTACTTTTAATGTAACTGACCTCTCTCCTTTCTATGTAGGTCCAGATTCACGGACAAATCCTTTTCAAGAGAGGGAGAATGATGTGGGCAAGGATGGCATTGAAGAAGAATTAGGCCAAGAAGAATACTTAATGGAATTGAAAATACCAAATGGACCTATCACTAGAGCTCGGGCCAAGAAGCTTCAAGAAGAAGTCCAAAATAACTTATTTCAAGAACCAAGACCACTAGAAGAAATGGGCTTTAAAGTTATTAATGTGTTACAAATACAAATGGAGTTTGATTAGGCCCATATGATCACCAATTCAGCAAAGAAGGCTCTAGAATGAGTAATTTCGAAGTGACATCCACTAGGCATTTAATATTGTCATAGAGAAGGCCAAAGGGTGTTTTGATGGTTTCCAAAGAAGGCTGAACCTAGTCCATATTAGTAGCAAAGTTCTTTCTTATGTTTTCAAGGCTATTTAATGTCTATTCAAGGCTATTCTTGTAAGCCTATAAATACTTGGGAGTTCTTCATTGTAAGACACACTAGAATGAGAATTATCTTGTGAGAATTTCCTCCAAACTGTTCTTCTGTAGAACTTGCGGAAATTTCAAGTGCAACCACTTGATTTCCAACCCTTATAATATTGGTTTCTTGCTCTTTCATAGCAACGGGTCAATATTCCTTTCTTGATACTATTGGTTTCTGGTTGTCATATAACCACGGGGTCATTAGTCCTAGACTTTGAAACTACTATTGGGCGATCCTGAAGTTGATTCCATCTATTGACGTTGAGTCTCACAACAAGTTTGTTGAGGTTTGCATCAAAAATTAAAGTAATCAATCACTTTCCTTTGTTGAGTTGCAAAATTTAAATATATTCATTTCCAACAATTACTTTCAAACAATAAGAAACCAGCTTTAACCATTATTACAAATTTTTCAGAAATTTTTCAATAATTTAGCATAATTTCAAAATTCCATATCTTTTGCTATACATATTCGAATTCGAAAATTTCAAAGCCTATAGATAACTCAGAGGGTCTACTTTAATGTGCTTAAACAAATACTGGATTACAACCAACTCACAGAACCGATAAGTTCAGATTTCCATACTACTCTGTAATTTTCCAATTTGAACGTTCATGCATTCATTTGAAACTTTTCAACAAATCCATTTCATATCATCCATTATATCCAATCTAAGCATCAAAACAACCAAGAAATATAGAAAACCTAACCATTTTTGTGCATTCATATTGTCACGACCCGTACGTCGTGCACTAAACTTTCTCATAATTTTTTTTTTTAACCAAACCCTAACTCTTCATAAATTTAACAATACTTGAAAATATTTCATAACATTACTTCTAAATCCATACTTTCTAATGAAATCATTATTTGTCAATATAAGCGCATAACGGAAGTCTTAGAAAAAAATAATCGTAGAAAACTGATAAATTGAACATGTCTTTCTATCAAAACATATTCCAACACCAAACAGTTCTAGTATTCATCAAAATGTTAAATTCTTTTATATGTAATCTTTAAAATTTAGAAAACTTGTACCAAAATAACTTGGAGTTTCACCCACGGGTCAAAATTGCTAGTGTAACGCCCCCGAACCCACCTCGGCTATGTGCGCTCTTCGCTCACACTTCTGACATTTTAAACGAAGTTTAAAATAAAATTCGATAAAATTTTGACTTGATTTTCAGGTTTTTAGAACCCACAAAAATGGTTGGAAAACGTGCCTAAAATACGTTTAAAATACGTCACAAAATGTCGGGTTGAAGGCAAGTAAAGTATCATGTAAACAACCATGGCAAGGGGTTATCGGGGATGAGGTTCAGACCTAGCGTTCCGTGGTGAGCGGGTTTTCCTTCTTTCATATGGTGTAGGCTATCTAACCGCTTGATGTGCCCTATCCATCTGTCGAGCATTTTCGATAACCATAGATTGACACGTACTGATAAATGAAATGACATGGACAGCTTTCATAGCATTGAACATACATGATCATGCATAGACATTTACGTAGAATTTACTAAGATTTATTCTCATAGGTGTCTTTATAGTGTAGGTGATCTCGATCAAGGTGAGGAAGATGTTCCTCCACCCGAGGAAAGAGTGGATTGAAGGAACATGCCTGTGGGAGTGTGCTGTGCAGTCGGTGCCTTTTGACCTGTGGGAGCCAAGGATAAGTATTTTGGGTACTTTGGGATGTGTTCGGGCTGAGGGGTGTTTAGTTAGGAAAAATGTATAGACGTTCATTTTAGGATGCTTGGCACTATTTAATTCACGTATATTGCATGTATGATGATGTTTAGAAAGGCTTTCTAGATAGTCATTGGAGATGAATTTCCATTTGATGAATTGGGTCTGTTTTTATAAGTATAGGATGTCAACCGAAATGAAGGAGTGAATTTCCAAAAGGAAGTTAAGCTCTCTGGAAATCTGTTAAGTTTTTGTAAAGGAACGTCGACCGATTTTAAGTGTGAATCGGTGGGGTTGTCGACCCCAGCATATTAGAGTCATTTTGAGGAAATTTAGCCAAGTGTTGTCGACCGATCTCATTACAGAGGTCATGTCGACCGATTTTTGTCATTGTTGACATCAACCGATTTTTTTAGTCGGGGTCGATATCCATAGAGAAGATCTCGGTCGAAGTCATCAACCATTTATAGTGAAGTGTTCGGTCGAGAATGTCAACCGATATTATTACTGAGGCCACATTGACCGAATTTAGTCAATGTTGATTGTCGACCCCCACTGTTTAAATTGAAGAAACTCGAGAGAAGTTAAGTGTTATTTATCTCGACCGAAGAAACCCGAGAGAAGTTAAGTGTTATTTATCTTGACCACTGTTCAAATTGATGAAACCCGAGAGGAATAAGGAGTCGTTCCCTTGTTATACTAAAGTTTAACAATTGCCAATAAGTTTAATTTAATAGGAATTTCCACAGGCAAATAGTCTTTCGTCGATTCGGGTTAATTACTACTATGCATGTATGATTAAATAAGTTAAGTTAGACCCAAAATGACGTAGATATAGCTTGCATGCCGAGCCCATTCTCTAATGAATGAAAGTGAGTGAACGAAAAGGAAAGGAAATGAATAATGAATGATGAATGCAAAAAATGAAAATGAAAGAAATTGTATGAGAATGGGCGAGGGTAATATGCAAGTCCAAATATAAAGGTGAAAAAAAACAGTTTTAAAAATTTATGCGATTTTTGGTATAGTTAAAAAGGGTAAATTTACGGGACATTACACTTAAGGTTCGAAGTACTCACCTGTATAATCCTCACCTACATCACCAAAATTTAAACTAATGAGTCTAACGCTCAGTAAGTGATGTAAAATGCAATGAATTAGCATGCATGAATGTTTCACAAAACTTGTACTTTCATTTCTTTTCTTTTCACTTGACATGTGTTAAAGGTGCTCAACAGGGGAGTAGGCACAAGATGTTCTTGGCGTGGACATTTTACATGGTCCCAGAGAAAGACAAATACCATAAGTCCTATGCGTGGACGTTTTACATAGTCCCTGAAAAGGACAAATAATATATGTCATACTAGCCTTGTCCCACAACTTAACAATTTACGTACTTTGCATAATCTTGTCTTTCTTACATAAAATATGTGCATAAAATATTTTATATGCTTTCATAAAATGTGATGCATGATCCATAAAGATGCACAAACAACATAATATTATCTCACGACATTTCACCAAAGCAAAAACATAGACAACCCTAAAAATTCTTAATCAAATAAAACACTTAACATGAGACATTTCTTATAACTTAAACTACCCATAAAACGTACCCCTAAAACACATAAATTCAACAAATAGACTATTCTACCTAGTACCTTTGGGATGTTGGCCGAAATGACCAAATACATGCTAATACACTTAACTCAAGTCCTTAGTAGTTTAAATCAACTTGATCAATTCATTTCCATAACCTGAAAACCTAAAACAAATTAACTCTCAAGTCAATATCATCACATACATATCCACAACTTGAATCATAAACCAAAACCTCATCAACACAATGCACAAAAAAAAAAAAAGAAATCTTGATCCTAAGTTCTAACAAATTCAACATATCCAAATTTGATTCCAATCCAACAATCCAAAGCACAATGACAATACCAAATCAGTTTAGCAATTGGAATTCAATAGCTCAGCTCAAACATCAAAACCGAGACATGCCCCAAATTTTCCAGTTTTCAACCTATAATTTGTACCAACTTCAAAAATTTATAACTTATGATATACATATCCAAATGCATTGATTCCAAGGCCAAAAGTTCACCAAAAGAGTCTATTTTGACATACTAAAACAATTTTACAATTGGAAATCAATAGCTTGGGTCGAAAGCCAAAAAACAGAGGCATGCTAGAAAATTCCAGTTTTGCACAATTTAACAATTGACAAAACATTCATCAATTCACTATATTTTCCAATTCCAATCTCAAATAAGGTCTAACATGAATAATGGGGAGCATAAACACCAAGATTGAGCATATAAATTTCCAATTTCATGCATCAATAATAAGCTTCAACAATAACCATAACTCAAACAATTACATTGAAATTCTTGGATTTCCATCTAAATTTTGGATAACTTCAAACATTCATAACTTGAGCTATCCTTAACAAAAGCTAAAAATTCAAAAGCCAAAATTTAACTTAAAGATCTATTTTAACATGGTGAAATTCATTTAAAAAAAACAAACACCATAAATGGCAGAAAATTAAAAAACAAAAACTGCCTTGTTTTGTAACATTTTTCATCCCTAACGTCCAATAATGATCAAACATTAACCAACAACCAATTTCTTTCAATCAAAACCCTCAGAATGAGGTTACAATAGGATCTAGCATCAATCAAGAAGAAAATTGAGAAAAATTTCAGAATTTCATGATCTAAAAAAAACACAAAGATTCATTCAAAACTTGCAACTTAACTCCCATAAACTCAAGAGAATTATCAAAATTTTGAAGAAAACTCTTACGTTACCTTAAATTTTCAAGAAAGGGGAGAAATGGCATGGAAGGGGGTTCACAACAAGAGAGACAAGAACGGCATAAAAATGGTGGAGAGCTTTAGGTTATTGATTTTTTGTTTTTTTACTAACACTTAAGATGTTGTTACACTAAAGGTGAGGTGGCCACCTTTTTAACCATGTATTTAACTTTTCAAACATCAAAACTACTTGTAGTTCCCCTTCTTTGTCTTCCAATGTCAAAGCATTTCACCTAAACTAACAAAGTTGACTTTGGCAACTCTCTTGTTTAACTTTTCAACATAAATTTTACTTATACTTCTTTTTCTCTTCTTTCAACACTAAAACTTCTTCATATTTATTTATTTTTTAAATTTTATCCTAAAATCACAATTTCTTAATATCACCAAAAGGATAATCAAATTTAGCAAGTTATGCACATAAATATTTTAAGGATATGATAAAATTTCTAGGTGTTACATTTCACCGTCCTTAAACAAAATTTTGTTCTCAAAATTTACTTACCTAAATAGTTCCAGATATCGGCTCATCATATCTTGTTGTCTCTCCCAAGTAGCTTCCTCTATGTTGTGATTTTGCCATAAAACTTTTACCAGTGGGATTTCCTCGTTGCATAGCACCTTTACGGTTGACTCGAGGATTCTCATCAGCTTTTCTTCATACATCAATGTGGGTTGAATCTCGATTCTTCTCAGTTCTACAATCTGAGATGGATCACATACACACTTCCTTAGTATGGATACGTGAAAGACATTATGAACTCCATCCATTGACGAATGCAACTGTAATCTGTAAGTTGTATTCCCTATTTTTTCAAAATAGAATATGGTCCAACAAATCGAGAACTGAGCTTCCATTTCTTCCCAAACCTCATAACTCATTTAAATGGTGAAATCTTCAGAAATACCTCATCGCTTTCAGCAAACTCTAGATCTCTTCTTCTTTTGTCTACATAACTCTTATGTCGGCTTCGAGTAGTCTCTAGTCTTTGTCCAATAACAGTAATTTTTTCAGACATTTGTTGAAAAATCTCAAGGCCAACTAGCTTTGTTTCACCAACTTCGTCTCAATATAGTGGTGATCTATATTTCCTACCATAGGGAGCTTCATAAGGAGTTATACCAATTGTAGATTGGTAGTTGTTATTATAAGAAAATTCTACCAACGATAGAAATTTGCTCAATGAGGCCTGAAATTCCAACACACAGGATCTCAACATATTCTCTAAGATCTAGATCATTCTTTCAGATTGTCCATCCGTCTGTGAATGAAATGCCGTGCTGAACTTTAGTTTTGTACCCTTAAAATTTTGCAGACTTTTTAAGAATCTCAATGTAAACCTGGGATCCCGATCTGAGACAATTGAAACCAAAATTCCATGCAGTCTGATAATCTCTAGGACACATAGTTCTGCATACTGATTCACAGAAAAAGTTATTTTCACTAATAGAAAATTGGCTGATTTCAACCCTCAAATGCCATCATGACCTCTAGCTATCCTTGGCAAACCTACAAAAAAAACCATAGCTATATTCTCTCATTTCCATTATGGAATCGGTAGAGGTTGAAGAGTTCCTCATGGCCTTTGATGTTTTGCTTTTACCTGTTGGCATATTAAGCATGATTCCACATATTTTACTACTTCTCTCTTCATATTCGGCCACCAGAAGTGTTGCTTTAGATCTCGGTACATCATAATATTCCCTAGATGTACTGAGAAAGAAAACGAATGAGTCTCTGTCAAAATTTCCTTCCGTAAGTCATCATCCCTTGGAACGTACCACATGTTCCTAAACTTCAAAATGTCATTATCTGAATAAGTGAAATCGGAAGAAGCAACGGTCATAGTCTTCAATATATCGCTCTTTTCCTTTCAATCAGCCTTCTGAGCTTCTTTGATTTTTTAGATGATAGTTGGCCGTATAGACAGTTCTGAAAGCACAGTTGTTAACTCGGAGACTATCTCTAAATCAAACTTCTGAATCTCCATTTTCATAGGAACTGACATTGCTTACATGATTGACGGCATCGTAGTTGACATCCTGCTCAATGCATTAGCAACAACATTAGCTTTACTAAGGTGGTACTTAATCTTGAAGTCATAATCTTTGACAAACTCCAGCAACTGCCTCTGCCTCATATTCAACTTCTTTTGAATAAAGATGTATTTAAGACTTTTGTGATCTGAAAACACCTCGCACTGCTTTCTGTACAGGTAATGCCTCCATATCTTCAGTGCAAACACCATCGCAGCTATTTCAATATCATGAGTAGGGTAGTTCTACTCATAACTTTTTAATTGTCTAAAAGCATATGCAATCACATTTTCTTCTTGCATCAATACACATCCTAACTCGATCTTAGAAGCATCATAGTATACACTGAATTTACCATCTTCTATTGAAAGTGTCAAAAAAGGAGCCGTAGTTAACTATTGCTTTAGCGTCTGAAAAATTCTTTCACAATCAACAGACCACCAGTACTTAGTATCCTTCTTTGTTAAACTAGTTAGAGACTTTGCTATCATTGAAAGTCCTTCAATAAACTTCCTGTAATAACAAGCGAACCCTTGAAAACTACGTATTTCTGTAACACCCAAAATTTTTTGTTCGTTGTAATCGTCCCTAAATATAATTTTACGAAAGAAATTTGCTATAAATATCATGTACATTTTCTTGGAATTTAGACGCCTAAATTTTCGAGTTTAAGAAATAAAACGATCGAAAGGGGGAATCAAGACGTACGAGATTTAGTGATGATTTAGGTTAATTTAATGAAACTTCTTCAAGAAGTTTCACTAAACTAGTTGCCAAACACATTCCTCTCTCTCTCTCTCTCTCTCTCTCGTGAAAAGCATCAGCTGAAGAC
Organism: Begonia masoniana; assembly: GCA_022432975.1. Classification (NCBI taxonomy): domain Eukaryota; kingdom Viridiplantae; phylum Streptophyta; class Magnoliopsida; order Cucurbitales; family Begoniaceae; genus Begonia; species Begonia masoniana. The sequence goes on from CM039507.1 coordinate 17,732,078, forward strand.
TCTTCCCCTTCATTATTCTTTTTCTTCATTTTTCTTTTTTCTCCAGGCAATTCCAAGCTCTCTCTCTTTCTGATGATTCCAGTGAAGCTCCTCTCCATTTTTCTCATCCTTTTTCATCTTAAAGATGAGTTTATGCATTATTTAGTAGATTTCATCAGTTTAGCTCAAAGCACGTTGAATTTCGGTGGAGATTGTGAAATTAGAGTTTGGATTTTTGCCTTGTTAGATGCTAATGCTTGTTAGGAAAGTCATTTTATGAGTTTGAATAGATGATTTATGGAAAACTATGCATGATAAATGAATTTCAAAAATCGGGCATGGAAAATCGACTGAACACAGCGGCACCCATGAATTTTGATTTTCTAGCCTGTTTCCATGTTGTTTTCCATAAATTAATGATTTCATGTTAATCTTGATGTAATAAGCTTTTTGATACATGTCGAATCATTGAAAACAGATAAGGAACGAGGGAGTTACGTCAATTTGAAAGTTAGCGTAAAAATTTGTGAGAAATCCAAGATTTTTAATGGAAATTGCTCGGGTTTGACGATTGATTAGGTTTAAGCTATTTGAATGGAGTATGGATTATGTTTTTGCTTAGTTTGTTAGTTAGCACCTACGTGATGTAAATAACGGTTCGGATACGCATGTTATAGGTTTGTAAGGCACCAAAGAAAACATTCAAGGTCTGCTAACGTTCGACGGACCACAGGTAAGTTCGTATGTATGTGTTTGGCCATTAAAGCCTACGTCACAGAGGTACTAGGATTTTATACTTTACGGGGTATGTTAACGGGTAGATAGGTTATAGAACACGTGATAAGTTAAGAATTGTTGTTTTATGTTACTGTCTTGATGAACTGTTGATATTTATGCTTTGAAGACTTGTCTATCATTTATTTTATGTTTTATGCACAATATATGTTCATCCATCACGTTTTCAAGAAAGTCATGCAAAACCTTTAATGCACATGTTTTAAAGTAAGAAATATAAAATTGTAAATGTAAAGTATGATGAAGTGTAGGACGGAGACTGACATAAATATTTTTGTCCTTCTCTGGGACTTATGTAAAATCGTCCTTGTCGCGGACAATAATTTATCCTATCCCTCTATGGGACAAGGCAAAACCACTAACCCATGTCATATACGTAATGCTCCTCACTCCCCTATAAACCCCTCTTAACCAACATGTTCACTTAAATTTAAATATAAAGTATGAACATGTTTTGAAACGGTCATGCATAGCACGTGCATCTCACTGCATTGTATGTTCTTGCTGAGCGTTAGACTCATTAATTAAACTTTGATGTAGGTATAGATCATACAGATGAGGACGAGGAGCCTCAGGCTGATGTTTAGGAGCAGTTGGACGAACAAGCTCACGGGGTACGTTGCGACAGTCGGGCGACCCTTTTGACCCGTAGGTGAAGTTAAGGTCTCGTGTAAATGTTTTTAGCCTTTTTAGTAGGTTGTCTAGATAGTTGATTTTTGGAAGAAAATACTAGAACTGTTTTGGGATTTTAGGTTATGTATGGATATGTTCAGTTTTTAGAGTCATCCATGCAATTTGTTTTCGTAAATTCCTCTATGTTATCGAACACGTTTTTTAGTTACGTTTTGAGGGATTGAAGAAGTTGGGGGATAAGTTGAAGTAAGTTTAGAGGTGAAATATAGGTGAAATGAATCACGAAAGATAGAAAAAAGTGGAAAGGTGAAGTGGTGGGGCGTGCATGGTCACGGTGGGTGCGCGTGCGTGCGAGACACGCACCGCGCACGTGAGGCGTGCACAGAGTGTGTGACGACCCCAATCCTGTCAGGGCCGCCACGGACTAGCCGTGAAATACTGTAATGTCCCGTAAATTTACCCTTTTTAATAATACCAAAAATCGCATAAAATTTTAAAACTTTTTTTTTTCACCCTTATATTTGGACTTGCATATTACCCTGTCCCATTCTCATACAATTTCTTTCATTTTCATTTTTTGCATTCATCATTCATTATTCATTTCCTTTCCTTTTCGTTCACTCACTTTCATTCATTAGAGAATGGGCTCGGCATGCAATCTATATCTATCGTAATTTAGGGTCTAACTTAACTTATTTAATCATACATGCATAGGGGTAATTAACCCAATCAGCGAAAGACTATTTGCTTGTGGAAATTCCTATTAAATTAAACTTATTGGCAATTGTTAAACTTTAGCATAACAGGGGAACGACACCTTATGTAACACCCCCGAACCCGCCCCGGGTCCGGTGCGCTACTTTGCTAGCCAACCTCGCTTTTAAAACGTAATTTAAAATGATTTTTGTAAAATTTTCGAGTTTTGCGAACACTCAAAATCTGATGGGAAACGGGCCCAAAATACGTTTAAAATACCTCGAAAAATGTCGGGTGTTACAATAATTTAGAAATAGGAAAAATAAATTTTTTTTTTTTTTTTTTTTACACTTGGGTACTGTTCACGCGCCCGAACGCAGCCTGTTACGCATTCGAACGCAGAACTCTCGGGTGCTATAGTACCCAAGAGCTCTGGCGCGCGCCCGAACGCCTGCTGATGCGCGCCCGATCGCAGGCAATACGACCCACTTCACTTTTCCTTTAATTTTTCCCAGGCTAAACACTTCCAAAAATTCTGAAATTTTTACCACTCATTCCCGACACCCAAATGGTCATTACCCTTAAAAATCGCTGAAAACCGACTTCAAATGGATGACGAAAATATTTAGCAAACATAACCGACATTAATGACTCTTTTTTTTTTTTTTTAAAAAAATGACAATATAATGCCTAAAAGTTTTGAAATCCAAAACCTGAAAAGACAATACCTTTAAAACACGATTTAACCTACCAAAAGACTCTAAGATCCAATCCAACTATATACATCAAACAAAATTTAACCAAACGACTCTAAGATCAAATCCCGACCACAACATGCACATTTCAGCACAAATATCACATACCAAAATAACTATACACTTTAACTCAAAATACTCAAAACATGACCATCTGCAACCCCAAACTTGCCAAATCCAATCATAATAATCAAAGTTTTCAAAACCGCACTACCACAACCCTGCCGGACCTAGTTCGAAGCGACCCTACCAAATAAACCTGCACCGGCGAGCTCTGTGGATCTCCGACTGCCTCCTAATCAGATCTCACTCTCGACTCACCTGAGAACGCTCGGGTCCACCGCACCACAAACACACACACCGTAACTTCGCTTAGCAATAGGGATTAACAGATATAAATATACACAATTCACACACAACTCTCACACATGAATCGGCCACTCTTTGACATTTTACGTATATCCATCAGGTTCAGACTCAGTCAGTGTCTCGGCAGAACCTCCCGAAGCTTTGCCATATTTCAGAACTAATTCGCGACGAGGAACCCTGCTACCTTTTTTGAAACCTCTCAGCTGTCCATATTTCAGACACTACGTAACAGATATAATATACACAATGCACACACAACTCTCACACATGCCATCCCACTCTTGACATTTTACGTATACTCAGTCAGGTTCATACTCAGTCAGGTGTCTCGTGCAGAACCTCCCGAAGCTTGCCATATTTCAGACACTACTTCGCGACGAGGAACCACTGCCTACCTTTTGTGGAAACCTCTCGAAGCTTGCCATCTTTAAGACACTACTTCGCGACGAGGAACCACTGCCTACCTTTTGTGGAAACCTCTCGAAGCTTGCCATATTTCAGACACTACTTCGCGACGAAGCTTGCCATCTTTAAGACACTACTTCGCGACGAGGAACCACTGCCTACCTTTTGTGGAAACCTCTCGAAGCTTGCCATCTTTCAGACACTACTTCGCGACGAAGCTTGCCATCTTTCAGACACTACTTCGCGACGAGGAACCACTGCCTACCTTTTGTGGAAACCTCTCGAAGCTTGCCATCTTTCAGACACTACTTCGCGACGAAGCTTGCCATCTTTCAGACACTACTTCGCGACGAAGCTTGCCATCTTTAAGACACTACTTCGCGACGAAGCTTGCCATCTTTAAGACACTACTTCGCGACGAAGCTTGCCATCTTTCAGACACTACTTCGCGACGAAGCTTAAGCTTGCCATATTTCAACACTACTTCGCGACGAGGAACCACTGCCTACCTTTTGTGGAAACCTCTCGAAGTGAAGCGTGCCATATTTCAGACACTACTTCGCGACGAAGCTTGCCATCTTTAAGACACTACTTCGCGACGAGGAACCACTGCCTACCTTTTGTGGAAACCTCTCGAAGCTTGCCATCTTTCAGACACTACTTCGCGACGAGGAGCCACCGCCAACAGACCACTTTCAGAACCATGCATATGCCACTAATGCTTAATCACCACAAAACATTCAAAACATGCTTAACCACAACCAAACATTTAAAACCATACTTAACCAAACATTCGAGCAACCAAACAAGCAAACAATCTCAAACACTAACAATGCACTATCAAACAATAAATCCTACCGTTTTGTGGTGTAGGCCTGAAGGCAACAAACACACGTCCACTACTTACCTGAACTCCCTGCGCGTGCTCGTAACTAAAAGCTCAGTCGGTCCAATTGTTCTCTTGTTAACCTAAAATATAAGGAAAACAACTTAGCACACACTAAGAATTCCAAAGACTTGCCTAAATAGCCTAAGATAAAACTAAGGACAAATTTACCAAAATGTACAACCAACCCGAAATTACCCACACTTTTCATCATCAAAATTCAATCGATCAATTCACTCACTCATAAAATTCTAAAGGATTCTAAACAATTTCTAAAACCAAAACTAACCAACCATTTACCCTAAAATCACAAAACCCCAATTTTTCTACCCAAATTAACTGTCAAACTTCAAACGGTCGTAACTTCCTCGTTTTTCAACGGATTTCGACGCGCCACCCCAATTCAGAAACCTCTACACGTCTACTATCCATTGAAATACTTATATCCATCAAACAAACAAATTAGCCTACCCAAAAACCCTTAAACAGAAATCGGCCCCCTAGTGTTCTCAACCAATTTTTGTGGAACACTTCACTAATCCTCAATCTAACCACTCAATTAACCTAAACTAACATATTTAACAATTAAACCATAAAATTTGGAAAGAAAACCAACTTTGGAAACCAAAATTCGGACTTCATGGTTAGGGTTTTCCAAACCCTAACCAAAACCACTTAAATGGTCGATGACTTCGACCGAGATAATAATATCGGTCGACATTCTCGACCGAACACTTTACTATAAATGGTCGATGACTTCGACCGTGATCTTCTCTATGGATATCGACCCCGACTAAAAAAATCAGTCGATGTCAACAATGATCAAAATCGGTCGACGTGGCCTCTATAATGAGATCGATCGACGACACTTGGCTAAATTCCTCAAAATGACGCTAATATGCTGGGGTCCACAACCCCAACCAATTCACACTTAAAATCGGTCGACGTTCCTTTACCAAAACTTAACAGATTTCCAGAGAGCTTAACTTCCTCTCTGGAAATTCACTCTTTCATTTCGGTTGACATCCTATACTCATAAAAACAGACACAATTCATCAAATGGAAATTCATCTCCAGTGACTATCCAGAAAGCCTTTTTAAACATCATCATACATGCAATATGCGTGAATTAAACAGTACCAAGCATCCTAATATAAACGTCTATACATTTTTCATAACTAAACACCCCTCAGCCCAAACACATCCCAAAGTACCCAAAATACTTATCCTTGGCTTCCAGGGGTCAAAAGGCACAGACTGCACAGCACACTTTCACAGGCATGTTCCTTTAATCCACTCTTTCCTCGGGTGGAGGAACATCTTCCTCACCTTGATCGAGATCACCTACACCATAAAGACACCTATGAGAATAAATCTTAGTAAATTCTACGTAAATGTCTATGCATGATCATGTATGTTCAATGCTATGAAAGCCGTCCATGTCATTTCATTTATCAGTACGTGTCAGTTTATGGTTATCAGAAATACTCGACAAATGGATAGGGCACATCAAACGGTTAGATAGCCCACACCATATGAAAGGAGGAAAACCCGCTTACCACGGAACGTCAGGTCTGAACCTCATCCCCGTTAACCCCATGCTATGGTTGTTTACATGATATTTTACTTGCCTTTACATGCATTTCCTTTTCATAAAATCAATGCTTAAGATTGTTTTCATGACTTTTCGAAAACCATGATGCATGAACAGTTAAATGCACAATATAAACATATATAGCGAAAATACCATCAAAACATCACAAATACTGAACCTATAAAACAACTAAACCTAAACTACCCAACCAAAATATTTAAACATACAGTGCTCAAAAATCCTCAACAATCAAAGCTCGACATATGGTGTAGGCCAATCGGCCACAGTAAGTCACGAGAACTTACCTGCTGTCTTTAACACACCGAGCTCCGTCCTTGAACTTTGTTTACCTAAGCCAATCCACAACACATGGCATTAAAACCGAGCCTAAACAATCAAATTTCGAAGACTAGCAAAACCCCTAATTAAAGGGTATCTCCTAATACCACAATACTCTTTTCTCAGGCATTTTACCGAGAAATTCTAGCTCAACATATTCTAAACCCCCCATTAATGGAGTTTCTAATCATTTTTACTTTCAGATTTTAACCTAAATTCACCAAACCACTCCACTTTCAATAAAAAAACTATACTTCTTCCCTTGAGAGCCTCAAATGCTGTAGCTTAATGTTTTCTAGCGAGACCCGATAGTTTCACCAACATCACCAGTGAAACCCTAACCGATTAAACTCTAGAAATAGAAAACTAACAGTCCAAAAGCATAGAATCTTACCTAGGGTCGGGATTGGAGAAGAAAATGCAAAGGAAACTTGTTGATTGGAGGAGCAACGATGGTGAATCGTGGGGGAACGCCGGGGAGGAGAAAAATTGCCAGAGAAGGTGATTTTCACTCTGGAAAATCGTCAGTGCCGAGAAGGAGGGGGAAAATTAAGTTTATTATAAAATTTTTGGCTTGCAAAATTACTTATTTGCCCTTCTTTATGATTTTTCATTTATTTCTCCACTTATTTCGGTAATTGATCTATCGATCCGGTTTCTCCAAATTTTCTTATTTCACCAATAAATCTATATTATTATCAGGGCTTTATTGAAACTTTCCGTTTACAAAACGGATTTAATTTGACATATTTATGAACATGACATTATATATTGGAATAATAAAAATCCCGTAAAACCGGGTTTTATATTCCATCCACCTTATATAAAATTTTGTTCTCAAAATTTGATTACACAAATAGTTCAGGATATTTTGACATCATATCCTGCTGCCTTTCCCAAGTAGCTTCCTCTACGTTATGGTTCTGCCACAGAACTTTCACTAGCGGAATCTCCTTATTGCGCAATACTTTGATGGAAGACTCTAGAATTTGCACCGGCTTCTTAACATAGGTCAGCGTCGGTTGTACCTCGATCTCCCGTGCTTCAATGACATACGACGGATCACGCACGCAATTTCTAAGCACCGATATGTGAAATACGTTGTGGACGCCTTCCATTGACGCCAGAAGCTGTAATTGGTAAGCTAACCTCTCGACCCTCTTCAAAATAGGGAACGGGCCCCACATAAAGAGGGTTCAACTTGCCTCTTCTTCCGAACCGCATCATACCCTTAGACGGAGAAATCTTCAAGTATACTTTGTCACCCTCATTGAACTCCAAATCCCTCCATCTGATGTCAGCATAACTTTTCTGGCGGCTCTGTGCTACTTCGATACGTTGTCAGATAACGGCGATCTTCTCCGCTATTTGCTGTAAAATGTATGGATCGATTATACTAGCCTCGCCATCCTCATCCCAATATAGCGGAGACCTGCATTTCCGACCATATAGTGCTTCGTATGGAGCCATGCCAATCGTAGCATTGAAGCTATTATTGTACGAGAACTCAATCAAGGGTAAATATCAGCTCCACGAGCCCTGAAACTCCAGCACGCAAGCTCTGAGCATATCCTCAAGAATCTGATTTGTTCTTTCTGTCTGTCAGTTAGTCTGAGGATGAAACGCCGTGCTGAAATTTAGTTGAGTTCCCATCGCCTTATGCAGACTCTTCCAAAATTTCAAAGTAAACCTGGAATCCCTATCAGAGACAATCGAAATGGGTACTCTGTGCAATCTAACAATCTCCTGCACATACACCTCGGCAAGCTGATCCATAGAATAGGTCATCTTCACTAATAGAAAGTAAGCCGACTTTGTCAAACGGTCCACTAACACCCAGATGCCATCGTGCCCTTTCGTCATTCTCGGAAGTCCAACTATGAAATCCATGGAGATCTGCTCCCATTTCCACTCTAAAATCGGCAGGAATTGCAAGGTTCCGGCCGGCCTTTGATGCTCTGCCTTGACCTGTTGACAAACAAGACAGGTTTCCACGGACCTGGAAACCTCTCTCTTCATGTTCGGCCACCAGAAGTGTTGTTTTAAATCTCTATACATTTTCGTGCTTCCTGGATATACAAAGTATGTCGAGGGGAACTGCGATCTTCAAAATTCCCTCAATAAATTTCCTATAATATCCGGCCAATCCGAGAAACCCGAGTACCTCACGCACATTCTTAGGTTACGGCCAATCTTTAATAACTTGTATTTTGGCCGGATCTACTGAAACTCCTTCCTAAGATATGATGTGGCCAAGAAAGTTCACTCGGTCTAGCCAAAACTCACACTTAGAATTTCGAGTAAAGTCGGTGTTGCTTTAAAATTCTCAGAACAATCCGTAGTTGCTCCTCGTGTTCCTCCTTCGTCTTAGAATAGATCAAGATGTCGTCAATAAACACAACGACGAACTTGTCTAAATACTCCTTGAAGACACAGTTCATTAGATCCATAAACGCTGTGGGGGCATTCCTAAGTTCGAAAGACATAACAAGGAACTCATAATGCCCATACCTCGTGCGAAATGCCATTTTCTGTATATCATCCCTTCGGACCTTCAACTGATAATAACTCAAGCGTAGGTCAATCCTCGAAAACACTCGGGCACCCTGCAGTTGGTCAAACAAGTCATCAATATGGGGCAGCAGATACTTATTCTTCACTGTTAATTTGTTTAACTCTTTGTAATCAACACACATCCTGAAAGTTCCGTCCTTTTTCTTAACGAACAGCACTAGCGCACCCCAAGGAGAAAAGCTAGGTCGAATGAACCCCTTGTCTAACAACTCTTCTAATTGAGACTTCAGCTCCTTTAGTTCAGCAGGTGCCAGTCTGTACGGATTCTTTGATACAGGCCTGGAGCCTGGATAAACATCAATAGTAAACTCGATCTCCCTGTCTGGGGGTAATCCGGGAAGATCGTCGAGGAAGATCTCAAAGAAGTCTCTAACTACTGGAAGGTCCTCTGGTTTTACCCCGTTGAGCAACTGAGTGTCGATCACAGTGACCATGTAAACTGAGCATTCACCTCTAAACTGCTCTCTGACCTTCATCGAATAGGAAGTAGGCAGCCCACTCAATCTATTCATTGCTTGATAAGCAAATTCCTCATTACCCGGGGGTCGAAAAGTCACCAACCCGGATCGACAGTCGATGGTGGCGAAGTGGCGAGATAGTTAATCCATCCCTAAGATAAGATCATACCGCTCTATGCCCATAACTATCAACCAGGCATAAAGGGTATTGTTCCCTACAGAGACGACATTGCCTTGGAAGATGTGATCTGACTGCATAAACTCCTCCGAAGGCAAAATTACTCGATACTCATATTATGCTAACTCATGCACTATATTCAGTCTAGCTACGCATGAAGTGGAAATAAACGAGTGCGTAGCACCCGTGTCTATCAATGAAAATACGGCTACTCCCGTGACCATAATAATACCTGCTATAACGGAGGGCTGGGCCTCGTCATCAACATCGCCAGGCTCAATGAAGGCAAAAATCTTTGAGGCAACTCTCCTTTGATCAGTAGCCGCCCTTGGACAGTTCTGAGCAAAATGGCCTACCTCTCCACATCTGTAACAACTGTTTGTGCCCAATCTACAAGCGTCGTAGTGTTCCTTCTGGCACTTAGGACATATTGGCTTCTTGGCAGCCCCTTGGACCTGCTTCCCCTTGCCTTGGTCACCCTTACCATCAAAGGGCCTCTTAGTACCTCTTTGTTGTTGTTGTGGCTGTCTCCTCGGTTGCCAGCCCCTATTCTGAGGCCAAGGCTCTAGCTGACTCCTTCGGTTTGACGTAAGTTGACTCAGCGGCCTCAATTTCTAGCACTCTCACCACAATCTCAGCATAGGGCACATTCCGCACCCCTGATATGACGACACTTTTTCTGATCTCCTGACTTAGCCCTTGCATAAACCGACGCACGTTGTCCTCGTTAACACTGACCTGGCGTGGTGCGAACCGGGATAGGGCCTCAAACCTTCTGACATATTCTGCAATGGAGCCGGGCTGTCGCAATTGTATGAACTCCATCATTTGGGCCTCCCGTACCGTATGGCTAAAGTATTTATCATAAAATATGACTTTAAACTGCTCCCAACTCATCACGGTTATATTTGTGGTTTCTTTGATCGTATCCCACTAGAAACGGGCATCCAGTGCCAAATGATAGGTAACGAACGCAACCTTCTCCCCATCCCCTATATTCGTATAGGCCAACATGTCCTCCATAGTTCGAATCCACTCCTCGGCTAGATAAGGATCCGAAGATTGTCCATTGAACACTGGGGGTTGTAGTTTTTGAAATCTCTCCATTCCACGATTACTAGGAGTTGCCACATCCTGAGTTTTGTTGTTCTCACGGCTAATCAGCATGTCAAGCTGTTGAGATTGTCTTTCCATATGTTGAGCCTGTTAGTCTAAGTGTTGGGACTGTTGAGCTATAAACTCTCTCACTTGGTCTATCGTATCATCTCTCGCATCCCTATCGTTCCCCCGACTCACCAATTTATAAACCTATACAAGTTAGAAACAACAACTCTAAGAAATCTTAAAAACGTACTGACAGTTGAAGAAGCATGTTCGCGTGGTGGCTGTGCAATCGAGCAGTCTACAGAACCGATTTTAAAACCAGGGGCTCTTGATACCACACTGTAATGTCCCGTAAATTTACCCTTTTTAACTATACCAAAAATCGCATAAAATTTTAAAAAAAATTTTTTCACCCTTATATTTGGACTTGCATATTACCCTCGCCCATTCTCATACAATTTCTTTCATTTTCATTTTTTGCATTCATCATTCATTATTCATTTCCTTTCCTTTCCGTGTAACGACCCCTTTTTCCAGCAAGATATTGTCCGCTCTGGGGATTGGGCCGTAGCCCAATATCCTCCCCTCACGGTTTTGTTTGGCGAGGATTTCCCAGTTGGTCACCCAACCTGGTACTACTCTCGCCGAAGCACTTTTAGCTTCAAAGTTCTTATGGGATCCGTTGTCATTTGTGTTCCAAAATGAGTCTTGCTATCTTGGGAGGGTCTCTTTACATATGTTTCATTTCCACATACTTCCCCAAGCGATGTGAGATTGTGGCGACCCGTCACCTTCCGGTTCGCCCACGCAGACGTACTGCCATCTGGGTTCCGGTTCGTGCACTCATCGTACACATACTTACACATCCGGGTCATCACATTTCGTTCACTCACTTTCATTGATAAATAACACTTAACTTCTCTCGGATTTCTTCGGTCGAGATAAATAACACTTAACTTCTCTCGGATTTCTTCGGTCGAGATAAATAACACTTAACTTCTCTCGGATTTCTTCGGTCGAGATAAATAACACTTAACTTCTCTCGGATTTCTTCGGTCGAGATAAATAACACTTAACTTCTCTCGGATTTCTTCGGTCGAGATAAATAACACTTAACTTCTCTCGGATTTCTTCGGTCGAGATAAATAACACTTAACTTCTCTCGGATTTCTTCGGTCGAGATAAATAACACTTAACTTCTCTCGGATTTCTTCGGTCGAGATAAATAACACTTAACTTCTCTCGGATTTCTTCGGTCGAGATAAATAACACTTAACTTCTCTCGGATTTCTTCGGTCGAGATAAATAACACTTAACTTCTCTCGGATTTCTTCGGTCGAGATAAATAACACTTAACTTCTCTCGGATTTCTTCGGTCGAGATAAATAACACTTAACTTCATCGTTAGAGAATGGACTGGGCATGCAATCTATATCTATCGTCATTTAGGGTCTAACTTAACTTATTTAATCATACATGCATAGGGGTAATTAACCCCAATCAGCGAAAGACTATTTGTCTGTGGAAATTCCTATTAAATTAAACTTATTGGCAATTGTTAAACTTTAGCATAACAGGGGAATGACACCTTATTCCTCTCGGGTTTCATCAATTTGAATAGTGGTCGAGATAAATAACACTTAACTTCTCTCGGATTTCTTCGGTCGAGATAAATAACACTTAACTTCTCTTGGGTTTCTTCAATTTAAATAGTGGGGGTCGACAATAAACATTGACTAAATTCGGTCGATGTGGCCTCATAATAATATCGGTCGACATTTTCGACCGAACACTTCACTATAAATGGTCGATGACTTCGACCGAGATCTTCTCTATGGATATCGACCACGACTAAAAAAATCGGTCGATGTCAACAATGACAAAAATCAGTCGACGTGGCCTCTGTAATGAGATCGGTCGACGAAACTTGGCTAAATTTCCTCAAAATTACTCAATATGCTGGGGTCGACAACCCCAACCGATTCACACTTAAAATCGGTCGACGTTCCTTTACCAAAACTTAACAGATTTCCAGAGAGCTTAACTTCCTCTTTGGAAATTCACTCCTTCATTTTGGTTAACATCCTATACTCATAAAAACAGACACAATTCATCAAATGGAAATTCATCTCCAATGACTATCCAGAAAGTCTTTTTAAACATCATCATACATGCAATATACGTGAATTAAACAGTACCAAGCATCATAAAATGAACGTCTATACATTTTTCCTAACTAAACACCCCTCAGTCCGAACACATCCCAAAGTACCCAAAATACTTATCCTTGGCTCCCACGGGTCAAAAGACACTGACTGCACAGCGCACTCCCACATGCATGTTCCTTCAATCCACTCTTTCCTCGGGTGGAGGAACATCTTCCTCACCTTGATCGTGATTACCTACACCATAAAGACACCTATGAGAATAAATCTCAGTAAATTCTACATAAATGTCTATGCATGATCATGTATGTTCGATGCTATGAAAGCTGTCCATGTCATTTTATTTATCAATACGTGTCAGTCTATGGTTATCGGAAACACTCAACAGATGGATATGGCACATCAAGCGGTTAGATAGCCCACACCATCTGAATGGAGGAAAAGTCGCTCACCACAGAATGCCAGGTCTGAACCTCATCCCCGATAACCCCATGCCATGGTTGTTTACATGATACTTTACTTGCCTTTACATGCATTTCATTTTCATAAAATCAATGCTTAAATTCATTTCCATGACGTTTTGAAAACCATGATGCATGAACAGTTAAATGCACAATATAAACATATATACCGAAAACACCATCAAAACATCACAAATACTGAACCTATAAAACAACTAAACCTAAACTACCCAACCAAAACATTTAAACATACAGTGCTAAAAAATCCTCAACAATCAAAGCTCGACATATGGTATAGGCCAATCGGCCACAGTAAGTCACGAGAACTTACCTGTTGTCTTTAGCATGACGAGCTCCGTCCTTGAACTTTGTTCACCTAAGCCAATCCATAACACACGACATTAAAACCGACCCTAAACAATCAAATTTTGAAGACTAGCAAAACCCCTAATTAAAGGGTATCTCCTAATACCACAATACTCTTTTCACGGGTGTTTTACCGAGAAATCCGAGCTCAACATATTCTAAACCCCCATTAATGGAGTTTCTAATCATTTCTACTTCCAGATTTTAACCTAAGTTCATCAAACCACTGCACTTTCAATAAAAACTCTACTTCTTCCCTCGAGAGCCTCAAAAGCTGTAGCTTAATGTTTTCTAGCGAGACCCAATAGTTTCGCCAACATCACCAGCGAAACCCTAACCGATTAAACTCTAGAAATAGAAAACTAACAGTCCATAAGCATAGAATCTTACTTAGGGTCGGGATTGGAGAAGAAAACACAAAGAAAACTTGTTGATCGGGGGAGCAACGGTGATCAATCGCGGGGGAACGCCAGGGAGGAGAAAAATCACCAGAGAAAGTGATTTTCACTCTGGAAAATCGTAAGTGCCGAGAAGGGGGAGGAGGGGAATTAAGTTTATTATAAATATTTTGGCTTGCAAAATTACTTATTTGCCCTTATTTATGATTTTCCATTTATTCCTCCATTTATTTCGTTAATTAATCTATCGATCCGGTTTCTCCAAATTTTCTTATTTCACCAATAATTTCAATTTATTACCAGGTCTTTATTGAAACTTTCCGTTTGTAAAACGGACTTAATTTGACATAATAACAAAAATGTCATTATATATTGGAATAATAAAAATCCTGTAAAACCTGGTGTTACACATACATAACACATAACCCTTGTCCGTTCACATAAAATTTTTCGTTTTTCTCTTTAACTCATTCAAGGACGGACTTAGACAATCGATCTTCCTCTATCGACCTGTAGGGTCTAACTTAAAACATATTAAAAACAACTCGTTCACGGTCGAAAAACATCACTTAAGACTTAGGGCTTCAAGACATGGAAGAGGGCATGTAGGGGGCACGCCCAAGCATTTGGCGCGCGCCCCTCGCGCACCCTGCATGCATGCCGCACGCGCATCGTGCGACCGCAGCACAAGCCTCGCTAACCCGCATCGCGCACTACGCGCACATTGCGCATCCATCGTGCGCGTTTCAGAAAAACAGGTCCACACCCAGCGCCCCGGAGTCGACACCCAGTATGGCTTAACAACTTCAAGGGTCGACACCCCGAGGCGGGGTCGACACTCTGATCGTCTCGGGTTGCAATCCTTTGCAACTTTGGTCGACACCTGATGCAACTAGTCGACACCTAGTATGGCTTAACAACGTCAAGGGTCGACACCCGTAGGCGGGGTCGACACTTGGATCGTCTCGGGTTGCAATCCTTCGCAACTTCGGTCGACACCTGCGCCCCAGAGTCGACACCTTAGTATGGTAAAACAAATTCAAGGGTCGACACCCCGAGACTGGGTCGACACTTGAATCGTCTCGGGTTGCAATCTTTCGCAACTTTGGTCGACACCTAATGAAACCGGTCGACATCTGACTGTTAAAATCCCAAATCAAAAACTTCATAATTTGACCCAAACAATTCGGACGACATAACGTCTAAAATCCTGACCAACCAAAACCACGTTTCTACACCAAATCTATCCAAAACATCTCAAATTATATTTGTACCACAAAACGATTCTTACGTGTAAAAACGCCTACTATACATCACTAACACATAAACTTGTAGCGGAAATTGTATATATACTTTATAATGGTAAACTCATTCATAATCTATCCAAAAATATCTATATCTCCAAGCTATCCACTATACAATTATAATCATTATCCAACTATTCCTATATCTATCATATTCACATACATTTACAAAAATCGCTCGGAGCACACCCACGGGTCAATAAGCCTTGCCAAAACACTTACTGTCATCACGAGTATCATCCATCGACCACCTATGCTTGGTCATCGAGAGGAGGTTCCTCACCTTCCACTTCGTCACCTACATCATACGATTTAAACAATAAGCCTAACGCTTAGTAAGTAGCGCACAAAATGTATATTTACATAAATGCATGATTTCTCATAACATGTTCATTTTTCACTTATTTACAATACATAACATGGAAAAGTAAGTTTAGGCATGAGTAGTCACAGGCACCACCCCGTCTACCTTGTAGACCACTTACTTTCCCTGAGTTGCCATTTCTTGGGTGTATCGTCGTGCCATGAGTTGCCATATATGTGCTTTGTGCCCTACTCATCCTCAAACCTTACTTAACATTTACTTACTTAACTTCGTTTACTTGAAAACATGCACATAAAAATATTACATATATCCTTAAAAGAAAACACGATGCATGAAGTGAGTGCGCATAGAACAACCATCAAAACAGTTCATAATGTGCATAACCTACCTAACTCATAAACAAACCTAACAAACCACTAATAGGTAACGTCCTAGGCTACCCGACTCGTTAGGACCCCACAGTCGTGAAAAAATCATCAAAATGCTTAATTCCTAACATCGATATAATGTAGGGCCTTAAGGGTCGAAAGTGTAGCACCCGGTTCTAGTGAACCAAAAATTTAATTTACTATTAATGATGTACTTATATAGAAGGGTTGGGGGAGTTATTGATTAGGTTAATAAATGATCAGGCAAGGGCATGATGGTAATTAGAATTTTTCATAGTGGATAACCTATTTAAGGAAAAGTCCAGTGAGAGTAGCCGCCACTATTCCCTATTTCCCTCTTTCGATTTTCAGCTCGAGCAGTAGAACTCTCTAGGCGATTCTCTCGCCCGATCTTCCTTCAACCTAGGTAAGTCTTGTTTTCTTGCATTTTAGCGATTAGTTTACTGAGAGAATACAATGTGAAGATTTCGAGGATTCTGTGATTGAGGGTGGGTTCAGGTTCTTGGTGATAAATGGGAATGCACGGGTAGCAGAGTTTCAAATCGATTTCCTCAAACATATTATTGATTTTTGGTAAGGTTTAGTAAGAGTTGGATTAATGTACTGTCATGACCCTAGGTGAGCGAGCTTCTGGAGTAGTTGTAACCGAGCATTTCCAGGAGAGCTAGGTAAGTAAAGTATGCATGTGCCTTCGGGCCTACATCACAAAACAGTAGGGTTATGCATCTTGTGAATGATTTTGTATGTCATGCATCATGTTTTTGAAAGATTACGAAAATGAATTTCCATGTAAGAATGGTAAGGTATGAACTGATTATAACAGACAAACTATTAAGGGAA
Organism: Begonia masoniana; assembly: GCA_022432975.1. Taxonomy (NCBI): domain Eukaryota; kingdom Viridiplantae; phylum Streptophyta; class Magnoliopsida; order Cucurbitales; family Begoniaceae; genus Begonia; species Begonia masoniana. The sequence continues at coordinate 17,749,091 of CM039507.1, forward strand.
CTAAACCGCCCCTTAATCGAGTAGAGGATGTATGACATTGTGAGAATTGATCCCACTCCCAAGGGAACCAAGGGATCAGATCATCTATTAAGGGAATTCATCCGCCCCTTAATTGAGTAGAGGATGTATGACATTGGGAGAATTGATCCCACTCCCAAGGGAATCAAGGGATCAGATCAGTTATGAACGTATATGTATGCCACTGAGATGAGAAAGTAGAAACTGCATGTTTAGGAATTTATGTTTCAGCAATTCATTTCATTACTGCTTTACTTACTTAGCATTAGGCTAATAGATGAGTTTTGTGATGTAGGTGTTGAGGATACTGCAGGTGAATTCCATGAGTTTACTGACGAATAGATGTGGTTGGAGGAGCACTTCTCTGTCTCGAACTGGTATACTGATGAGGCAGGTTAACTGATGTCTGTTGGTGTGAAAGTTTAGTTGACAGTGTTTGTAACGCCCCGAACCCGCCCCGGGCCCGGTGCGTTACGTTGAAACCAAATCCCGTGTTTAAACGACGTTTAAAAGTAATTTAAATAAAATTCCCGACTCGGTTTTCAGGTTTTCCGAACCCTCGATTTTTCTTGGAAAGCGTGTCTAAAATACTTTGAAATACGTTGGAAAAATGTCGGGTTAAAATGGTTTGGAAAAATGAAGTTTTAAAAAAAATTTTAAAAAAATCAAGGAGGGGCGCTGCTGGGCGCCGCGCGCGCGCACAGCACGCGCCACGCGCCCCTGCGCGCGCGCCCCTGCGCGCCCAGCTTGTGTCGGAGGCGATTATTCGCCTCCCGGTGGCGATTACTCGCCACCTTCTCTGCCGTTTCAGCCAAAAATCGCCCCAGAGGCGATTGCTCGCCTTCCCACGGCGTCCACTCGCCACCTCCTCGGGTTTTTGACCCCAAAACGCCCAAAAATTTGACTTTTTCCTGACTTTTTGACTTACCTTCACTTCCTTCATTTTTCTACAACTAAAACACCTCCAAAAATTCTGAAAATTTAAACATACCTTCCCGACACCTAAACCTTTAAAGCGTATAAAAATTTTGGAAAACCAACTTCAAACGGAGAAATACAAAAATAGAAAACTTAACCCGACGTTAGTTATTTTAAAACCAAAAGGGGCGGCGTAACGCCTAAATTTCTTTAAACCAAAACCTGAAAATTTACAGCAAAAATATACTATTTCAAACCCCAAACACTAACAACCATTACAAAAATAGTTTCAACCAAAACGACACACAAAATAAAATCATTTACCACGAAACTGTACAACCGGTACTAAAACATTTATAACAAACCGTTCCCCACTTGTTCTATCTTACTTCCAACATACAAAAACATTACAAACGCAAAAACAACCATCTATCAAAATGTTCACCTCCCACACTACCCGAGGAACAGTGGTCCAGACGCCCCGACAACAGCCTGCACCGGCGGACTCCGTACTTCTCCGACTGCGGCCTAATCCTTAGCTGTCTCATCGACCTCACCTGTATAACACTCGTCACCTACACCACAGAACACAAAAAGGTAAGCCTAACGCTTAGCAAGTAGGGAAATAATGCACAACCGCACACTAAATGCTCGACTCAACCCTAACATGCAGTTTCTACACAATCTGTTGCTTTCTTTTCATTTCGGTTGCACTTATCTTTCACTTTCAGGTGAATCAAGTAGGCACACGCCCCTACACAGTCCAGGACGGCCACGCCTTGATCCACAAGCTAGACCGGAGGCACACGTCCCAACACAGTCCAGGACGGCCAACACGAATCTCCCCCAATCGATCGTAGAATCCTCATTGTGCACTTCAAGCACGAACAGGTCGAGGAATTCATACTCACGACACATTACGTACATTAACAGGGCATCTCGAATAGAATCCCTCGCGGGGTGCTCAACGAGCCACTTGCCCGACGAAGCTATTCTACTCGAGACCAAGTTGCATATCACTTCTTATCTTTCTTCCACATCATCCTCACCACTCAAACATGCAAAAACACGTGATTTCGTAGTTTAGAAAACAATGATGCATGACACCCGATGCATAACAAAAGCAAAACATAACAAACAAACAACCAATCCCTACCGTTCTATGGTGTAGGCCCGAAGGCTACTGTAATGCCCCGAGTTATCAGAACCCGGTTCGTTACCCAAAAGCCCGTACATGACTAAAACTTCTACCATATATTTTTAAAACTTGCAGCAGAAATCATTTGAAATATTAAGAAATAATCGGACAAAAGAAATAGACGTTTGGACCGTGAAAACACTTTAAAAGTTGCAGAAGTCAAAAACCCCAGTCAGCACGCATCTACCGATGACGTCAGCACGCATCTACCGATGACGTCAGCACGCATCTACCGATGACGTCAGCACGCATCTACCGATGACGTCAGCACGCATCTACCGATGACGTCAGCACGCATCTACCGATGACGTCAGCACGCATCTACCGATGACGTCAGCACGCATCTACCGATGACGTCAGCACGCATCTACCGATGACGTCAGCACGCATCTACCGATGACGTCAGCACGCATCTACCGATGACGTCAGCACGCATCTACCGATGACGTCAGCACGCATCTACCGATGACGTCAGCACGCATCTACCGATGACGTCAGCACGCATCTACCGATGACGTCAGCACGCATCTACCGATGACGTCAGCACGCATCTACCGATGACGTCAGCACGCATCTACCGATGACGTCAGCACGCATCTACCGATGACGTCAGCACGCATCTACCGATGACGTCAGCACGCATCTACCGATGACGTCAGCACGCATCTACCGATGACGTCAGCACGCATCTACCGATGACGTCAGCACGCATCTACCGATGACGTCAGCACGCATCTACCGATGACGTCAGCACGCATCTACCGATGACGTCAGCACGCATCTACCGATGACGTCAGCACGCATCTACCGATGACGTCAGCACGCATCTACCGATGACGTCAGCACGCATCTACCGATGACGTCAGCACGCATCTACCGATGACGTCAGCACGCATCTACCGATGACGTCAGCACGCATCTACCGATGACGTCAGCACGCATCTACCGATGACGTCAGCACGCATCTACCGATGACGTCAGCACGCATCTACCGATGACGTCAGCACGCATCTACCGATGACGTCAGCACGCATCTACCGATGACGTCAGCACGCATCTACCGATGACGTCAGCACGCATCTACCGATGACGTCAGCACGCATCTACCGATGACGTCAGCACGCATCTACCGATGACGTCAGCACGCATCTACCGATGACGTCAGCACGCATCTACCGATGACGTCAGCACGCATCTACCGATGACGTCAGCACGCATCTACCGATGACGTCAGCACGCATCTACCGATGACGTCAGCACGCATCTACCGATGACGTCAGCACGCATCTACCGATGACGTCAGCACGCATCTACCGATGACGTCAGCACGCATCTACCGATGACGTCAGCACGCATCTACCGATGACGTCAGCACGCATCTACCGATGACGTCAGCACGCATCTACCGATGACGTCAGCACGCATCTACCGATGACGTCAGCACGCATCTACCGATGACGTCAGCACGCATCTACCGATGACGTCAGCACGCATCTACCGATGACGTCAGCACGCATCTACCGATGACGTCAGCACGCATCTACCGATGACGTCAGCACGCATCTACCGATGACGTCAGCACGCATCTACCGATGACGTCAGCACGCATCTACCGATGACGTCAGCACGCATCTACCGATGACGTCAGCACGCATCTACCGATGACGTCAGATGACGTCACCCGAATGAAAACCAAAGACATCTCTCGGTAGACGTATCTGCCGATGACTAAACGACTAATTTACTTCTACATCTTCGATGACGTCAGCACACATCTGCCGATGAGTTACTGAGACATCAACGATGACTCTAAATCTACATCTACCGATGACGTCAGCACGCATCTGCCGATGAGTTTACTGAGACATCAGCCGACAGATTTATACCTGCATCTACTGGTGACGTCAGCACGCATCTACCGATGAGTTTACTGAGACATCAGCCGATAGATTTATACCTACATCTACCGATGACGTCAGCACGCATCTACCGATGAGTTTACTGAGACATCAGCCGATAGATTTATACCTACATCTACCGGTGACGTTTCTGAAGACATCTTCCGATAGACAACATAACTCATCATTTACCGGTAGAAAACTGAGTACATCTCAACGACTTTTCACAAAACTTACACAACACTGATTACAGAAAAGAATTTGCTTACCTTTCCAAGACCATTCAGAAACAGCTCAACCCATTATATTAATCAAATCCAGTAAAATAACCTTTAAAACACAACAGATCATCGTTATTAGAAAAATCTCAAAACGTGTTTAAAATACTGAAACCATTACTGCTACGGAAACTTAGCATTTCTAAGTTTTAATCACTGTCAACTAAACCTTCTCACCAAACAGACATCAGTTAAATCGCCTCATCAGTTCACCAGGTTCGTGGCATGAGTGTGCTCCCCCAACCAGTCTATCCCTCAATGAACTCAGAAGAATCACCTGCTGTCACTTCTTCACCTACATCACAAAACTCATCTATTAGCCTAATGCTAAGTAAGCAAAGAAATGATGTAAAGAAAAGAATGAAATGCTGGAATATAAATTCCTAGACGTACAATTTCTACTTTCTCCTCTCAGTTGTTCATGCGTTGTTTCTGTTCAGATCCCCCTGTGAAATTGGGAGTTGGATCAACTCTCCCAAAGTATGAATATCCACTGTCTCATTAAGGGTTGGATTAGCTCCCTTAACAGTAAAGCTGATTCACTGTTCAGATCCCCCTGTGAAATTGGGAGTTGGATCAACTCTCCCAAAGTATAAATATCCACTGTCTCATTAAAGGTTGGATTAGCTCCCTTAACAGTAAAGCTGATTCACTGCTTCAATATGTTCATTCCTTACCATGCCAACATGCATTCAAATTTCATTTTCGTATACTTTTAAAACATGATGCATAACACACACACACACACACATCCAAGTAAATACAACCCTAACGTTTTGTGATGTAGGCCCGAAGGCAAACAAACAAACTTTACTTACCTGGCCCCTCTGGAAATGCACAGTTTCAATCTACTTCAGAAGTCTGCTCACCTAGGTCATAGAAAGGATGCCAATTAGATTTCTACTAAACCTCATTCTAATTTGTTCGGGAAATCAAGGGAAACTAGCTTGGAAGCTTAGTTCATTGTGCATTTCCTATTCAACACTACACCCGAGCTCGACTCTCACACAGTATTCCTCGAAACTTCACACATTGTACTCCCTCAGCTATCTAGTTGTTAAACTCACAGACAAACTAAGAGAGCTTACCTAGGTTGAAGAAGAATCGAGCGAGAAAATCGCCAAGAGAGCTCTACTGCTCGCTGAAAACCCGAAGAGGAAGAGAAAAGAAATGTGAAATGGTGGCGGCTACAGTTCATTAAACCCAATCTCTCTTTCTTTAAATACGTTATCCACTTTTAAATTGCCCCTTTACATAAATGCCCTTGCTTAGCCACCCGTTAACCTAGCCAATAACTCTCTCTTAATTCTACCATGAAATTGCAATTGAGACCGGGTGCTACACAACAAACACTCATCCACTACTTACCTGGTTGCTGCTTGATACTTTCTCGTTCACTCCGTCCAACAAAATCACACGTTCGATCACCTAAAAATGACGAGAAATCAACTTAGAAATTTACAAACTCTAAGGAAATGCTTAACCCAACTAATAGAACTATAACACAACTCCCAACCAGATCTTTACCCCAAAATTGACCGTCTAACTTCAAATGGTCATAACTCCCACGTTTTGCAACGGATTTCGACGTGCCACCCCAACTCGGAAACCTCTACACGTCTACTATCCATTGAAACACCCAAATTAACCAAACAAACACATTAGCCAACTCACAAATCCAGCAAACAGAATCGGGTATATAGGTGTTCTTCAACCATTTTTGTGGAACACTTCACCAATCTTCAATCTAACCCTCAAATCTACCTAAACTAAGTCATCCAGCAACCAAAACATCAAAATAGGGAAGAAATCTAACATCTACACTCAATTTTCAGAATCCCTAACCTAGGGTTTTCCAACATTCTTAAAATCCAACTAAAACTCCCAAAAACACTCTCAAACTTCACCAATCGATTTTACCTTGAAATCGCCTTGAAAGATTGAAGAAAGAAGGAGAGGAAACGTCGGCTATGGAGGAAAAGAGAGAGACACGACGGAGGAGAGGAAGATGAGTGAAAAATAAACCATTTCTTTTCTTTTTATTCCTTCATTTAATTCACCAAGTCAATTTACCATTTAACCCTCCCCTTTTCACCTTTAATCCAACGCCAAACCCACCTCTAAACCACCACTTTTTTCTTCCCATCACCTTCACAATTTGATTGGTTAACACACATTGACACATTGACAAGTCACACTCAAACTCTCCACCAATCACAATTGGGTTTGACTTGTCAAACTTTCCACTAATCACCTTTCTCTTCTAATAACCTTCTAAACCCCTCACAAAGCACTCTCATACATCACTAACTTAGGTCTAGACACGTAGTCAAAATTTTTCGGGTGTTACAGTGTTTCAATTTAAGTATGTTGAGTTTTCATGACCGTTAGTGATTCTATCGTTTGGAATACGATTCGAGATTTTCTGTTAATAGTATTCTGTTGGAATTTAATGTTGACACTCACTGGATTTTTAGTAATGTAATGGTTTGAAATGTTTTTGAATAGTTTCAGTGAAGTGAGTAGATTCTTTCTTGAAGGTTGAGTTGTTGTTCTGTTGTCTATCGGAAGATGTCTTCAGTGGAAGTCATCGGATGATATAGAACAAATAGTCGTTAGTGATCGTAAGTGACTTGTTTATCGAAGAGTGTTTGTCATAACGGTGATGAAGCTATGTAGAGTGGGTATGTATGAGTCAAGGAAGATATAAGTGGAGTTTGTCTGATGTTGTAGAACAAAGTCGATCGGATGAAGGAAATCATCTGGCTGACGTCATCGGAAGATATAAGTAGAGAGTTTGTCGTTTTGTCACTGGTGGATGTAGAACAAAGTCGATCGGATGAAGGAAATCATCTGGCTGACGTCATCGGAAGATATAAGTAGAGAGTTTGTCGTTTTGTCACTGGTGGATGTAGAACAAAGTCGATCGGATGAAGGAAATCATCTGGCTGACGTCATCGGAAGATATAAGTAGAGAGTTTGTCGTTTTGTCACTGGTGGATGTAGAACAAAGTCGATCGGATGAAGGAAATCATCTGGCTGACGTCATCGGAAGATATAAGTAGAGAGTTTGTCGTTTTGTCACTGGTGGATGTAGAACAAAGTCGATCGGATGAAGGAAATCATCTGGCTGACGTCATCGGAAGATATAAGTAGAGAGTTTGTCGTTTTGTCACTGGTGGATGTAGAACAAAGTCGATCGGATGAAGGAAATCATCTGGCTGACGTCATCGGAAGATATAAGTAGAGAGTTTGTCGTTTTGTCACTGGTGGATGTAGAACAAAGTCGATCGGATGAAGGAAATCATCTGGCTGACGTCATCGGAAGATATAAGTAGAGAGTTTGTCGTTTTGTCACTGGTGGATGTAGAACAAAGTCGATCGGATGAAGGAAATCATCTGGCTGACGTCATCGGAAGATATAAGTAGAGAGTTTGTCGTTTTGTCACTGGTGGATGTAGAACAAAGTCGATCGGATGAAGGAAATCATCTGGCTGACGTCATCGGAAGATATAAGTAGAGAGTTTGTCGTTTTGTCACTGGTGGATGTAGAACAAAGTCGATCGGATGAAGGAAATCATCTGGCTGACGTCATCGGAAGATATAAGTAGAGAGTTTGTCGTTTTGTCACTGGTGGATGTAGAACAAAGTCGATCGGATGAAGGAAATCATCTGGCTGACGTCATCGGAAGATATAAGTAGAGAGTTTGTCGTTTTGTCACTGGTGGATGTAGAACAAAGTCGATCGGATGAAGGAAATCATCTGGCTGACGTCATCGGAAGATATAAGTAGAGAGTTTGTCGTTTTGTCACTGGTGGATGTAGAACAAAGTCGATCGGATGAAGGAAATCATCTGGCTGACGTCATCGGAAGATATAAGTAGAGAGTTTGTCGTTTTGTCACTGGTGGATGTAGAACAAAGTCGATCGGATGAAGGAAATCATCTGGCTGACGTCATCGGAAGATATAAGTAGAGAGTTTGTCGTTTTGTCACTGGTGGATGTAGAACAAAGTCGATCGGATGAAGGAAATCATCTGGCTGACGTCATCGGAAGATATAAGTAGAGAGTTTGTCGTTTTGTCACTGGTGGATGTAGAACAAAGTCGATCGGATGAAGGAAATCATCTGGCTGACGTCATCGGAAGATGAAGAGTGTATTTTGTAGTTTAGTCACCGGTAGATACAGTCTACCGAGAGATGTCCTTTGTTTTCATCTGGCTGACGTCATCTGTAGAAGCCTTCTATTCTCTGTTTCAGCTTCTTCCGTTGACTTTATTAATCGGCAGATCCGTTTGACCTCCGTAACATCTCAAGTATTTCAATTTAAACTTCTATTTCCCATTGGCCGATTACTCCTTAACATTTCCAACGATTATTTTAACATTGTTTTTATGGCTTGTCTAATTCTATTTTTACTTAAATGATTTCCGCTGCAAGTTTTAAAAATACGGTTGAAATTTTTAGTCATGTACGGGCATTGTGTGACGAACCGGGTTCAGATAACTCGGGGCGTTATAGAAATCCTAACAATACTTACCTGGCGTCTTAGCTATGCCGAGCACCGTCCTTTGAGCTTGGTTTACCTAAGGCAATTCACAATTTCATCGTTAGAATCGACCTTACATAACCGTTTCTAAAACCAAACGAAACTCCTAGCTAAGGCGATTTTCCTAAAACTCTAATTTACGTCATTCAGGCAATTCATCGAGCACATTGTGCTCATAAACTCTTTAACATAGCATTAATGGCTTTTACACCATCCAACCACCAATTTTTCACCCTATTACCACCAACCATCATAAATTCACTCTAATCCACCAACTATAATCATAATACAACGAAACTATTGATATTTAACATAACCCTACAATTTCACAAAAACGTAATCGAAACCCTAACGAATAACAACTCAAAAACGGCCAAACTAACGGGTAGGACACTCTAAGCTTACCTAAGGTTTGATTGTTGAAGGAAATCGGAGAAGAAAAATGCCGGAGGAAGGATCGTTGATCGCTGGTTGAAGAATAGAGAGGGAGAAAGAAATTTTTGCCTAAGGAGTGCTCTAGAAAGTGTATTTGACAGAATGGAAAATCGTGGGAGGGAAAGGGGTATTTGTTATTTTTTTTTATAAAATTTACTTACCAAATTACCTTTTTGCCCTTTCACTTGATTTTCTAATGAATCCTTTATTTAACCTATTGATTTGGTTTCTCCAAAATTTCCTTATTTCTCCAACTATTCAAACTTATTCTTAGGGTTCTAACAAAACTTACCGTTCGCAAAATGGGCTTAATTTACTATTTTTATAGAGCGTGCCCAGTCGAGCGATCACAGTGCAGCGGCGATTGATCGGCTTAAGTCCTACTTGGGCGATCGGCACCTGCTGGGCGCGATCGATCGGCTTCCCCGCATGCGCCACCCTAGCACTGCGCGCATTAGGTGAGCATCGCGAGCACACTTTGCGCGCGCCAACTGTGTACCGCTTGCGACGGCACGGCACCGTGCGCATGGCGACAACTCATTGTGTGCGCACGAAACGAGCGATGCGCACGCCGCATGTCATGCGTTCCAAATTTTTTTTTTGAAAAATTAATTTCTAAGCGTGTTTCAACTCGATGTTTTAAGACACTTCCCAAATGTATTTTTCAAACGTATTCCCACGTATTTCAAATGATTTAAACAAATCAAAAATCGAGTCAACGTTTTATCGAAAAATATTTTAGTCTTTGATTTAGAGTTTTAAAAAGTCAAAAAATTCCACGTCCAAAATGTCTTAAGTGAAAGTGATGGTACGTCAGGTCCTGTGGCGGCTCTTGGGGCGAGGGTCGCCACAACTTCACTGGCATTTCTTGGCTGTGATCATTCTTATACAGCTTGGATCTTTGCTGGATCAACTGAAATACCTTCTTCAGAGATGACATGACCTAGAAAGTTGATTCTGTCAAGCCAGAATTCACATTTTGAGAACTTGCCATATAATTGATGCTGCATCAAAGTAGACAATACTATCTTTAGATGCTCTGATATGCCAACGGTCCCAATCTATTGAGCACAAGTCAAGGTTTGTATTTATTTTATCTATTTTATCTATCTAATGGCCTTGTGGAATTTTGTAGGTAAATGGTTTCTCAAAGCTTGGAGAGAATCATTGAAGAAGGAATTTATTTTCCTTTAATTCAAATTATGTAACTGAGCCTTGTATTTAATTTGTATATTTTTAGGAAACTTTAGTTTTGTTTAAAACTCGTTAATTGGCAAACTTTAGCCTTTTAGAATGTATATTTTTGTAATAGTCTTCAAAGGAAGGTGAACCAAAGGCTGAACCAAGTTAACCGAGGCCAAGAAAATGTTGAACCAAGGAGAACAAAGCTTGAACCGGATGAACCAAGTCCAAAAGGGAGCTGAACCAAGAGCAAGAGAAGAGAACTGGCTGGAGTGCCCTACCACCAGCGAATCAGGTTGCCAGCGAACTACTAGAAGCTCTAACAGCTATTTTTCTAGCCATTGCCGATGAGTTTCCAGAGCTCTCTCCTCCTCCTTCTTCCCCATTTCACCTGTGTATTTAAGCTTCCACTGTAGCATTGTAATCGGTTAGATAGTCATTGAAACAAATATTTGGAAAGCCAGAAGCGTGTCTTCGTCTATCGGAGTTTCTCCGTGAAAGAGAGAACTCTCTCTCAGCCTAGCCGGCGCCTAGCGCTTGATGGCTTCGCCCAAGTCTTCCTCGAGCTCAAGGTTGCTTGGAGGAATACTTAGTCGCCGGAGGGCGGCGAAACCTCCGTTCTTGAACGCTGCCATTTCCTTCCTGAAGGAGTGTCTGTCGAGAGCTTCAATCGTAGCTCTTCGGCCAGCTGAGGGCCATTCACCTCCACCTCCATTCCCTTCACCTTTTCGGCCTTCTCTTTGGTAGAGAAACTGATTTGTTCGCTCACCCACTTCCTAAACACTTCTGTTTTTCTCTGTATTTTCCAGCGTGTTTAGGCGTCTGTTTTGGGGTGTTCTTGAGCACCGATCGTTGTTTCGTGTTATTGTCTTCCACATGCATTTTCTAACCCCATTTGCAGGCTAGATCCCCATCATTTGGTATTAAAGTCATAGTGCTCTTGGTTTTATTTTTTTTTTTTTTTTTTTTTTTTTTTTTTTTTTTTTTTTTTTTTTTTTTTTTTTTTTTTTTTTTTTTTTTTTTTTTTTTTTTTTTTTTTTTTTTTTTTTTTTTTGTTTCTATTTTGTCCAATTTTGAAACGTGTATTGTGTTTCAGTTCTGTTCTATTTTATTTTGTGTTCTGTCTTTGTTTCTGTTTAAGCTTACTGTTCTATTTGTTTAAATTTGCAACATCCATTTTCTAGTTGTGGTGAAAGTTTGTTTAGCTTTTTAGGTTGATTTCAAATCTGTTTTTTTTTTTTTTTTTTTTTTTTTTTTTTTTTTTTTTTTTTTTTTTTTTTTTTTTTTTTTTTTTTTTTTTTTTTTTTTTTTTTTTTTTTTTTTTTTTTTTTGTTTCTATTTTGTCCAATTTTGAAACGTGTATTGTGTTTCAGTTCTGTTCTATTTTATTTTGTGTTCTGTCTTTGTTTCTGTTTAAGCTTACTGTTCTATTTGTTTAAATTTGTGCTGCTTGCTGATGTTAGCTTGCTGTTCCGTTTCTTCTGCATGCCTCTGTTTTCAGCAAGTTTGTCATGTTTAAATTTCACAGAGTGCTTGAATTCTTGTCTCTGTTTAAGTGTTCCATATTCACGAATGTTGCATCCACAGTAAACCACTTTAAGTCATGTTTCCTGTCTGTTCTGAGTAGTGTCATCAATCGACAACATGTTTTAGTATTTTCCTTTGCTGTTCTTTGTATTTTTATTTTCTGTTTTGCTGTAATTTCCACAGCAGATTGTTGCCATTGGTGTGTTGTGTTTTGCAGCTTGTTTTGGTCCATTTTCTTTAGGTTTTTGCAGCTCCTTTGCTACTCTTTCAGAGTCAATCACGAAGGGAAAATGCTGAACTTTAATTGTTAAATTTGCAACATCCATTTTCTAGTTGTGGTGAAAGTTTGTTTAGCTTTTTAGGTTGATTTCAAATCTGTTTTTTTTTTTTCTGCATTTCATTCCACACTTTTGAATCAGTTTTTCTGCATCTTTTTGCTCCTGTTTAGTGTCCATTCACCATGGTTAATTGCTAAACTTTAATGCCTCATATTTGATAGCATATGTATTGATTGGTGACAGTTCTGTTCAGATTTTTTTAGCGATTTTCTTTTACTGTTTTCTTTGTTTTTCTTTGCTGTTTTTCAGCTTGTGTCTTAGGTGTTTTCTTGAGTTTTGAGTTTTGAGTTTTGAGTTTTGAGTTTTGAGTTTTGAGTTTTGAGTTTTGAGTTTTGAGTTTTGAGTTTTGAGTTTTGAGTTTTGAGTTTTGAGTTTTGAGTTTTGAGTTTTGAGTTTTGAGTTTTGAGTTTTGAGTTTTGAGTTTTGAGTTTTGAGTTTTGAGTTTTGAGTTTTGAGTTTTGAGTTTTGAGTTTTGAGTTTTGAGTTTTGAGTTTTGAGTTTTGAGTTTTGAGTTTTGAGTTTTGAGTTTTGAGTTTTGAGTTTTGAGTTTTGAGTTTTGAGTTTTGAGTTTTGAGTTTTGAGTTTTGAGTTTTGAGTTTTGAGTTTTGAGTTTTGAGTTTTGAGTTTTGAGTTTTGAGTTTTGAGTTTTGAGTTTTGAGTTTTGAGTTTTGAGTTTTGAGTTTTGAGTTTTGAGTTTTGAGTTTTGAGTTTTGAGTTTTGAGTTTTGAGTTTTGAGTTTTGAGTTTTGAGTTTTGAGTTTTGAGTTTTGAGTTTTGAGTTTTGAGTTTTGAGTTTTGAGTTTTGAGTTTTGAGTTTTGAGTTTTGAGTTTTGAGTTTTGAGTTTTGAGTTTTGAGTTTTGAGTTTTGAGTTTTGAGTTTTGAGTTTTGAGTTTTGAGTTTTGAGTTTTGAGTTTTGAGTTTTGAGTTTTGAGTTTTGAGTTTTGAGTTTTGAGTTTTGAGTTTTGAGTTTTGAGTTTTGAGTTTTGAGTTTTGAGTTTTGAGTTTTGAGTTTTGAGTTTTGAGTTTTGAGTTTTGAGTTTTGAGTTTTGAGTTTTGAGTTTTGAGTTTTGAGTTTTGAGTTTTGAGTTTTGAGTTTTGAGTTTTGAGTTTTGAGTTTTGAGTTTTGAGTTTTGAGTTTTGAGTTTTGAGTTTTGAGTTTTGAGTTTTGAGTTTTGAGTTTTGAGTTTTGAGTTTTGAGTTTTGAGTTTTGAGTTTTGAGTTTTGAGTTTTGAGTTTTGAGTTTTGAGTTTTGAGTTTTGAGTTTTGAGTTTTGAGTTTTGAGTTTTGAGTTTTGAGTTTTGAGTTTTGAGTTTTGAGTTTTGAGTTTTGAGTTTTGAGTTTTGAGTTTTGAGTTTTGAGTTTTGAGTTTTGAGTTTTGAGTTTTGAGTTTTGAGTTTTGAGTTTTGAGTTTTGAGTTTTGAGTTTTGAGTTTTGAGTTTTGAGTTTTGAGTTTTGAGTTTTGAGTTTTGAGTTTTGAGTTTTGAGTTTTGAGTTTTGAGTTTTGAGTTTTGAGTTTTGAGTTTTGAGTTTTGAGTTTTGAGTTTTGAGTTTTGAGTTTTGAGTTTTGAGTTTTGAGTTTTGAGTTTTGAGTTTTGAGTTTTGAGTTTTGAGTTTTGAGTTTTGAGTTTTGAGTTTTGAGTTTTGAGTTTTGAGTTTTGAGTTTTGAGTTTTGAGTTTTGAGTTTTGAGTTTTGAGTTTTGAGTTTTGAGTTTTGAGTTTTGAGTTTTGAGTTTTGAGTTTTGAGTTTTGAGTTTTGAGTTTTGAGTTTTGAGTTTTGAGTTTTGAGTTTTGAGTTTTGAGTTTTGAGTTTTGAGTTTTGAGTTTTGAGTTTTGAGTTTTGAGTTTTGAGTTTTGAGTTTTGAGTTTTGAGTTTTGAGTTTTGAGTTTTGAGTTTTGAGTTTTGAGTTTTGAGTTTTGAGTTTTGAGTTTTGAGTTTTGAGTTTTGAGTTTTGAGTTTTGAGTTTTGAGTTTTGAGTTTTGAGTTTTGAGTTTTGAGTTTTGAGTTTTGAGTTTTGAGTTTTGAGTTTTGAGTTTTGAGTTTTGAGTTTTGAGTTTTGAGTTTTGAGTTTTGAGTTTTGAGTTTTGAGTTTTGAGTTTTGAGTTTTGAGTTTTGAGTTTTGAGTTTTGAGTTTTGAGTTTTGAGTTTTGAGTTTTGAGTTTTGAGTTTTGAGTTTTGAGTTTTGAGTTTTGAGTTTTGAGTTTTGAGTTTTGAGTTTTGAGTTTTGAGTTTTGAGTTTTGAGTTTTGAGTTTTGAGTTTTGAGTTTTGAGTTTTGAGTTTTGAGTTTTGAGTTTTGAGTTTTGAGTTTTGAGTTTTGAGTTTTGAGTTTTGAGTTTTGAGTTTTGAGTTTTGAGTTTTGAGTTTTGAGTTTTGAGTTTTGAGTTTTGAGTTTTGAGTTTTGAGTTTTGAGTTTTGAGTTTTGAGTTTTGAGTTTTGAGTTTTGAGTTTTGAGTTTTGAGTTTTGAGTTTTGAGTTTTGAGTTTTGAGTTTTGAGTTTTGAGTTTTGAGTTTTGAGTTTTGAGTTTTGAGTTTTGAGTTTTGAGTTTTGAGTTTTGAGTTTTGAGTTTTGAGTTTTGAGTTTTGAGTTTTGAGTTTTGAGTTTTGAGTTTTGAGTTTTGAGTTTTGAGTTTTGAGTTTTGAGTTTTGAGTTTTGAGTTTTGAGTTTTGAGTTTTGAGTTTTGAGTTTTGAGTTTTGAGTTTTGAGTTTTGAGTTTTGAGTTTTGAGTTTTGAGTTTTGAGTTTTGAGTTTTGAGTTTTGAGTTTTGAGTTTTGAGTTTTGAGTTTTGAGTTTTGAGTTTTGAGTTTTGAGTTTTGGTTTTATGTCTTTAAGCATCTAAAATATTATATAAATGTTTTACCATGCTTATTTGAGTTTTGAGTTTTGAGTTTTGAGTTTTGAGTTTTGAGTTTTGAGTTTTGAGTTTTGAGTTTTGAGTTTTGAGTTTTGAGTTTTGAGTTTTGAGTTTTGAGTTTTGAGTTTTGAGTTTTGAGTTTTGAGTTTTGAGTTTTGAGTTTTGAGTTTTGAGTTTTGAGTTTTGAGTTTTGAGTTTTGAGTTTTGAGTTTTGAGTTTTGAGTTTTGAGTTTTGAGTTTTGAGTTTTGAGTTTTGAGTTTTGAGTTTTGAGTTTTGAGTTTTGAGTTTTGAGTTTTGAGTTTTGAGTTTTGAGTTTTGAGTTTTGAGTTTTGAGTTTTGAGTTTTGAGTTTTGAGTTTTGAGTTTTGAGTTTTGAGTTTTGAGTTTTGAGTTTTGAGTTTTGAGTTTTGAGTTTTGAGTTTTGAGTTTTGAGTTTTGAGTTTTGAGTTTTGAGTTTTGAGTTTTGAGTTTTGAGTTTTGAGTTTTGAGTTTTGAGTTTTGAGTTTTGAGTTTTGAGTTTTGAGTTTTGAGTTTTGAGTTTTGAGTTTTGAGTTTTGAGTTTTGAGTTTTGAGTTTTGAGTTTTGAGTTTTGAGTTTTGAGTTTTGAGTTTTGAGTTTTGAGTTTTGAGTTTTGAGTTTTGAGTTTTGAGTTTTGAGTTTTGAGTTTTGAGTTTTGAGTTTTGAGTTTTGAGTTTTGAGTTTTGAGTTTTGAGTTTTGAGTTTTGAGTTTTGAGTTTTGAGTTTTGAGTTTTGAGTTTTGAGTTTTGAGTTTTGAGTTTTGAGTTTTGAGTTTTGAGTTTTGAGTTTTGAGTTTTGAGTTTTGAGTTTTGAGTTTTGAGTTTTGAGTTTTGAGTTTTGAGTTTTGAGTTTTGAGTTTTGAGTTTTGAGTTTTGAGTTTTGAGTTTTGAGTTTTGAGTTTTGAGTTTTGAGTTTTGAGTTTTGAGTTTTGAGTTTTGAGTTTTGAGTTTTGAGTTTTGAGTTTTGAGTTTTGAGTTTTGAGTTTTGAGTTTTGAGTTTTGAGTTTTGAGTTTTGAGTTTTGAGTTTTGAGTTTTGAGTTTTGAGTTTTGAGTTTTGAGTTTTGAGTTTTGAGTTTTGAGTTTTGAGTTTTGAGTTTTGAGTTTTGAGTTTTGAGTTTTGAGTTTTGAGTTTTGAGTTTTGAGTTTTGAGTTTTGAGTTTTGAGTTTTGAGTTTTGAGTTTTGAGTTTTGAGTTTTGAGTTTTGAGTTTTGAGTTTTGAGTTTTGAGTTTTGAGTTTTGAGTTTTGAGTTTTGAGTTTTGAGTTTTGAGTTTTGAGTTTTGAGTTTTGAGTTTTGAGTTTTGAGTTTTGAGTTTTGAGTTTTGAGTTTTGAGTTTTGAGTTTTGAGTTTTGAGTTTTGAGTTTTGAGTTTTGAGTTTTGAGTTTTGAGTTTTGAGTTTTGAGTTTTGAGTTTTGAGTTTTGAGTTTTGAGTTTTGAGTTTTGAGTTTTGAGTTTTGAGTTTTGAGTTTTGAGTTTTGAGTTTTGAGTTTTGAGTTTTGAGTTTTGAGTTTTGAGTTTTGAGTTTTGAGTTTTGAGTTTTGAGTTTTGAGTTTTGAGTTTTGAGTTTTGAGTTTTGAGTTTTGAGTTTTGAGTTTTGAGTTTTGAGTTTTGAGTTTTGAGTTTTGAGTTTTGAGTTTTGAGTTTTGAGTTTTGAGTTTTGAGTTTTGAGTTTTGAGTTTTGAGTTTTGAGTTTTGAGTTTTGAGTTTTGAGTTTTGAGTTTTGAGTTTTGAGTTTTGAGTTTTGAGTTTTGAGTTTTGAGTTTTGAGTTTTGAGTTTTGAGTTTTGAGTTTTGAGTTTTGAGTTTTGAGTTTTGAGTTTTGAGTTTTGAGTTTTGAGTTTTGAGTTTTGAGTTTTGAGTTTTGAGTTTTGAGTTTTGAGTTTTGAGTTTTGAGTTTTGAGTTTTGAGTTTTGAGTTTTGAGTTTTGAGTTTTGAGTTTTGAGTTTTGAGTTTTGAGTTTTGGTTTAAGTTGAACTTATGCTAAGCTTGATTTTAAACTCTTATTCTTTTAGGTGGATTTGAATTGCTTGAAGCAAAGTGTTGTTTTCTTTGAAATGATGATTATCATTTGGTTCAATATTTTCTTGTTGATTTAGCATGAGAAATGAAATTGTTCGATTATGCTTGTATTAAACTTGCTTTTATCTTGATTGCTTGTTTACTAAATTGTTGAAATGAACAATTTAATCTTGAAATTTATTTGAGATCATTGTGGATGGTAAAAATGACTTTTCAACTTTAGGATAACTATGTTTTGTTCCTACTATGAATTGTGCTTAAGTCTTTTTCGAAGAATTTTTATCTAGTGTTGTAGCATCTTCCATGATATTCACCATTGGATTTGAGGACAAATCCTCAAGAACCGGGAGGGGATGATATGCCCACGGTCCCGATTCAATGAGCACAAGTGAAGGTATGTATTTATTTTATCTATTTTACCTATTTAGTGGACTTGTAGAATTTTGTAGGTAAATAGTTTCTCAAGGCTTAGAGAGAATAATTGAAGAAGGAATTTGTTTTCCTTTAATTCAAATTATGTAACTGAGCCTGGTATTTAATGTATATTTTTAGGAAACTATAGTTTTGTTTAAAAGTCGTTAATTGGTAAACTTTAGCCTTTTAGAATATATATTTTAGTAATAGTCTTCAAAGGAAGGTGAACCAAAGGCTGAACCAAATGAACAGAGGCCAAGAGAATGCTGAACCAAGGCTGAACCGGCTGAACCAAGGAGAACAAAGCTTGAACAAGATGAACCAAGGCCAAAAGGAAGCTGAACCAAGACCAAGAGAAGAGAACTGGCTGGAGTGCCCTGCCACCAGCGAACCGGTTGCCAGCAAACCGCCAGAAGCTCCAACGACTATTTTTCTAGTCGTTGCCAACGAGTTTCCAAAGCTCTCTCCTCCTTCTTCTTCCCCGTTTCGCCTGTGTATTTAAGCTTCCACTGTAGCATTGTAATCGGTTAGATAGTCATTGAAACGAATATTTGGAAAACCAGAAGTGTGTCTTCGTATGTCGAAGTTTCTCCGTGAAAGAGAGAACTTCTCTCTCGGCCTAGCCGGCGCCCAGTGCTTGATGGCTTCGCCCAAGTCTTCCTCGAGCTCAAGGCTGTTCGGAGGAATACTTAGTCGTCGGAGGGCCGCGAAACCTCCGTTCCCGATCGCTGCCATTTCCTTCCTGAAGGAGTGTCTACCGAGAGCTTCAATCGTAGCTCTTCGGCCAGCTGAGGGCCATTCACCTCCACCTCTATTCCCTTCACCTTTTCGGCCTTCTCTTTGGTATAGAAACCGATTTGTTCGTTCACCCACTTCCCAAACGCTTCATTCTATTTTCGCGTTTAGTGCTCTATTTTTCTCTATATTTTCTAGTGTGTTTAGGCGACTGTTTTGGGGTGTTCTTGAGCATCGATCGTTGTTTCGTGTTGTTGTCTTCCACATGCGTTTTCTAACCCCATTTGCAGGCTGGATCCCATCAAGCTCCCTGTGTTCTTCTTCATTTTGAGAATAGACTTAGATGTCATCAATAAAAATAATTACAAATTTATCGAGATATTTTTGGAATACCATGTTCACTAGGTCTATAAAAGCTGATGAAGCATTCGTTAACCCAAACGACATTACTAGAAACTTGTAATGTCCATAATGGGTTCTGAACGCCGTCTTTAGAATATCATCAGCTTTGATCTTCAGTTGGTAATAACTCGAGCGTAGATCAATATTAAAAAATACTCGGGTCCCTTGTAGTTGATCTAACAAGTCATCAATCATCGGCAAAGGATACTTATTCTTGATCGTCAGTTTTTTCAGCTCCCTGTATTTTATGAACATCCGTAAGGATCCTTCCTTCTTTTTGACAAATAGAACAGGTACACCCCAAGGGGAGAGAAGCTAGGGAAATGAAACCCTTGTCCACCAACTCTTTCAACTAAGTCTTCAACTCTTTCAGCTAAACTGGTGTCATACGATAAGGGTTCTTGGATACTGGCACAACACCAGGATAAACATCAATTACGAACTCTATATCCCGATCAGGAAGTAATCCCGGTAAGTCGTCTAAGAAGACTTCTGGAAATTTCTGAACTACAGAAATATGCTGAAGCTTCGATTCGCTTTGCCTCTGTGCATCATTCACATAAGCTAAGAATCTCATACATCTCGTTCTCAGCAAATGCTGGGCTGTCATGGAGGATACTATGGGCATCTTACTTGGATGCTGTAACACCCGGTTCCGTTGAATCAAAATTATTCTATCAACTTATGATGTGCATTTTAGGGATAAAATTGGGAGAAACTAGTGATTAGGTTAATGAGTGACTAAATAAGAGTAGAACTGTAATTTGGAGATTTAGTAGTGGATATCGTATTTAAGGAAGGGTTTTGTGAGGTTTAGCCGCCACTGTTTCTCATTTCCTCTTTCGGTATTTAGCTTCAAGCTCAGCAGAGCTCTCCAGGCAGTTTTCTCTCTGATTTCCATTCCCCAATCTAGGAGAGTTTTCTTTCGTTTTCCTTGAGTTTTAGTGACTAGATTGCAGGGAGAGTGCAATGTGTGTGTTTTGGGAACGCTGTGAATGAGAATAGGTTCAGGTTTTGATGTTAAATCGGGAATGCACGATTATTAGAGTTCCAAGTTAGCTACCTTAGGTTTCCGAATGGTTTAGAATGAGGTATAGTGAAGATTGCATTAATGCTCTGTTTATGATTTTAGGTGAGCAGACTCCCAAAGTAGCTCACAACCAAATAATCCCTAGGAGACCAAGTAAGTGGAGTATGCATGTGCTTTCGGGCCTACATCACAAAACAGTCGGAAGTTATATATGTTTTTGACTTTGTCTGATTTCATGCATCATATTGTTGAAAGAATACGAAAATGAATTTACAGGTAGGGTATGGTAGATAAGAATTAACAGATTGCAACAGATAAACTATTAAGAGGACTAATACGCCCCTTAACTTATGAAGAGGATGTATGACTTTGAGAAAATTGATCCGCTTCCCAATGGAATTTAGGATCAGATCAGCTGTTAAGGGAACTAATCTGCCCCTTAATTTATGAAGAGGATGTATGACTTTGGGAAAAATGATCCAACTCCCAATGGAACCGAGGGATCAGATCAGAGAAAGAACGTGAATGCAACTGAGATGTGAAAGTAGAAACTGCATGACTAGGATTTATGTTTCAGCATACCATTTCATTATTGCTTTACTTACTTAGCATTAGGCTAATAGATGAGTTTTGTGATGTAGGTGAAGAAGCCTCAGAAGATGTGTTCCTTGAGCATGTTGAGTATTAGATTTTTGTCGTTTTGTGACCGGTGGATGTGAGCGTAGGAGTGAGTATTAGATTTTTGTCGTTTTGTGACCGGTGGATGTGAGCGTAGGAGTGAGTATTAGATTTTTGTCGTTTTGTGACCGGTGGATGTGAGCGTAGGAGTGAGTATTAGATTTTTGTCGTTTTGTGACCGGTGGATGTGAGCGTAGGAGTGAGTATTAGATTTTTGTCGTTTTGTGACCGGTGGATGTGAGCGTAGGAGTGAGTATTAGATTTTTGTCGTTTTGTGACCGGTGGATGTGAGCGTAGGAGTGAGTATTAGATTTTTGTCGTTTTGTGACCGGTGGATGTGAGCGTAGGAGTGAGTATTAGATTTTTGTCGTTTTGTGACCGGTGGATGTGAGCGTAGGAGTGAGTATTAGATTTTTGTCGTTTTGTGACCGGTGGATGTGAGCGTAGGAGTGAGTATTAGATTTTTGTCGTTTTGTGACCGGTGGATGTGAGCGTAGGAGTGAGTATTAGATTTTTGTCGTTTTGTGACCGGTGGATGTGAGCGTAGGAGTGAGTATTAGATTTTTGTCGTTTTGTGACCGGTGGATGTGAGCGTAGGAGTGAGTATTAGATTTTTGTCGTTTTGTGACCGGTGGATGTGAGCGTAGGAGTGAGTATTAGATTTTTGTCGTTTTGTGACCGGTGGATGTGAGCGTAGGAGTGAGTATTAGATTTTTGTCGTTTTGTGACCGGTGGATGTGAGCGTAGGAGTGAGTATTAGATTTTTGTCGTTTTGTGACCGGTGGATGTGAGCGTAGGAGTGAGTATTAGATTTTTGTCGTTTTGTGACCGGTGGATGTGAGCGTAGGAGTGAGTATTAGATTTTTGTCGTTTTGTGACCGGTGGATGTGAGCGTAGGAGTGAGTATTAGATTTTTGTCGTTTTGTGACCGGTGGATGTGAGCGTAGGAGTGAGTATTAGATTTTTGTCGTTTTGTGACCGGTGGATGTGAGCGTAGGAGTGAGTATTAGATTTTTGTCGTTTTGTGACCGGTGGATGTGAGCGTAGGAGTGAGTATTAGATTTTTGTCGTTTTGTGACCGGTGGATGTGAGCGTAGGAGTGAGTATTAGATTTTTGTCGTTTTGTGACCGGTGGATGTGAGCGTAGGAGTGAGTATTAGATTTTTGTCGTTTTGTGACCGGTGGATGTGAGCGTAGGAGTGAGTATTAGATTTTTGTCGTTTTGTGACCGGTGGATGTGAGCGTAGGAGTGAGTATTAGATTTTTGTCGTTTTGTGACCGGTGGATGTGAGCGTAGGAGTGAGTATTAGATTTTTGTCGTTTTGTGACCGGTGGATGTGAGCGTAGGAGTGAGTATTAGATTTTTGTCGTTTTGTGACCGGTGGATGTTGAGTGTTATCGTCTATCGGTGGATGTGAGCGTAGGAGTGAGTATTAGATTTTTGTCGTTTTGTGACCGGTGGATGTTGAGTGTTATCGTCTATCGGTGGATGTGAGCGTAGGAGTAAGTATTAGATTTTTGTCGTTTTGTGACCGGTGGATGTGAGCGTAGGAGTGAGTATTAGATTTTTGTCGTTTTGTGACCGGTGGATGTGAGCGTAGGAGTGAGTATTAGATTTTTGTCGTTTTGTGACCGGTGGATGTGAGCGTAGGAGTGAGTATTAGATTTTTGTCGTTTTGTGACCGGTGGATGTGAGCGTAGGAGTGAGTATTAGATTTTTGTCGTTTTGTGACCGGTGGATGTGAGCGTAGGAGTGAGTATTAGATTTTTGTCGTTTTGTGACCGGTGGATGTGAGCGGTGGCTGTGAGTAGTCGACATGTCGTGCAACTGACACTGTTTAGTGGGGGATGCCTTCTATTTTTGCCTCTGCCGCTGAGACTATTTTATTTCTGCTTCTGCCGCTGACACTGTTTAGCGATGGATGCCTTTTTGTGTCTATTTCTATCGCTGATACTGTTCAGCGGTGGACGTGTTCTATTTTGTTTTGTTTTCTTTTAATCAATTGTCTTTAACATTTTAATTAAATTAATAAATGTTGTTTTATACAAATGAATTTCCGCTGCAAGTTTTAACGTTTATAAAGGTCAAACTTTGACCGTTGAGCAAAAAGTTGAAATTTTCTCAGAATGTCATAGTATGGTTCAGTATTATGAGTAGCGAACCGGGTTCAGAAAACCCAGGGCGTTACAGATGCGGTATTGCTTGATACGAATATCCTTCTCTATTTAGAGGTCGAAAGTCCACTATTCCAGACCTATTTTTTTTTTTTTTTTTTTTTTTTTTTTTTTTTTTTTTTTTTTTTTTTTTTTTTTTTTTTTTTTTTTTTTTTTTTTTTTTTTTTTTTTTTTTTTTTTTTTTTTTTTTTTTTTTTTTTTTTTTTTTTTTTTTTTTTTTTTTTTTTTTTTTTTTTTTTTTTTTTTTTTTTTTTTTTTTTTTTTTTTTTTTTTTTTTTTTTTTTTTTTTTTTTTTTTTTTTTTTTTTTTTTTTTTTTTTTTTTTTTTTTTTTTTTTTTTTTTTTTTTTTTTTTTTTTTTTTTTTTTTTTTTTTTTTTTTTTTTTTTTTTTTTTTTTTTTTTTTTTTTTTTTTTTTTTTTTTTTTTTTTTTTTTTTTTTTTTTTTTTTTTTTTTTTTTTTTTTTTTTTTTTTTTTTTTTTTTTTTTTTTTTTTTTTTTTTTTTTTTTTTTTTTTTTTTTTTTTTTTTTTTTTTTTTTTTTTTTTTTTTTTTTTTTTTTTTTTTTTTTTTTTTTTTTTTTTTTTTTTTTTTTTTTTTTTTTTTTTTTTTTTTTTTTTTTTTTTTTTTTTTTTTTTTTTTTTTTTTTTTTTTTTTTTTTTTTTTTTTTTTTTTTTTTTTTTTTTTTTTTTTTTTTTTTTTTTTTTTTTTTTTTTTTTTTTTTTTTTTTTTTTTTTTTTTTTTTTTTTTTTTTTTTTTTTTTTTTTTTTTTTTTTTTTTTTTTTTTTTTTTTTTTTTTTTTTTTTTTTTTTTTGTTTTCTTTTAATCAATTGTCTTTAACATTTTAATTAAATTAATAAATGTTGTTTTATACAAATGAATTTCCGCTGCAAGTTTTAACGTTTATAAAGGTCAAACTTTGACCGTTGAGCAAAAAGTTGAAATTTTCTCAGAATGTCATAGTATGGTTCAGTATTATGAGTAGCGAACCGGGTTCAGAAAACCCAGGGCGTTACAGATGCGGTATTGCTTGATATGAATATCCTTCTCTATTTAGAGGTCGAAAGTCCACTATTCCAGACCTACAATTGATGTTAGCATAATGTTCTAATAGTAAGCCCATCCCTAGAATAATGCCATATCCTTTCATGTTGATTATGATAAGACTCGCATATAATTTGTTGTCCCTTACAGAGACAATCTCGCCTTGCAACACCTGATCTGAGTGTAAGTGTAATATCCGGCTTGTACGGATTTTTGGATATATTATATTATATTCATATTTTATTATATAATAGCATTTTTTGTAAATATGTCAAATCAGGTCGGATTTACGAAAAGAAAGCGTCATTACGATCCAAATGGCTAATTGGAATTTTAAGGAAAGTTTGGGAATTTTCGGGATAGTAACACTATATTCCGAGTAATTACCACTATCGTAAAGTAAGTGACGTTTTAGTAAAAATAGCAAACGAAGTCCAAATTGCGAACGGATAGTTTTGTTAAATCCCAAATAATAAGTTGGACTTATTGGCAAAATATGAAAATTTGGAGAAGTCGAATCGTTGGACGATTAACGAAACGAAAGACGAAACAAATAGAATTAAGTAAGAAGGGTAAAATGGTAATTTGCAAACCAAAATTTATAATAAAAACTAAGTATTTCCTCCTTCCTTCGACAGAATGCATTTCCTCCCTATTTTCTCTCTTTCTCTCGCAAATCCTCTCTGCCGCGCGACGCCTCTTCGATTCCGGACTCCGATTTTCCTCCCGTTCGTTGTTTCTTCCTCCAATCGACGTTCTCGGTAAGTCTCTATAGTTTTAGAGCGTTAAATTCCGAGTTTCATTGATTTCTAAACGTTAGGTTCGATTAGGTTTTCGATAAAAACTGAGATTTAGAGCTCGTAATCGATAGGGTCGTCGATGATTTAGTATATATTGAACGTATTGGGCGTATTTGGACGAATCTAATCGATTTAGGAAAAATGTTAGAATTTACGAAATTTCGAGATTTTAGGATAAACTCGTAAATTGAGAAATTAGGTGCCGAGTGTAAATTTCTCGATAATCTAGTGCAACGAATCGAAATTAGAGCTTTAAGAAATCTCTTAGTTAAGGTTTTGACAATTTGGACGTTTATTGACTTAAACTCGTTTTAAACGTCAATCATTGTGAATTTCTTAGGTAAACAGTGCTCGTGGACGGAGTTTAAGCTGCTTTGGACACGAGGTAAGTTCTCGTGATTCTTCTTTGGCCGATTGGCCTACACCGTACGTCGTGGTCTCGAGGAGTTTGGTGACGCACTAGTTTTATTGCTTTGGTTGGGTAGCTAGGTTTATTTGTTTATAGTTTATGTTTTACAGTCTTTGATGGTACCTATTATTGTTGTTTATTGTAAGTTTGAACTGTTCATAGCATCACTTGTTTTAAAGAAAAGCATGAAAATGATTTCCGCACAGAGTTTTAAAGATAACGAGATTAATGCATCGGCCGAAAGGCTTATTGTTCATTTGCCGCAAGGCGTATTGTTATTGGCCGAATGGCGTATTGTTTATTGGCCTAAGGGCGTATTGTTGATTGGCCAAATGGCGTATTGTTATTGGTCACGCGATGTGGGGCTCAGGCACGGCTGTACGTTTTGTAAGCGTGCAACCCCCGCCTTCTAGCCGGAAGAGTAGTCCGCCCGCTGGATGAGCTCTCTCTGGTTAGAGGGATAGGACTTCGGTGACACCTATTGTATTGAGCATTGCATTGTAAGAGTCATGGTTTATCGAACTCATACGCACAGCATGCATTGCATTTACGAGTCTTACTGAGATTTTTATCTCATAGTGTGTATGTACGGTGTAGTGATCTAGACATTGAGGAACCAGGTGAGGATGGGATTCCTCCTCCTGAGGCATGAGTCCGGTTGACGGAGGATGGCTGCGGTGGTGTGCTGGCGCAGTCGAGGCTTCACCGACCCGTGGGGAGTTTGTATAGATTTTGGAACGTTTTGGGACAAATTGATAGGATGTTTAGATAATGGTATTTGTTTTGAAATTCTGGAACTGTTTGGTAATTGGTAATATAGAATGTTTTGTTTAAACTATATTTAAATGTTGTGGAAACGGTTTAAATGATTTTAGATTTGTTACGGAAAAAAAAAAAAAAAAAAAAAAAAAAAAAAAAAAAAAAAAAAAAAAAAAAAAAAAAAAAAAAAAAAAAAAAAAAAAAAAAAAAAAAAAAAAAAAAAAAAAAAAAAAAAAAAAAAAAAAAAAAAAAAAAAAAAAAAAAAAAAAAAAAAAAAAAAAAAAAAAAAAAAAAAAAAAAAAAAAAAAAAAAAAAAAAAAAAAAAAAAAAAAAAAAAAAAAAAAAAAAAAAAAAAAAAAAAAAAAAAAAAAAAAAAAAAAAAAAAAAAAAAAAAAAAAAAAAAAAAAAAAAAAAAAAAAAAAAAAAAAAAAAAAAAAAAAAAAAAAAAAAAAAAAAAAAAAAAAAAAAAAAAAAAAAAAAAAAAAAAAAAAAAAAAAAAAAAAAAAAAAAAAAAAAAAAAAAAAAAAAAAAAAAAAAAAAAAAAAAAAAAAAAAAAAAAAAAAAAAAAAAAAAAAAAAAAAAAAAAAAAAAAAAAAAAAAAAAAAAAAAAAAAAAAAAAAAAAAAAAAAAAAAAAAAAAAAAAAAAAAAAAAAAAAAAAAAAAAAAAAAAAAAAAAAAAAAAAAAAAAAAAAAAAAAAAAAAAAAAAAAAAAAAAAAAAAAAAAAAAAAAAAAAAAAAAAAAAAAAAAAAAAAAAAAAAAAAAAAAAAAAAAAAAAAAAAAAAAAAAAAAAAAAAAAAAAAAAAAAAAAAAAAAAAAAAAAAAAAAAAAAAAAAAAAAAAAAAAAAAAAAAAAAAAAAAAAAAAAAAAAAAAAAAAAAAAAAAAAAAAAAAAAAAAAAAAAAAAAAAAAAAAAAAAAAAAAAAAAAAAAAAAAAAAAAAAAAAAAAAAAAAAAAAAAAAAAAAAAAAAAAAAAAAAAAAAAAAAAAAAAAAAAAAAAAAAAAAAAAAAAAAAAAAAAAAAAAAAAAAAAAAAAAAAAAAAAAAAAAAAAAAAAAAAAAAAAAAAAAAAAAAAAAAAAAAAAAAAAAAAAAAAAAAAAAAAAAAAAAAAAAAAAAAAAAAAAAATAAAAAAATAAATAATATACGGGTACAGTTTTAGGGTCGTTACAGTAAGGACTCTCTAGATGGTAGCATGACACTATAGAAGTTATAGGCTGGCATAGGTAATAAATTTAACTTAACTATAGATTCAGTTGCTATAAATGAATGTGTGGCCCTCGTATCTATCAGTGTTTATGCAGCTATGTTACTAATCACAATTGTACCTGAAATGACGAAATATTGGACAACATCGTCATCCTCAATCAAGGAAAAGATCCTTGGAGGAACCCCAGGCTGTCTTTTATCTGGCATTGGGTAGTCTTTGACTTGATGGCCTTCTTTATTACATCTGAAACAGTGGCCATAACGAAATCTGCATTCTCTCGAATGATTCTTATTACATATGGGACACTGAGGAATTTGAGAAGTTCCTTGTGGTCACTTTCCTTTCCCCGGATCAATGGTTGCATCATTGGACCTTTTTATGACCCTTTGTTGTTGCTGTGTTTAACACCTAAAATTTCTTTTACCATTTCCATAATGTATTTTGTATAAAATCTTGTTAAAAATATAATGTACCTTTCCATGGAGTTTAGTGTTAGAAAAGATAAAAGAAATAAATAGAAGAAGAAGTAATAAAAATGGGAGATGTTGGTTGAAAAGTCAATGAAAATAAAGTGAAGAAGAAAACTTAAAACTTACGTTGAAGAGCATTTGAAGAAAGGAATGAAGGAACTACATGTAGTTTTGTAAAGGGGAAAGAAAAGTAAATCACTTGGCTAAGGTTAAAACACATCATCTTTTCATTAAACCTAATAAAACTAATGCATTCTTCCTCTTCTTCTCGCACGTTTTCTTTTTCTTCTCTAAGTTTTATAGAGGTTCTGTAAACCCTAGTTTAAGATCTAAAAATTCTAAGTTTGTTGGCTGTGTTCTTCTATTATTAGGTGCTTCATGAGGCTATGTAAATATGTTTGGGGTTTATATGGAAATAAATTGTTTATTGGTTGAAAGTTATAAAAATTTTGTACTTAGGGCTAAAACAGAGGAGGTTCTATTCTTTTGGAATTTTGGCTGTGCTATTTAAGTTGGGTTTTAAATTTCACCATGAAAAACTAGATATCTTAACGTTTACATAGGCTTTTGAATCATTTAATTCGGACATTTATACGATTCGTTATGAATTTTAGAAGTTATTGTACAAAATCTAGAAAATTTCAGTAGGCAAATCGGTTTTGATTTTTCTGCCATTGATTATACTTCGGTTTTTGAAAATGAATTTCACCAGCATAAACTAGACACATTAGGGAAGATTTTAGCATTTGAATCGATAGATTTTGTTAAAAATTAAATGAGTTATGATTATATAAAGTTTACCCGATTTTATGGGTGAAATCCAAGAATTTTGAATGGTTTAGTTAAGTGTTGGTTTGAAGGAAGTTTAAGCTATTTGAACGGTTTATTTGAGTTATTTGGTTAGATTATAATTAAACTATTGAAATGGATTTGAATTATGATTAGTTAATGTATTGTGATGTATTAATTTTATAATCCACATGTATTAGGTTCTAATACACGAAATAAAAATTGTCAAGGTTTGGTGGGATTGCTAAGGACTTTGAGGTAAGATTATATTGCATGTGTTTGGCCCTTAAGGCCTACATCACAAAGGTACCAGATTTTATATACTTTAACGGGTACACTGATGGGTAGCTAGGTTATTAGAATATGTTTTATGTTAAGTGTTGTGGCTTTATTGAACTGTCTTAATGAATTATCTATGTTTATGCATTGAGGATATGTCTACATGTTATGTTATGTTATACACACATTATATGTCCATGCATCACGTTTTCAAGAAATCATGCAAAAATTTTTATGCACATGTTTTATGTAAGAAAGATAAGAACATGTTATGTAATATACTGGTTAAGTTGTAGGATGGGGAGAAGATTCTAAGTGCAACATAACGGGGGATGGCAAAACTAAACGCCCCGGGCCGACGGTGATACGTAACGAGCTGTGTCGTCACATGTTATGTTTGCTGTGTCTACTTCTCTACGATGCCCCTTTAACCACCATATCACTTGAATAGTAATGTAATGTAACAAATATCCATGTTTTGAAAAGTATCATGCATAGCACGAGCATTTTATAGTATTTATATACTCTTACTGAGCGTTAGGCTCACTAGTTGAACTTTGTGATGTAGGTACTAATCGTACAGACAAGGACTTCGAGCCTTAAGTTGATGAATAGTACAGTTGGAGGAACAAGCTCATGGGAGTTGATTGTGGCAGTTAGGTGACATTTTTACTCGTTGGTGATGTTTTTAATGTTTAAAGTACTTGTTTATAGTCTTTTGAATAGAGTTTATAGATAGTTTTTAAGATTTGAAAAATACTAGAACTATTTGGGAGTCTTTTTCGTCTGTATGGATATGTTTATATAGAGACAAAACTAGGTTCTTGACCA
Source organism: Begonia masoniana (assembly GCA_022432975.1). Taxonomy (NCBI): domain Eukaryota; kingdom Viridiplantae; phylum Streptophyta; class Magnoliopsida; order Cucurbitales; family Begoniaceae; genus Begonia; species Begonia masoniana. Next base: position 17,778,332 of record CM039507.1, read on the forward strand.
AAACGAGCTTACCGTTCACCAATCTTCATGGACCGATTTCTGCAGACAAAACTAGGTTATTCTCATATCATCAACAACCATTACAAGCACTAATAACCATTACAAGCATCAATAACCATATATTTATAGACCTAGGGTGGCTGGTTGTTTGGGTTGGGCTTGGGCTGCAAAAAAGGACCATTATGTTTGGCCAATGTGGGCTTATCTCCAATCTTCGACCCATGTTTGGCTTTTCTCCATTCTTTTCCTTCAACCAACTTCCAACCACCATCTATCTTAACATATATCTAATCCTAATGCCTAAGGATGCATGCAACTATAAAATATTATATGAAGGCCAATGTTTGCCCACAAAATACAAGGATAAAAGTTTGCTAAAACAAAACAAGAAAAATAAGTGTTCGGCTACAATTTAATTCCAAGGGAGACAAATCCCTTCTTCAAGTGCGTCCCTCTTTGGTTCCCACAATAGCATGTGCAAGGGCTGATCCATGTCCTTTGTACTTGGCTCCCATCCAAGTCCTTGAAAAGGTCTTCAAAGCCATCAATACCTGCAAAAGAATTGAGCTTGTTAGTGAATAGGTTTGATAAAGCTTGTGCCTTGGTTTGTGATCGAGTGATGGCCCTCTAGGAAACATCATGGCCCAACCAACTCTAAACCCTAACCAACCACCATTAGGCCTATAAATTGTGGCTATTGGTGTTTGTAGACTTTTTGGCTGATTTTGAATGAGCATCCACGGAATTTGGTTGAAGCTTGGAAGAGAACATCCAAGGTAAAGCTCAGTTGCTCAACAACCGAGGAGTTACGCCCTGAAACCTCCCTTCTCCCTCTGTAGCTCGTAAGGGTTGTATTAGCCATTTTCTTCTCCATTCTCTTGAGAGTGGAAAACAGCAATAAGTGGCCACAAACCGTGTCCATTGAATCGGCTTCTCTTCTTTGGAAGAAAATGTTGCCAAAAGCTCAAAATATTACTTATTAGTCAATTCTTGGAGTTTAGCAAATCTTCTTCTTCTTAACGAATCTGGACCACACCTTCCACCAGCACACACTTCACTTACTCCACTAATCTCACATAAAATTTTGTTTCATTTGGAGCACATTTGATTGTTCATCTTCATCTCTTGTTTGAGATTTCCTCGGTTTAGCTGATTCTAAGGAGCTACGATCTATTTGAGGTTCTTGAGCTTGTCTTGCAAGCGCGGGTCTAACACATAACATCACAAAGGGCCTTGTCTTGGTATCGCCAAAATGGAAAACTCTAAGCATACTTGCTTGGAGACCTAAGTTTGTAAGGGTTAGGATATAGAGTAGTTTCCAACCCAAGCTTGTCCACAAGGTCACGATAAGCGACATTGGTACAACTCCCTCCATCAAGGATGAGTGAGCAAACTTTTCCCTTGATCAAACAATGGCTATGGAAGATGTTTTCCCTTTGGAAATCATCATTATTGATTTGTGTAGTGATTACTCTTCGGATGACCATCACGAGGGGTCCCTCTTGATCATGGAAAACTTCTTCTTGCAATTCAAAGTCCTCACTAGAACCCTCCACGTGCTCATTCTCACTTACTATCTCGCCGATGCTTTCCCTAAAAAACATACCTCTTTTATTGGGGGCATTGAGAAGCAATGTGCCCTAATCTAAGGCACTTAAAATACTTAATCTCCCTTGATATTGGTCCAGTGGTATCTTCCACTACTTTATTTTCTTCCACCCCCTTTGTAGGCCAACTTTTTGTGGAAGACTTCTTATGATCCTCCTTAGATGGTAGCTTGTAGGGACTCTTGGTTTTTCGAAGGAAACTGATTATCAATCCCTTTTCCTTTTCTCTTCACTTGTCTTTCAACCTTCAAAGCAAGTTAGACAACAACATCTATGGTTTCTAAAGTTTGTAATTCCACAACATCACTAATTTCTCTATTCAAGCCCTTTATAAATCTTGCAATAACTTGCTCCTTGGACTCATCCAATCAACTCCTAATTTTGAAGGTTTCAAACTCAGTTAGGTACTCCTCAAATGATTATGAGTTTTGCTTCGAACTTTGCATTTGTGGAAACAACTCTTGTTTGTAATGGCTTTGCACGAATCTCCTTCTCATCAAGGACTTCATGACTTTCCAAGTCACGATAGCCTCATCACCTTGACGCCTTCTTATGCCTTCAAATTGTCCCACCATAAACTAGCATAGCCGGTTAACTCTAGGACACTAGTTGTAACTTCACTTTCTCCGAATAGTTGTAATATTCAAACACTTTTTCGACCTTATCCATTCAATCCAAAAATGCATCACCATTACTTTTTGTTCAAGGAAGTCATTGTAGTTATTTCTTTTCCTTGGATTTTCGGGTCTTCTCCCAAGCAAATATGTTTGAAGGATCCTAACATGCTGGTTCCTCATCTCCATCATCCATTGACTAATGTTCTCAAGCTTGTGATTCAACTCATCTAGTTGTCCTTGGAATATAGAGTGCTAAGGGTGGTTGCACATTTAGTTCTCAATTTTGTTGGTTGTTAGCTCCACTTCTTGTCATCATTTTGGCAAACAAAAATACACCACAAATGTAGCAAAAGCAGCAAGGAAAGAGTAGAGCTCTGATACCAAATGATGTACTTCAACTAAGGTAAAGAAGATGAAGCACAAAAACTTTCGGCAAAACCAAAATGATTTTTAACAAAATGGCCCACTTTCCTAAATGCACAACTTCTTCAAAAGAACTCTAATGGAGATTAAATTTCAGGGGGGTCTTACTCTTAATGTGGTGGAAATGCCCTCCAAAAATCAGGGCTCAACTCAAAGCAAAAGAAACTACTAAGAAATAAACTAGGTGATCGATTACATCAAATTGTTTCAAGGAAGACATTGGTTCCTTCTTCAAGCTCAGTTTGGACTTGAGGATGCTCCAATGTCAACACAAATGACTTCTCTTTGTCTTGAGTGATCGACCCTAGCTCCATTTTATCTTTGATTGAATCACCTATAAAATTAGCACACAAATTAGATAAACTCTTGGCTCTTGACTGCATGGTTGCTCCTCTTGGCATATAAGAGGATTTGTTCTTCCTTCTTAGGGAAGCTTCTATCCAAATGTCACATTAAGGCAATCAAAATTGTCCAAGACATCGTCTTTCTAAGTCGGGTCTGATTCTCTATCAAAGGGTGTGAATCCTAGTCTTCGACAATCTCTGCCATTCTTGTTATATCTTCTGATTCCCTACATTTTTACCCATGATATTTGGAGGGAGTCTGTTACACATATTGGAAGAGTCGCTGTCCAAAAATCTCCTTAAAGTGATGTATTTTCACTGAGATATCATTTTCACAAAATCAGTCCAAAAATTTGCCAAGAGGTATGTTCTTTACTTTAACAGTTGCTACCTCTTTCCATTTGGTGGCATGTTAGGAAAAAAAACCACGAGCAACAGTGAAATTCACTAACTCAAAATCAAGAAACAACTGAGTTTTGCAACTCGAGCAACTATATAAATTAGTTGAAAAACTCTAATATTAATTATGGATCTGACCGACGTAACTTAAATTCACCGAACTCTAAAAATATTGTGAGCAAATATAGATAACAAGCATCAGACTTTGTATTTTAAAATTAAAGAGAGAAAAGGTTCTAGATTTGAGGCATTCACTGTTTTATGTGGTTGGGGACATCTAGTAAGAATGATAATGATTGACAAGCGGCCTATTAAAGCAGTTGAAGTAAAACTTATCCTCAATTTTTGCCATCCAATGTATTATTTTTTCTTGAAGAAAGTTGCAAAAGATATTTAGAAGATATGTGAAATATAAAAATTTCATTTGAAACCTTATTTTTCTAAGGTATTTCAAAGAATATGTTTAACTAATTATACTTGGTCTTCAATACAAAATTTGAATTATGTGGTGTTGATTGGGCATTTTATTGATGATGACGGGAAATTCCATAAATTGACTCTAAATTTTTGCTTGAGTGAAAATCATAAAATATCAACAATTGGCAAGGATGTTGAAACTTGTTTACTTGAGTGGGGGTTTAAAAAGATTATGAGACTTACCATTGATAATGCATCTTTGAATGATGTGGTCATTTCATATTTGAGAAAAATTGTACAAAATTAGAAAGAGTTGATATTCAATGGTGAATGCACGCATGTTCAAATTTTTGCCCACATTTTAAATTTGATTGTTTCATATGGTTTGAAAGAATATCAATTGTTAATTAGTAGAGTATGGAAGGCTTTTAACCATATCATGTCTTTACCTTCAAAGTTACACCAGTTTAAAGACTTGTGTTAATAGTCTTAAAATCACATGTAAAAGTCATGTGTGTCTTGATGGGCCTACACAGTTAAACTCGACTTATTTTGATGTTATAAACTACTGAAAAATACAAAAAGCCTTTTGAAAAGTTGGGAGAAAATGACGGTAATTATTTGCTTGACTTTGGAGTGGTAAGATTTTTCACAATTAAAGATTGGAGAAACATTCGACAATTTATTAAGTTTTTGAAGATCTTTTATTATACCACTCTCATTGTTTATGCATCTTTGCATATGACTAGTAATATGAATGTTAGTAAAGTATGTCACTCTCATTGTTTATGCATCTTTGCATATCACTAGTAATATGAATGTTAGTAAAGTATGTTATGTGAAAATGATTATCCAAACACACACGTGGAAGGTGATATTGTGATATTTATAAAAATGGCGCAAGGGATGCAATACAAATTTGACACATACTGGGGTACTTTCAAAAAAGTAAACTTTTTTGTATATGTGGCAATTGTGCATGATCAAAGATGCAAAATGAATTTTCTTGATCATTGTAACAGCATATTATTTAACAGTTAAAAAGTTGCAGACTTGGTAAAGCAAGTAGAGGATATAATTTCTCAATTATATTTTGAGTATCAAAGTAAGTCACCATCTCATACTCTTGGTGCAACTCTTGTTAACAAAGTAAATGCCCCAAAAGTTTGGTTATCACAGCGACATATAATGTACTCTATGTTTTTTGACTCCTCATCTGAGAAGGATCGTTTAAGTTAAATATCATAATTGGATAAGTATTTGTTTCAGGACTTGGAAGATTTTTCGGACAACATAAATATTTTAACATGGTAGAAGCTCAACTCTTTAAAGTATTGTTTTTTGAGTAAAGTTGCAAGAGATATTTTGATTATTCTCATTTTCACTATTGCTTTATAGTCCACTTTTAATTGTGGTGGTCGAGTTCTTAATTCATTTTGTAGTTCTCTAGCAACAAAAACCATTGAAACTCTTATATTTATATGTTTACAAAGTTGACTTCGATTAACCGCTATTACTAACAGTATTTCTTACAAGATGGATGACATAAAAACTACGGAAGAATATATTTATTGTATTTTATTGTTTTTATTATCTTTTTTAAAGATATTTGTTTCCAAGGTTATTTTCGCTTTGTTTAACAATGTAAGACGAGAAGAAAAAGACGACCACGTCACCATTGTAATTAATCAATGAGTATTGAAAAAGGTGTGTTTAATGTTGTTATATCTACTATTTTTTTTATTGATTTGTTAGTTTTAGATATTTGCAACATTTACTTTGTTCAGTATTTACATCTTCAGACTTTGTGGAATCTTGATGACAAAATAAGTGAAGATCGTAGAAGAAGATGATTTAAATGTGATAACTATTCATTGATGGAGAAAACACTTGAACGTTGGATTTGAATTATGATGAAAAACAGAAAATGTGTTTTAGTCGTGAGTAGTAAAAGAAAAACTTGGTATTTTTTTATACGTGATATTAGTTTATTAAACTCTGATCGCTGTAGTATTCTCACTTTAGCCTCTAGGCTAGAATGTTATGCAAGCTCATGGAATGCAAACAGTGATTGGATAATTAATTTGTTCAATTTTGGTACTATGTCGCCTCAACTTTGTATTGAAAATAGTATAATTTTATATACTTTTCAATATTAATGGTTTTTCGTTCAATTTGGCTGTTCATTTTAGGTTTTCTTTTAATTCTTTACACATTTTTAGTAAGAAACCGAACCGTAACTAAATCGTAAATTCACGGTTTGATTTAGAAACCCCATGGTTTCAGTTCTGGTTCCGACGTGGTGGAACCATGAACCCAAGGTTCGGTCTAGTTCAACCTCAAAATGGGACCGAACCGGGCCATGGGTAACCCCTTATATAAAATTCTTCTTTTAACCAAAACTTTTTCAAGGTGATGGAATTCTCAAGAAGAATGAATAAATAAATAATGACAATGAGACTACAACCCATATTTAATAACTAAGTGTGTCATGATCATTTTGTCTATACAAAAAAGATAATTATAATTCTATTTCTAAGTGTTTGGGACCATTGGGTATCTTATACAATTTTATATCCTATTAGATCAATTATTGAATTTTAATTAATCACTTTTAGCGAGTGTAATATAATATATAGTATTTAATATATGCAAGTCCATTTGATACAATAAACCGCGTATGTCATCTCCCTATGCAGATTGTCGCTTGCTCCTTGATCGGAGACCAAATCAGGCGGCTCAAATTCTCTATTTCCCTTTCCTGTGCTGCCCTTCACAGCACACACCTCAATGGTGCTCTTCCACCACACTCGAAGGGTCGTACCGTACACTCTTTCACTTCTTATCTATTATTATCTCTTTGCTTCCTTGCTCACACCGAAGCACCCAATCACATTTCCTATTAATAATAATAAAAAAAAGATGAGAGATAGAAAAAGGTTTTGATTAAGATGTTTTTGTTGAGTTGTTAATAATATCATGAATAAAAGTCATTATATTTGTTATATTTGATTAAAATAGTAAGAAGAAGTATTTAAAATTGAAATTACAGCAACAGATTTAGTAAAGATTGGAAGTATAATGACCTAATCAAAATAATGTCTTAAATACATTGCAAGTGCAATGAAGACGCTTGCTGTGGAAGACCCGACCTATTACATATGTATATTATCGAAAATAACGAAAGCATGTATGTGAGGTAAGTTTTGAAGAATCTGCTTGAATTTTGGCATAATGGGTTCTTTCTCGAAAGGTTGTAAGATTGATCGAAAGATTTAAAAGAGAATTATAATATTCTTTTATAAATTTAAAAAAAAAAATAGGGAAAAACGAGCCGTGTCAGAACAGTTCTTTTAGACCTTAAAAATTTCCATGTATACGGTCAAAACTTTAATTCCTAATTAATTTTGTCATCTCAATTCTTTCTCTTTCTATGTTCTTTTCTTTAATGAATAATTGTATCCAAAGAAGCTGACAGTAAAGGGTGAGTGGCAAACTGGCACTACCATGGAAAGAATAGGTGGAGCTCTGAAATTTAGTTAAGAAAAGTAATCGTCATCTTTCTGCCGCGTACAAGCATGATAAAACCTCATGCAAGTCCCACACTAGTCATATTTCATTGTGGCGCACCGCCGTCGTTCTTGAATGCCCTTCCATCTTTTAATTCTCTCTATCCACTACAAGACATCGGTTGCTCGAATGTTCACATTTTAATGCAACGTCCAAAATATTTTGTATTTAATCAAATTATGAATAACAATTTATTGACAAAAATACAAATCGCATTATATAGTATTCATGCTACATAATCTCTCTCTGTTTTAAAAGGATGTGCATGAAAACTATTCTATTCACCCGCTTTTCCTAGGTCTTTTGATTAGTTATCTCATTATTCTCTATTGTTGGTTAAAGAACAAAGTGTAATTAATTACAAATTAATAATAGTTTAGAGTCTTCTTAGGCAAACTATTAAATAGATTAAAGTTGGACGCATTTTGATCAAGCAAGAGATGAATCATTTTGTGGAAAGAACTAGATGGCTCAGTCCAGATCTCTTAATTCAAAATTTAAAGTCATAGTTGACACAAGATGGACCGATGTCTACATAGTAATTACATAATAAAAGATAGTTCAATACAATATAAGAAAATAATTTTGTGCATGAAGGATAAAACATCCACCACTAGTCAGTTAAGTCTATGGACCTAAAATATTAAAAGGTTCTTACCAAGAAAAAAAATAAAAGCATTAGAGGAAAAAAGACAAAAAAAAAAAAAGGTGAATCTCTACTACAAGTTCGGCTACTGTCTGCTTCAATGCTTCAATTCTTACCTGGGAAAGATGGAAACTTTGAAGAGTGACTAACTCAATAGAAAATACTATATTATACTCTGATACATGTGAAAATAGATTTTATCATTTTATCTTAAAAATATGAGTTAATGAGAAAATACAGTGTATAGATTTACATTTATCAAATCTCTTTTACCATTTTAAAAATAAACTCCACTTGCCATTGGTAGGGCAAATATTGAAAACGCTGCTACATACATAGGTCTATAAATGATACAATCAACTTTCTTTCATAGAATAAATTTCAGTGAAAATAAGGTTACTCATAGATCTTTTGACGTCGATTGCCCACAAGGCGTGTAAAAAGAATGATGACGATTCGCAAATTTAGTCTGTCACATATGAGAGAGAAAGAATGATTGTTTGAAGACCAATCAATCACCTATTGAACATAATAACAAGATACTCTGACCATATTTAGAGATTTGAATTACTGAAGGTCGCTGGAGCTCGATTTACTGCTCTAGTCGAGAATAGGATGTCAATTTTGGAGAGGCATAACTCTCTCGTGTGATAACGAAATGATGCAATTCTTGCGGCAGATTGAAGATGCGAGTGTGAGGATAGTTGTATGTAAAAATAAGAGGATGAGTCGAAGGGATGGAAAAGATATGGTCAAAGTCATGTTGCTGGTCCGAGCAGGTGATAAATGACACCTTTCCGTATTTGGCTTCTTCTTTGATGAAGAGCACTCCAACAAGCTTTGCATGTGAGTTTTATATAACCTTTACTCTGGTTTATCCAAGTCTGAGAAGGAATGAAAAAAGGTTGCATCAAGAAGAAACCACTTTGGCTCACAACAAAGTGGGAGCCGAACACACACTCACTCTACTTTCTCCGATTTGACTCACCGATCGAAAGGTGGAACACGAGGCAAAAGCTTCTTATTTTCATTCAACAAAAACTGCGGCTGAAGGGTGTTGACTTAATTAGTGTTTAAGTCTAACTAAGTTTTTGATGATGTATTTAGATGATAAATATGTAATTTGATTATGTTTGTTAAATGAGAATAATGAATTATGTTTGTGTTTTAATCTGCTGGAAATACCATTAAAAAGGGTATTACTCCTCCGGTCACTAAACGACAAAGGCGGATGACTTCAAGGAATTACTCCTCCGGTCACTAAACGACAAAGGCGGATGACTTCAAGGAATTACTCCTCCGGTCACTAAACGACAAAAGCGGATGAGATGAATGAAGATATCCTACGCTCGCTAAACGACAAAGGCGGATGACTTCAAGGAATTACTCCTCCGGTCACTAAACGACAAAGGCGGATGACTTCAAGGAATTACTCCTCCGGTCACTAAACGACAAAGGCGGATGACTTCAAGGAATTACTCCTCCGGTCACTAAACGACAAAGGCGGATGACTTCAAGGAATTACTCCTCCGGTCACTAAACGACAAAGGCGGATGACTTCAAGGAATTACTCCTCCGGTCACTAAACGACAAAGGCGGATGACTTCAAGGAATTACTCCTCCGGTCACTAAACGACAAAGGCGGATGACTTCAAGGAATTACTCCTCCGGTCACTAAACGACAAAGGCGGATGACTTCAAGGAATTACTCCTCCGGTCACTAAACGACAAAGGCGGATGACTTCAAGGAATTACTCCTCCGGTCACTAAACGACAAAGGCGGATGACTTCAAGGAATTACTCCTCCGGTCACTAAACGACAAAGGCGGATGACTTCAAGGAATTACTCCTCCGGTCACTAAACGACAAAGGCGGATGACTTCAAGGAATTACTCCTCCGGTCACTAAACGACAAAGGCGGATGACTTCAAGGAATTACTCCTCCGGTCACTAAACGACAAAGGCGGATGACTTCAAGGAATTACTCCTCCGGTCACTAAACGACAAAGGCGGATGACTTCAAGGAATTACTCCTCCGGTCACTAAACGACAAAGGCGGATGACTTCAAGGAATTACTCCTCCGGTCACTAAACGACAAAGGCGGATGACTTCAAGGAATTACTCCTCCGGTCACTAAACGACAAAGGCGGATGACTTCAAGGAATTACTCCTCCGGTCACTAAACGACAAAGGCGGATGACTTCAAGGAATTACTCCTCCGGTCACTAAACGACAAAGGCGGATGACTTCAAGGAATTACTCCTCCGGTCACTAAACGACAAAGGCGGATGACTTCAAGGAATTACTCCTCCGGTCACTAAACGACAAAGGCGGATGACTTCAAGGAATTACTCCTCCGGTCACTAAACGACAAAAGCGGATGAGATGAATGAAGATATCCTACGCTCGCTAAACGACAAAGGCGGATGACTTCAAGGAATTACTCCTCCGGTCACTAAACGACAAAGGCGGATGACTTCAAGGAATTACTCCTCCGGTCACTAAACGACAAAGGCGGATGACTTCAAGGAATTACTCCTCCGGTCACTAAACGACAAAGGCGGATGACTTCAAGGAATTACTCCTCCGGTCACTAAACGACAAAGGCGGATGACTTCAAGGAATTACTCCTCCGGTCACTAAACGACAAAGGCGGATGACTTCAAGGAATTACTCCTCCGGTCACTAAACGACAAAGGCGGATGACTTCAAGGAATTACTCCTCCGGTCACTAAACGACAAAGGCGGATGACTTCAAGGAATTACTCCTCCGGTCACTAAACGACAAAGGCGGATGACTTCAAGGAATTACTCCTCCGGTCACTAAACGACAAAAGCGGATGAGATGAATGAAGATATCCTCCGGTCACTAAACGACAAAGGCGGATGACTTCAAGGAATTACTCCTCCGGTCACTAAACGACAAAGGCGGATGACTTCAAGGAATTACTCCTCCGGTCACTAAACGACAAAGGCGGATGACTTCAAGGAATTACTCCTCCGGTCACTAAACGACAAAGGCGGATGACTTCAAGGAATTACTCCTCCGGTCACTAAACGACAAAGGCGGATGACTTCAAGGAATTACTCCTCCGGTCACTAAACGACAAAGGCGGATGACTTCAAGGAATTACTCCTCCGGTCACTAAACGACAAAGGCGGATGACTTCAAGGAATTACTCCTCCGGTCACTAAACGACAAAGGCGGATGACTTCAAGGAATTACTCCTCCGGTCACTAAACGACAAAGGCGGATGACTTCAAGGAATTACTCCTCCGGTCACTAAACGACAAAGGCGGATGACTTCAAGGAATTACTCCTCCGGTCACTAAACGACAAAGGCGGATGACTTCAAGGAATTACTCCTCCGGTCACTAAACGACAAAAGCGGATGAGATGAATGAAGATATCCTACGCTCGCTAAACGACAAAGGCGGATGACTTCAAGGAATTACTCCTCCGGTCACTAAACGACAAAAGCGGATGAGATGAATGAAGATATCCTACGCTCGCTAAACGACAAAGGCGGATGAGTTAACTGAAGTACTCCTCCGGTCACTAAACGACAAAAGCGGATGAGATGAATGAAGATATCCTACGCTCGCTAAACGACAAAGGCGGATGACTTAACTGAATTACTCCTCCGGTCACTAAACAACAAAGGCGGATGACTTCAAGGAATTACTCCTCGGTCACTACAAAGGCGGATGACTTCAAGGAATTACTCCTCCGGTCACTAAACGACAAAGGCGGATGACTTCAAGGAATTACTCCTCCGGTCACTAAACCACAAAGGCGGATGACTTCAACGAATTACTCGTCCGGATAGTTTTTTTTTCTCATCCGATGCCGGTTCAACTTTTTGAAGTTGCATCATCCGATGGCGGTTCAATTCTATAAAGCTACATTGTCTTCCGCCAGAATTCAAATTAACCGCGAAGCTACAGTGACATCGTTTTCAGCCTTAACTCCAGAACATTAATGGCGACGACGAACAACATTTTCAGATGCAACGGATATCTGCTTCAGTACGGATGCTTCCCAACGGTAACATTTTTCCATTTGAAGAAAGAAGCATTCAATCCTGTGAAGCAGAAATTAGACAGAGTATTTAAGCCGAGGTTAGAGCACGAAGGAACAACATTTGCGAATTTGATTCTTGAGCCCTAACTTGCGATTAATTATACTCTGTATTCTTCAACTACATCTCTCGATTCCTAAACTTGAGAATTTAATTTGAGAGTTTGTAGTTTGTTGTATTCATTCATTCAAACTTGTAAAACCAGAAAGGCAGTGGATTGACGCCCGTCAAGTTCAATCCAAATCTGTAAAAGGCAGTTGATCGGAGCCCGGAATTCCGATCTGTTTATTCTCGAGAGGAGAAGGTTAAGGATCTTCAAGGTGTGAACCTTGAAGCGTGGATGTAGGCAAGTTTTGGCCGAACCACGTAAAAATCTTGTGTTGGTTTTTTTCTCTCTCTGTTATTTTTTTTGGTGTGTTGATTTGCTGTTAGATTAATAATTTTAAAAATGTCTAATTCACCGCCCCTCTTAGACAATCTCGATCCTACAATTGGTATCAGAGCGAGGTAAATCATTGTCTAAGTTGTATTTGAATACTTGGTGAGATATTTACCATGACATTCAACACAAACTCTACACAAGTAGAAGGTCAGTCTACCACTAGACCTCTGTTCTTTGACGGTAATGATTATGTTTACTGGAAGTCTAGAATGAGAATATACGTTCAAGCTGTGGACTATGAATTATGGAATAACATAGAAAATGGTCCATACATTGCTGTCAAAACAGAGAATGGTGTTAGGATCCCCAAAGCTTCACACTAACTAAATGATACAGATAAAAAGAACTTGAGCTTAAATGCCAAGGCTATAAACACCTTGTACTGTGCTCTGAACAGAGATGAATTCAATAGAGTACAAGTGTAACGCCCCGAGTTTTCTGAACCCGGCTCGTCACACAATGCCCATATATGACTAAGATTTCTACTATATATATATTTTTTTAAAAAAAATAAACTTTAAAAACATTTAAATATTTGCAGCGGAAATTATTTGAATCACAACGAAGTTATACAAAACTACGAAATGCTGTTGAATGGTTAAGAAACAATCGGCAATTTGAAAATTCTAGTTTAAACAGCGAAGTACCAGGGAAGTCGTAGTAGTCAAACACATCTGCCGATTGATAAAGTCAACGGAAGAAGCAGAAAACAACCAAAATAGGAGACTCCTGCCGATGGCGTCAGTCGAATGAGAAATAAAGGACATCTCTCGGTAGACCTGCATCTACCGGTGACTAAACGACAAAACGCACTCAATATCTTCCGATGACGTCAGCACGCATCTGCCGATGAGTATACCGAGACATCATCCGATGGACTCAGACTCTACATCTTCCGATGACGCAGCTCGTATCTGCCGATCACTAACGTCAACGTTGTACCCACTCATACTGGTAGAGCAAATCCTACATCTTCCAATGACTATTCCTACGGCATCTTCCGATAGACAACAACAACATCCACCGATAGACATCGTCTACCGGTAGAAAACAGAATACATTTCAACTACTCCTCATTGTACTCACACAACACTAGTTACAGAAAGGAATTCGTTTGCTTTTCCGAGACCATTCAGAAATAGCTCAACCATGGCATTTACCAAAATCCAGTAATAAACTTTAAAAACATTTAAATATTTGCAGCGGAAATTATTGAATCACAACGAAGTATCAACCACGAAATGCTGTTGAATGGTTAAGAAAACAATCGGCATTTGAAAATTCTAGTTTAAACACGAGTACCGGGAAGCCGTAGTAGCAACACATCCGCCGATTGATAGTCAAACGTAAGCACAGAAAAACAACCACAAAGGAGACTCCTTCCGATGGCGTCGTCGATATAAATAAAGGACATCTCTCGGTAGACGCTCTACCGGTGACTAAACGACAAAACGCACCACAATATCTTCCGATGACCGTCAGCACTCATCTGCCGATAATACCGACGACATCATCCTATGGACTCCGACCTCTACCTCCTTCTCCTATGACGTCGCTCGTATCTGCCGATCACTAAACGTCAACGTTGTACCCACTCATACTGGTAGAGCAAATCCTACATCTTCCAATGAACTATCCACGCATCTTCCGATAGACAACACCAAACAATCCACCGATAGACAAGCGTCTACCGGTTAAAAACAGAATACATTTCAACTACTCCTCATGTCTCAACAACCTAGGTTTACGAAAGGCATTCGTTTTGCTGTTTCCAGACCATTCAGAAATCTCTCAACCTGGCTTTCCCCAAATCCATTAAAAACATTGAAAACTCACTAGATTCAGTTAACCGATAGAAAAATCTCAAACGTGTTTCAAAGTAGTGAACCACTACTGTTATGGAGACTTAACATTCTAAGTTTAAACACTTTCACTACACCTCTCACCAACATACATCAGTTAAGCCGCCCCATCAGCTGCCACATTGTTACAAAGATGCACCCCCAACCACCTAGTCCTCGGCAACCTCAGTAAAACACACCTTCTATCCCTTCTTCCCTACCTCAACAAAACTCTCTATGAGCCAATGCTAATAAGTTCAAGCAATCACTTAAATGAAACAACAAAATATAAATTTTTTTTTTTTTTCCCCTTTTTTTCCTTTTTTTCCTAATATGCAATTTCTACTTTATCAACTCAGTTGTTCATGCTTCGTTTCTGTTCAGATCCCCCTGTGAAATTGGGAGTTGGATCAACTCTCCCAAAGTGCATACATCCCTGTCTCATTAAGGGGCGGATTAATTCCCTTAACAGTGAAACTGATCCCTCTGTTCAGATCCCCCTGTGAAATTGGGAGTTCGATCAACTCTCCCAAAGTGCATACAACCCTGTCTCATTAAGGGGCGGATTAGTTCCCTTAACAGTGAAACTGATTCTCATGACTGTTTCAATATGTTCAATCCTTACCATGCCAATCATGCTTTCAGATTCATTTTCGTATGTTTTTTTAAAAAAAAAAAACATGATGCATAGAATACAAATACACACAAATAATCATAATCCTAACGTTTTGTGATGTAGGCCCGAAGGCACAAGAAAACTTCACTTACCTAGCCTCCTGGAAAAACTTGGTTGCAAGCTACTTCGGATATTACTCAAACCTAAAACCATAGACAAAGCAAACATTAAGTTTCTTCTAATCTTCATTCTAAACCACTAGAAATCTAAGGGAAACTGATTTGGGAACTCTAGTCATGGTGCATTCGCATTCTCAAAAACTTCATTTATCAACCCTCCTACCAACGATAGTTATAATGTAGCAAGAAATAGAAGCAAAACTCACCTAGTTCAGAGGAAATCGCTGGAAGAATCGAAGAGGATCTCCTATCGCGCTCTGCTAAGCTGAGGGGCTGAGGGTGGAAGAGGAAATGAAAGGAAACAGTGGCGGCTACTTCATTAACACTTCCCTTAAATACGTTATCGATTTCTTCCAAATTGCTAATTACTCTTTTGTCCTTGCATAGTTATTAATTAACCCTATCACTTTCTTTCCAAAATTTACACAACAGCTAATACATCCTATGGGATAATTTAAATGTGGCTTAATAGAACCGAGTGTTACAATCTACCCTCCTTAAAGAAATTTTGTCCTCAAAATTTAGTATCTGAATAATTCTGGATACTGGTCCATCATGTCTTGCTGGCGCTCCCAGGTTGTCTCCTCCATGTTCTGGTTGTGCCATAAGACTTTCACTAGTGGAACTTCCTTGTTGCGCAATACCTTCACCGCATAGTCCAAGATCTTTACAGGTTTCTCCTCATATGCAAGAGTAGGAAGAACCTCGATGTCCTGCTGTTCCACAATCTGATATGGATCTCTTACACACTTCTTTAACATAGAAACATGGAACACATTGTGGATTCCTTCCATAGAAGTTGGTAGTTGCAACTGGTAAGCTGCTCTCCCAACTCTCTTTTGAATAGCGAATGGTCCAATGAATCTGGGGTTCAACTTTCCTCTCTTTCCAAATCTCACAACTCTTTTGAATGGTGACACCTTGAGAAAGACTTCATCACCAATCACAAATTCCAATTCTCTACGCCTGCAATCTGCAAAACTCTTCTGCCAACTCTGAGCTGCCAAAATTCTCTGTCGGATGAGGGTAACCTTCTCAACAGTTTGTTGCACAATATCAGGACCAAGCAACTGTGCTTCTCCAACTTCATCCCAGTACAAAGGTGATCTGCAGTTTCGCCCATACAATGCTTCATATGGTGCCATTCCTATTGTTGCCTGGAAACTGTTATTATAAGAGAATTCTACTAGGGATAGGTACATGCTCCAAGAGCCTTGATAATCCAATACACATGCACGGAGCATATCTTCCAATGTTTGAATAGTCCTTTCCGATTGTCCGTGTGTTTGTGGGTGGAAAGCTGTGCTAAAACTAAGCTGTGTTCCCATAGCCTTGTGCAAACTTTTTCAAAACTTAGATGTGAACCTGGAGTCTCGGTCTGAAACTATAGAACTTGGAACTCCATGCAATCTGACAATCTCTTGCATGTACAATTCGGCAAGCTGATCCATTGAGTAAGTTGTCTTGATTGGCAGAAAATGAGCAGATTTGGTTAGACGGTCAACTATAACCCAAATTGCATCGTGTCCCTTTGTTGTTCTAGGTAATCCAACAACAAAATCCATTGTTATTTGCTCCCATTTCCATTCAGGGACTGGTAAGGGTTGCAATGCTCCTGAGGGTCTCTGATGCTCGGCCTTAATCTGCTGACAGCACAAACACGATCCTACATATTCTGCCACACTTCTCTTCATGCTTGGCCACCAATAATGTTGTTTAAGATCCTTATACATCTTTGTACTCCCAGGGTGGACAGAAAATCTTGAAGAATGCGCTTCAGAAAGAATCTCATCCCGAAGTTTCTTAATGGCAGGAATAAACCATCTACTTCTAAACTTAAGGATCCCATCAGCAGAATAGTTAAAATTCGATTTGTCCGTAGAATCCATGCTTGACTTGTACTTGTTACACTCAACATCATTCGTCTGAGCTTCCTTTATTTTTTCAAGAATGGTAGGCTTTAAGGTTATGGCTGAAAGTATAGCTGACACACTGGATACTGCTTCAAGATCAAACTTTTGGAATTCTGACTCTAAAGCTAATGGCATACTGAAATTTATAGCTGGGGTTGATGTTGTTACTCTACTCAAGGCGTCAGCCACTACATTTGCCTTGCCGGGATGATATTTAATCTCGAAATCGTAGTCCTTGACAAATTCCAACCATCGTCATTGCCTCATGTTTAGCTCCTTTTGTGTGAAAATATACTTCAGACTTTTATGATCTGAAAATATTTCACAAGGCTGTCCGTATAAGTAGTGCCTCCAAATCTTAAGTGCAAATACTATAGCAGCTAATTCTAAATCATGGGTAGGATAATTCTTCTCATGAGTTTTCAACTGTCTAGAGGCATAAGCTATGACCTTACCATCTTGCATTAACACACATCCAAGACCAATCTTGGAAGCATCACAGTAAATACTAAATTTACCATCCTCAGTTGGAAGGGTTAAAATTGGAGCATTGGTTAGTTTCTGTTTCAAGGTCGTGAAACTTTGTTCACATTCATCCGTCCATATATACTTCACATTTTTCCTGGTTAACTTAGTAAGGGGTGTAGCAATCTTAGAAAATCCTTCGATGAACTTTCTGTAATACCCTGCTAGTCCAAGAAAACTTCGAATATCAGTAGCACTCTTCGGTTGGGGCCACTCCTTAACTACTTGAACTTTTGCTGGATCAACAGATATGCCGTCCCCAGAGATGACATGTCCTAAAAAGTGGACTTGGTCCAACCAGAACTCACACTTAGAAAACTTGGCATAAAGTTGGTGCTGCCTTAGTAATCCTAATACCAAGCTCAAATGCCTTGCATGCTCATCCTTAGTTCTAGAATAGATTAGAATATCATCGATAAACACTATGACAAACTTATCCAAGTATTCATGAAACACTCTATTCATAAGATCCATGAAGGCTGCTGGTGCATTTGTCAAACCAAAAGACATAACCAAAAACTCATAATGTCCATACCTTGTGAGGAAGGCAGTCTTTGGGATATCTTCAGATCTTACCTTCAGTTGGTAATAACCGGATCTAAGGTCAATCTTAGAGAAAACTCTTGCACCCATAAGCTGGTCAAATAAGTCATCAATCCTCGACAAAGGGTACTTATTCTTGACAGTTAACTTATTCAACTCTCTATAATCGATGCACATACGTATTGATCCATCTTTCTTTCTGACAAAAAGGACTGGTGCACCCCATGGTGAAAAGCTAGGGCGTATGAACCCTTTATCCAACAATTCCTCCAACTGTTTCTTTAATTCACTAAGTTCTGTTGGTGCTAGTCTATATGGATTCTTAGACACAGGCTCGGCTCCGGGGTAAACATCTACAACAAATTCAATTTCTCTATCTGGTGGCAAACCAGGGAGGTCATCTAAGAATACTTCGGGGAAGTCTTGGACAATTAGGACATTCTGAGGATTTACTTTTCCTACAAGCTGTGTGTCTAAAATGCTAGCTAGGAAACACAAATACTCTCCACACAGGGGAGGCCTTGTGTTAATAGAAGTCATCACAGACATTTCCTTACTCTTCTTTGAAGCTTGAAAGGTATGCTTCAAACTACCAGGGGGTTGGAAGCTAACTATTCCAGTCCTACAATCTATTGTGGCATGATGTTTAAACAACCAGTCCATTCCTAGGATCACATCAAATCCTATTATATCCATAATTATAAGATCAGCAGGTAGACTTACATTCCCTACTAACACATTACTGCCAAGCATCACTTGGTTAGAGTGCCTGCGTTCACCAGAAGGCAATGCAACATTAAACACATGCATGGAAAGGGCAAACTGTACATCTAACTTAATGGCAAAAGCAGATGCTATAAATGAATGTGTTGCACCAAAATCTATTAAAGTAAAAGCAGGCACAGAGTTGATCAATATTGTACCTGACACCACAGCAGGCTGTTCTTCATCCCCCGACTCTACCATGGAGAAAATTCTTGGTTTAATCATAGCAGGGCCACTCTTAGGAACTGGACAGTCTCTACTAATGTGACCAACCTTGTTACAGCTGTAGCTTCTGGTGACTTTAGGCTTCGAGCACTCTTTGTATGTGTGTCCAACCTCCTCACAGTTGAAACACTTCCCAAAGCCCAGTCTGCATTCACCTGGGTGGTTCTTCAAACATTTAGGACACTGGGGAAATTTCCTGACATTCTGTACCTTCCCTCCTGATCCCTGGCTATTTTGGCCTTCACTTGGCCTCTTCGTTCCTCTCTGTTGGTGTGGCTGGTTAAACCTTTGTGGGACCTCTCTTAGCCTAGCACACAACCTCTCAGCTTCTTCCACTTCAAGAGCAGTGGACACAACCTCGCTGAATGTCAAGCCTTTAATACCACAGAATTTAACACCCCGGTGAATTTCTGGCTTCAATCCATGAATAAATTTGAACACTTTATCCTCATCTTTGTGAGCAAAATGTCCAGCAAACCTGGACAGAGATTCAAATTGCCTATTGTATTCAGCCACTGACCCTGTCTGCTTCAAGTTCAGGAATTCCAATTTCTTTGCTGTCTGGACTGTGCTGCTGAAATACTTCCCGTAGAAAATGTCTTTGAATTGCGACCAAGGCATCGCCAAAACATCAGTGGTGGTCTCTACTGTTTGCCACCAGAGTTGAGCTTCACCAGCTAAATGAAAGGTTGCCAACGTGACCTTGTCTCCTTCTTCTATGTTGGCACACCTAAACATACTTTCAATCTTTCTAAGCCATCCTTCAGCAATAACCGGATCAGATGACTGTCCATCAAATGTGGGTGGCCTTAGCCTCCAGAATCTATCTCCAGAATGTTCACTGCTAGAACCCGAGTTGGCACTTCCTTGTGCTTCCTGGTTCAATAACACTCCTAGCTGGTCAGACTGTTGACGCACTATATCAGTATGCTGACGCATCAATTCGGTCAGCTGTCTGATCACACTAGGCTCCTCTTCGTTTCTCACATTTGGTATTTCTCTAGGTACTCTAGGTCTCCCTGGGCGTCTGGCCATTTTACTAAATTCCTGCACAGGGTTATTTACACTCTTAAATATCTATGAACTAAGGGTAACATAAACACTTACAGTTGTTGAAGTACTTCCATGCAACGATCGGCACTGATGAGTAATCTTTTGAACGGTTTAACTGAATGTCTCTGATACCATACTGTAACGCCCCGAGTTATCTGAACCCGGCTAGTCACACAATGCCCATATATGACTAAGATTTCTACTATATATATATATATATATATTTTTAAAAAAAATAAACTTTAAAAACATTTAAATATTTGCAGCGGAAATTATTTGAATCACAATGAAGTTATATAAAACTACGAAATGCTGTTAAATGGTTAAGAAACAATCGGCAATTTGAAAATTCTAGTTTAAACAGCGAAGTACCAGGGAAGTCGTAGTAGTCAAACACATCTGCCGATTGATAAAGTCAACGGAAGAAGCAGAAAACAACCAAAATAGGAGACTCCTGCCGATGGCGTCAGTCGAATGAGAAATAAACGACATCTCTCGGTAGACTGCATCTACTGGTGACTAAACGACAAAACGCACTCAACATCTTCCGATGACGTCAGCACGCATCTGCCGATGAGTATACCGAGACATCATCCGATGGACTCAGACTCTACATCTTCCGATGACGTCAGCTCGTATCTGCCGATCACTAAACGTCAACGTTGTACTCACTCATACCGGTAGGGCAAATCCTACATCTTCCGATGACTATTCCTACAGCATCTTCCGATAGACAACAACAACATCCACCGATAGACATCGTCTACCGGTAGAAAATAGAATACATTTCAACTACTCCTCACTGTACTCACACAACACTAGTTACAGAAAGGAATTCGTTTGCTTTTCCGAGACCCTTCAGAAATAGCTCAACCATAGCATTTACCAAAATCCAGTAATAAACATTTAAAACTCAACAGATTACAGTTAACCGAAGAAAAATCTCAAAACGTGTTCAAAGTATTGAAACCACTACTGTTATGGAGACTTAACATTTCTAAGTTTAAACACTGTCAACTAAACCTTCTCACTAACAGACATCAGTTAAGCCGCCCCATCAGCTGCCAAATTGTTACAAAGATGCACTCCACAACCAGTCTAGTCCTCGGCAGACTCAGTAAACACACCTGCTATCACTTCTTCACCTACATCACAAAACTCATCTATTAGCTTAATGCTAAGTAAGTAAAGCAATCAAGAAATGAAACAACAAAATATAAATTCCTAATATGCAATTTCTACTTTCTCAACTCAGTTGTTCATGCTTCGTTTCTGTTCAGATCCCCCTGTGAAATTGGGAGTTGGATCAACTCTCCCAAAGTGCATACTGTGATGACCCGAATGTGAACGTATGTGTACGACCGCGGGGCAAACCTCGGGTTGCGGGATGGATGGATCCCGGACTCGAGTATAGGCGAATCCCGGGTCGTAAAGAGGGGGTCGTCACAATCCCACATCGCTTGGGGAAGTATGTGGAAATGAAACATATGTAAAGAGACCCTCCCAACATAGCAAGACGCGTTTTGGAGTACGATTGACAACGGATCCCATAAGAACTCCGAAGTTAAGAGGGCTTCGGCGAGAGTAATTCCAGGTTGGGTGACCTCCCGGGAAGTGCTCTCGCCAAACAAAGCCGTGAGGGGAGGATATTGGGCTGCGGCCCAATCCCCGGAGTGGACAATATCTTGCTGGGATGATGGGTCGTTACAAATGGTATCAGAGCCTGTACCCAACCGGAAATGTGGCCAACGAGGACGTTGGGCCCCCGGGGGGGGTGATTGTGATGACCCGAATGTGAACGTATGTGTACGACTGCGGGGCAAACCTCGGGTTGCGGGATGGATGGATCCCGGACTCGAGTATAGGCGAATCCCGGGTCGTAAAGAGGGGGTCGTCACAATCCCACATCGCTTGGGGAAGTATGTGGAAATGAAACATATGTAAAGAGACCCTCCCAACATAGCAAGACGCGTTTTGGAGCACGATTGACAACGGATCCCATAAGAACTCCGAAGTTAAGAGGGCTTCGGCGAGAGTAATTCCAGGTTGGGTGACCTCCCGGGAAGTGCTCTCGCCAAACAAAGCCGTGAGGGGAGGATATTGGGCTGCGGCCCAATCCCCGGAGCGGACAATATCTTGCTGGGATGAGGGGTCGTTACACATACATCCCTGTCTCATTAAGGGGCAGATTAATTCTCTTAACAGTGAAACTGATCCTTCTGTTCAGATCCCCCTGTGAAATTGGGAGTTGGATCAACTCTGTCAAAGTACATACATCCCTGTCTCATTAAGGGGCGGATTAGTTCCCTTAACAGTGAAACTGATTCTCATGACTGTTTCAATATGTTCAATCCTTACCATGCCAATCATGCTTTCAGATTCATTTTCGTATGTTTTAAAAAAAAAAACATGATGCATAGAATACAAATACACACAAATAATCATAATCCTAACGTTTTGTGATGTAGGCCCGAAGGCACAAGCAAACTTCACTTACCTGGCCTCCTGGAAAAACTTGGTTGCAAGTTACTTCAGATATTACTCAAACCTAAAACCATAGACAAAGCAAACATTAAGTTTCTTCTAATCTTCATTCTAAACCACTAGAAATCTAAGGGAAACTGATTTGGGAACTCTAGTCATGGTGCATTCCCGATTTCAACTCATAAACCGAAACTAGCACTCGCATACCGCATTCTCAAAACTTCATTTATCAACCCTCCTACCAACGATAGTTATAATGTAGAAAGAAATAGAAGCAAAACTCACCTAGTTCAGAGGAAATCGCTGGAAGAATCGAAGAGGATCTCCTATCGCGCTCTGCTAAGCTGAGGGGCTGAGGGTGGAAGAGGAAATGAAATGAAACAGTGGCGGATACTTCATTAACACTTCCCTTAAATACGTTATCCATTTCTTCCAAATTGCTAATTACTCTTTTGTCCTTGCATAGTTATTAATTAACCCTATCACTTTCTTTCCCAAATTTACACAACAGCTAATACATCCTACGAGATAATTTAAATGTGGCTTAATAGAACCGAGTGTTACAACAAGGGTGTGAGAGTGCCCAAGAGTTTTGGCGCTTATTAGAGGTCACACACAAGGGCACAAATCAAGTGAAGGAGAGCAAACTGAATATTCTCATACACGAGTATGAATTATTTTCTATGCCTAAGGATGAGTCTGTCTCTTCCATGTTTACAAGATTTACTAACATAACTAATGGTTTGAAAGCTCTTGGTAAATCTTATTCTAGTGAAGAACAGGTCAGGAAGATTCTCAGATGTCTTCCAAGAAGCTGGCAGCCAAAGGTGACTACAATTCAGGAAGCAAAGGATCTCAAAACTCTAAAGCTTGAAGAGCTCATTGGATCCCTCATGACACATGAGATCACAATGAGGTCAAACGAGAAGGAAGATCTCAAGGAAAAAGAGACTACAAAAAGAAAAGATATTGCTATGAAAGCCTCCTCCAGTAAACAAGATGTATCTGAGGAAGAATAAGAAGAAGATGATGAGGATATTGCCCTCATTACAAGGAGGTTCAGCAAATTCCTCCAAAGAAAAAGAATGCAAGGAAGGAGATTTCCAAAGGTTGAGAAATCTCACAAGGAGAAGGAAATCACATGCTTCGGGTGTGGAAAGCCGGGTCACATGAAGGCAGACTGTCCACAAGCGAAGAAGAATCCCAAGAAGTTTAAGAAGAAGGCTATGAAGGCTACTTGGGATGACAGTGAATGTGACACATCTTCTTCAGAAGATGAGGAAGTGGCTAATCTCTGCTTCATGGCCAAGGAGAATGAGGTTAGTCATTCCTCTAATGATATTGAATCTGATGATGATGATGGTGATATGGTTGATGCATTTAACGATTTGGTTATACAATTCGGCATGCTTAAGACTAAGTATAACATGTTGAAAAAGGAAAATGCAAACATGGTAGAAATGCATGCTCAGAAGTGTAATCTGCATGTCAAGGAGATTGATGAGCTTAAGAGCAAAAACGAAGATTTGAATAATATTATTCTGAAATTTACTAATGGCACCAAGTTATTTAAGATGTTATTAGGAAGTCAGAGAGCAAATTTTGACAGAACAGGATTAGGTTATGACAAGCCTAATAAAAAGAGTGTTTTTAAAAATTTCTTTGTTAAATCCTCTACCTGCCATGCATGTAATGAGATAGGACATAAGTCATTTGAATGTCCTTTAAATTTAGGTAGGAAGTCAGGTGATAAACTTCAATGGGTTCCGAAGGGAACTATACCCAACACTAGGACCCAAAAGATTTGGGTACCTAAGAAGACCAATTGATTACTGTTTTGCAGGTTGAGTGCTCTCCTGGAAAGAACCAGTGGTACCTCGACAGTGGATACTCGAGGCATATGACAGGAGACTCGACCATGTTTGCTGCTGTCAACAAAAAGAAAGGAAGTGTCACTTTTGGTTGAAACCAAAAGGGCAAAATTGTTGGCATCGGCAATATAGGTAACAGTTTTAATCCTATTATTGAAAATATGCTTTTAGTTGAGGGATTAAAGCATAATTTGCTTAGTATTAGCCAGTTATGTGATAAAGGATATGAGGTGATCTTTAAATCAAACTCTTGTTTAATTAAAGATGCATCTAGTGACAAAACTCTGTTTTCTGGCTATATGAAAGAAAATATTTATATCATTGACTTGGATAATGTTGTTTGCATTGATGAAAAATGTTTTGCTGTGAATTCTTCAAATGATAGTTGGATCTAGCATAGGAGATTAGGACACGTAGGGATGGATACCTTAGCTAAGATTACTAAGGAGAATTTAGTTAGAGGAATCCCTAAGATATCCTTTGAGAAGATAAGGTCTGTGATGCCTGCCAAATGGGTAAGCAGATCAAAAGTTCCTTTGCATCAAAGAATGCAATCTCATCTTCTAAGCCTCTTCAACTCCTTCACATGGACCTCTTCAGTCCTTCCAATATAGCCAGCCTAGGATGCAAATTCTATGCCTTTGTTATTGTAGATGATTTCTCTAGATTCACCTGGGTACATTTTCTGAAGTCTAAGGATGAGACTTTTGATACCTTTTCTAGCTTTAGGAAAAGAGTTCAAAATGAAAAGGAGCTCACCATTGTTGCTATTCGTAGTCATCATGGTGTAGAATTTGAAAATGAGAGTTTTGAACTCTTGTGTCTCAAATATGGAATTGAGCACAATTTCTCCTCTCCTAGAACCCCTCAGCAAAATGGTGTTGTTGAGAGAAAAAATAGGTCTCTTCAAGAGCTAGCTCGAACTATGCTTAATGAAAACTCTCTTCCTAAGTATTTCTGGGCTGAAGCTGTTGCAACAGCCTGTTATGTGCTTAATCGGGTCTCCATAAGACCTATTCTTGAGAAAACTCCCTATGAGTTTTGGAATGGCAAAACTTCTTCTGTTAAGTACTTTAGAGCCTTTGGTAGTAAATGCTTCATTATTAATACTAAGGATAACTTAGGAAAATTCGATTCCAAATCTGATATTGGAATTTTTCTTGGTTATTCTCTGACCAGTAAAGCATATAGGGTTTTCAATAAGAGAACTCTAGTTTTTGAAGAGTCGGTTCATGTCAACATGTGTAATGAATTTTCCTCCCTCATGCAAAGTGAATTTGAGATGAGTATGATGGGGGAGTTAAAATTCTTCTTAGGATTTCAGATCAGTCAATCTCCTGATGGAATTTTCTTCTGTCAAGAAAAGTACATTAAGGAACTTCTTAAAAAATTTGGATTAGAATCTTCTAAGTCTTCAAAGACTCTCATGAGTACCACAACTAAATTGGATAAAGATGAAAAAGGAATTAGTGTTGATATTAAGAAATATCGTGGTATGATTGGTTCATTGTTATATCTGACTGCAAGTAGGCCAGATATACTCTTTAGTGTTTGTCTGTGTGCTAGATTCCAAGCTGCCCCTAAAGAATCCCACTTAAATGCAGTCAAGAGAATATTCAAATATTTGAGTGGAACTTATGATCTTGGATTGTGGTATCCTAAAGGCACTTCTTTTGATCTGATTGGATACTCTAATTCTGACTATGCTGGTAGTCTAGTTGATAGGAAAAGCACCAGTGGAACATGTCAGGTCCTTGGTGAATCTCTTGTCTCATGGTATTCTAAGAAACATAATTCTGTTGCATTGTCAACTGCTGAGAGTGAATATATTGCTGCAGGCAGTTATTGTGCACAAATGTTTTGGATGAAACAGACTTTGGAAGATTATAATCTGTTTTATGATAGGATTCCTATCCAGTGTGATAAAACCAGTGCTATCAACATTTCTAAAAATCCTATTCAGCATTCTAGAACCAAGCATATCGATGTCAGATATCACTTCATAAGAGAGCATGTTCTAAGAGGTGATATCTCCTTAGAGTTTGTAAATTCTGTAGATCAATTGTAACACCCGAGTTTTCGGGTTTCCGCTTTAGGGGCATTTTTGTAAATAATAATTATATGCCCGTTTTGCGAGTGGGAGGTTTTATTAGGATCTCAAAAATTTATAAGGATTTTTGGAAGAATAAGTAAATTTTTAGAAATCCAAATCGATGGTATAACGCCGAGTTACGGTTTTCCGCCTATAGTATTTTAAGTCGTAAAAATGGTAAATTAAGTCCGTTTTACGAACGGAGAGTTTCGTTAGAACCCTAGTGATTAATATGGATTTATGGAAGAATAAGAAAATTTTGAAGAGACCAAACCGATGAGTTAAATAACGGATTCGTTAGGAAATCAAGTGAGAGGGTAAAAAGGTAATTTGGTAAGTAAGTTTTATAAAAAATTACAAATACCCCTCCTCTTCACTTTTCCTTCTCCAGAACGTGTTTCCCTTTTTTTTCCCTCTCCCTTGGCGACGTTTTCTCCCCGCGGCCTTCTCCTTCAACGCCGATCGTCCATCTCTTCCGGCGATTGTTTCTTTCAGTTTTCTTCGCCAAACCCAAGCCCTAGGTAAGGACTCTAGTATTATACGAGTTTATTTTGATTTAGGGTTAGGTTTTGATTGGGTTGATTTCGATTTAGGGTTTTGTTAGGAATCTCCAATTTTGGTTAGAAATCGTTGGGATGTTTAAATTAGTTTCCTTTGATGATCTATTTACGATTATTGACGATGGTTAAGTGAGATTGTGGTTATTGACGGATTTAGGTTAAATTTGGTTGTAAAATCTCCATTAATGGAGTTTGGTATTTTGTGAGCACCACGTGCTCGATGAAATGCCTAAATGGAGAAAATAGAAGTTTTAGGAGAAATTGCTTTGGCTAGAGACTTAGTTTAAGTTTAGAATTCGTTGATTCAGGATTGGTTTTAATGCCCTTAATTGTGAAATGCTTTAGGTGGAGACGACTTTTGGACGGTGCTCGGCTAGCTACGGACGCCAGGTAAGTGGATGTTAGGCTTCCGGCCCTTAAGGCCCTACATCATGTCAACGTTAGGTTTTTCTGTTTTGATGATGATTTTCTGATTGTGGGAATTAATGAGTCGGGTAGCTTAGAATGTTAGTTGTTTGTTAAGTTCGTTATGTGTAAAGCATGTCCATGTACGTTTTGAACTGTTTGATGATATGTCTTGATGATATGTTATATGTAAATTCCCCATGCATCATGTTTTAGAAAAAGTACGAAAATGTTTTAGCATATGTTTTCACGATTTGAACGTAGAAACGACAACGATGTAAAAGGAAAATGTAAAGTGTCTGAGGGAAGTGGTTCACCCTTCAGATGTAAATTGTGGAACGTCCAGAAAATGTATGATATCTGAGGGAAGTGATTCACCCTTCAGATAAAGATTTATATGTGGAACGTCTAGAGATGGAGAAGCTAATCCGCCCTCCATTGGTAGAGGATTACATGTATGTATGATGAAACGAAACGAAATGAATATGAACGATGAAACGAAACGAAAAGATTATGTACGATGAAACTGTAGAATTTGCATATGTTAAGTAAAATGTTTTAAATCCATATAGTGCATTCCCTTACTAAGTATTAGGCTTACTGTTTATGTTGCATGATGTAGGTGACAGGTGTGAACTCGATGACAAAGAATAGGAGGTCGACAGGTGGTGCTCGTAGTGACGGGATGTGTTTTGGCAGGGCGGGTAGACTCACGGTTAGGTGTTTTGAGAGTTTTTGGGTATTGTTGGGATAATGATGAATTTGATGGATTTTAGTACGTTTAGATATGTTTTAGGGCGTTTGGTGACTGGACAGGAAATAGAAAGTATTTTGTAAAGTTTTAAACGTTTTAAAAACAGGCGGAAATGATATGCTTTTAAACGGAACCACGCGGTTCGTTTTCATGAAATTTTGTTATGTTTTAAATGTATTTTGAGTCGGTGAACGGATAGCGAGAGTAACGTATGAAAGTGATAGTGCTATGGTGTAGAAATATGTTTTTGAAGAATGAGTGAAATGTGAGAAAATGGAATGAGAAAAGAGTATGTGGATTGTGTAAGAGGGGTGTAGTTGGTGCAAGAGAAAAGGAAAGAAGGAGAAGGAAAAGAAAATGAAGGAGCGACGGGTCGCAGGAGGAAAGGAGTTGGAACGCAGAACCCTCTGGTTTTCCAGAGAGTTTGGCGTTCGGGCGCGGTTAGAGTGGCGCACGATCGATTAATGTTCGGGTTTCACGTTCTGGAAATAAAAACGTGAAGCGCCCGAACGCTTAAAGGCAGGCGTTCGGGCGGTTAGGCGAGGGGCGCCCGAACGCACAACTTCATGCGTTCGGTCGCCTGTGCATTTTCGGGCTTAATTGCCCCTTCTGTCCCTCCCCTGTTTCGATAGCCTATGACCGATGCATTTTTAGTTATTTTTAATGGTTTTTGAATATTGTTTTATCTGTTTTAAACTTCAATCCAATTGTTTTAATTTTATCCAAAGGCAGTTTGTTTTCTTGAGTATAGGTTATATTAGTGTCATGTTTTGATGATCGAGGAATGAGTGATTTTAAGAGATTTCAACAATCCGAGACTTCAATTTAATGGTTTAGAAGTCGAAACGTTATGAGTGATATAAAAAGAAAAATTTACGTGGTTACGAGAGTTTAAAGTTAAGGTTACGTTAGGGTTAGTTTGTTTAAGGATTTTGGGTTATGTTTAAAGTAAAAATGAAAAAGTTTATGCGAAAAATACGAGGGCTTAGGTAATGATTATGTCACGGCAAGTCCGTGGCGGCCCTGATCGGGTTGGGGTCGTCACATCAATTGGCCGACATCTTTACAAAACCGTTAGATGAAAAGACCTTTAATAATATAAGAATTAGGTTAGGTCTCATTCGGTTTGAGAAAATATAAGTTTCTTCTGTTGGAAAAACTTCATGTGATAGAGTGATTTATATTAATGAAGGCATCTGTGGATATAGATAACCCTCTCTGTGCTACTCACCGGATGATATGTATCCTCCGCTGACCGGATGATATCGGTGTTACACGTGTGACTTCATCACGTCTGATGGTGTTTTATTTCTTTTAAATTCCTATTTCTTCACTGAGACGCTTCATCTTTCGTGCTCTTTCTGAAAAACCCCTGCCCTACCAAACCTCTCTCGATCCTATCTTTCCAATGGCTCCTCTGGTTTCATCATCTCGAGCAGTTGCTGAACCTGCGACGAAAAAGGCCAAAGTCTCTGCTCGTCCAACTCCTGTGATTCCTCGTGCAAATAGTTGGCCGTCGTTCTATTTCCTCAACCAGACTGCTGAAGCCAGGTATCACGACGACTTTAAAGATAAAAAATTGATTCCCAGTCGTGGTATTGTTCCAGACGAGTTATTAGATTTAAACCTGGTAGCACCCTTGACTGACATTGGTTTAATAGGGTTGTTTGAAGTTGAATCCTTTTATTACCCCACTGCCATTAGAATGTTCTATGCCAACTCAGTTATCCTTCTGACCAATCTACCATTTCAAGCTATGTGTATGGAAAACACATAGTTCTTACCTCCCAATCCCTAAATGAGCTTCTGGGGAGTCCACATCTAGATCAACATACAAAAATCTATTCAATAGGGATAGAACCTCCATTTCTTGGAACATCCGATGGCAAACAATTTTTGAAAGAAATTGCCCTAGACCCGCACAACATTCCCAATATCTTAAAGAGCAAACATTTAACCATTAGGGCTCGACTTCTCCATCAAATGATCAGTTATAATATTATCCCTAAGGGTGGTCCTTATGATGATATTAGCAGCATGGAATTTGTTGTTCTTTTTGCCATCTATCAAAAGACCCATGTTGATATAGGATACATTATTCTGAGAAGGATGATTCAGTGTATTTCTTCAGGGCCTACATCTTTTCCCTATAACCTCCTTCTTATGAACATTTTTCAGTTGTCTGACATAACATTTCCCGAGGACGAGGATCCCTCCTGCCTTAAACCAACCAGTTATTATTCTAAATGTACTTTGTCAAGGATGGGAATTAAGAGAACACGTCAAGGGAATTATGTGTTGGATCAGTCCAAGCAAAGGGTTGCTAAGGTTGCTGCTGTCAGAAAAGGAAAAAGGAAACTGATTATGGATGAAGAGTCATCAGTTCAAGAAGGCGGTGGTGACTCAGAGATCCCTGCATTTGATATTTCCCCTCCTCATTCTCTGATCTCACGCCGCTACCTTCCTCCACCAGTGCCAAGATCCTCTGCTCCATCCTCTCTAGCCCATCATTTCGAGGCCATCTCAGTTCCTCATCCATCTCCTCCACCTACTCTTTTGGTACTTCTCTCCCTCCTCCAATCCAACTCCCTCCTCCAGTCCCAACATCTCCTCTAGCTCCACTTTCTCCACCAGTCCAACCACCTCCTCCATTACTCACACCTCCTCCAGTCAACCCATCTCCCCCTGTCCAACCAGCACCACTAGCCGTACCAGCTCCCTTAGTCCAAGTATCCTCACCAATCCCCTCAGCTATTCCTGCCACTCCTCTGACTTATCAGCAGATATTTTCAATGAGTGAGGCTCAGTACAATGATTTAAAGGTCTCTATTGCCAGTCTAGGGTCAACTCTTCGTCAGCTTGAAACATCCCTCGATGCCAAGCTTGAAAAAACTCAAACGGCAATGGGCATTGCTGTGGATACAGGTCTTGAGTTGCTGGCAACGAAAGTGGATGGTCACCGCCGCCTTGTTGTCAAAGAACTTGAGTCACTCAGATCTTCAATTGACCATATGAATCCTGAACCTGAACCTGAATCATTCAGTTTAGTCTGTGTCACTGAGCCTTGTTCAGAAGACGTTCTCCCTCCGATCATCCGACCAGAGGAAGGCAAAGATTCTCGGCTACTGCCCTTAGATCTTCAGGTGGCTGCTCTGACATTCTCTCCACCTGCTGCTCATTCTATCCATGAGCTATTTTTAGAGTCCTCAAGTCCCATGAATGCATTCCTTACTGCTTCTCCTGCTGTAGAGCCTCCTCCCTATCTGGACTTGCTGTTGCTTCCAGAGATTTCTCAAGTTTCTACTCCCTGCTTGGATGTGGTGGTCTATCAAGGCCCCTCTACCTCTGCTGCTCCTCAGCAAGAACCTACTACATGCCAGGATTTAGTGCTCTATCATCCACCCGTCCCTCAAGATATTGCTTCCCTCCAAGCACTCGTGGATGCGTACTTCTCCTCATACCTTGAAGTGTCTGCTTGGATTAGCCAAGCTTTTTGGACACATTTTTTAGCCTTCTTTAAGTAGCTAATTTTGTTTGTAAACACTTTTATTGATATTCTAATGACATTCCTCTGATATTTCTATACCTTGTGGTAAATGCATTGCTTCTGCTGAGTCTCTGCTTGTTTTTGATAATGTCAATGAGGGAGAATATATTTGATCAATGTTGAATTAGTTACTATGATTTATGTATGCATATTTTTGGAAATCTGGATATATGCACATCTTTGAATGTTTTTGAAACTCTGGTATGCTCTGTGTTTTGTTTTTTTTGGCATATATGCATTTGCTATGGGGAAGCTAAGATTATGTATGTTGTGTTTTAATCTGCTGGAAAGACCCTTAAAAATGGTATTTTAGTTTTATAATGATCTGTTTAAGTACAGGGCTGATATTATTTAAACAAGGCTGAAAAATTGTTAAACAAAGAGTCCATCCTCCAGAAGAGTTGAATAGTAATAGGAGAATACCTACGGTCACTAGACCGACAAAGCGGTATACTTAATCAAATCTATATGTTGTCATCATCAAAAAGGGGGAGATTGTTGACTTAATTAGTGTTTAAGTCTAACTAAATTTTTGATGATGTATTTGGATGATAAATATGTAATTTGATTATGTTTGTTAAATGAGAATAATGAATTATGTTTGTGTTTTAATCTGCTGGAAATACCCTTAAAAATGGTATTTTAGTTTTATAATGAATCTGGTTAAGTACAGGGCTGTATAGTTATTTAACAAGGCTGAAAAATTGTTAAACAAAGAGTCCATCCTCCGGAAGAGTTGAATAGTTAATAGGAGATATCCTACGGTCACTAAACGACAAAAGCGGATGAGATGAATGAAGATATCCTACGCTCGCTAAACGACAAAGGCGGATGAGTTAACTGAAGTACTCCTACGGTCACTAAACGACAAAAGCGAATGAGATGAATGAAGATATCCGACGCTCGCTAAACGACAAAGGCAGATGAGTTAACTGAATTACTCCTCCAGTCACTAAACGACAAAGGCGGATGACTTCAACGAATTACTCCTCCGGTCACTAAACGACAAAGGCGGATGACTTCAAGGAATTACTCCTCCGGTCACTAAACGACAAAGGCGGATGACTTCAAGGAATCTACCCTCCTCGACAAAAGCGAATGAGATGAATGAAGATATCCGACGCTCGCTAAACGACAAAAGCGAATGAGATGAATGAAGATATCCGACGCTCGCTAAACGACAAAGGCGGATGACTTCAACGAATTACTCCTCCGGTCACTAAACGACA
Source organism: Begonia masoniana (assembly GCA_022432975.1). Lineage (NCBI taxonomy): Eukaryota > Viridiplantae > Streptophyta > Magnoliopsida > Cucurbitales > Begoniaceae > Begonia > Begonia masoniana. Next base: position 17,811,482 of record CM039507.1, read on the forward strand.
AAGGCGGATGACTTCAAGGAATTACTCCTCCGGTCACTAAACGACAAAGGCGGATGACTTCAAGGAATTACTCCTCCGGTCACTAAACGACAAAGGCGGATGACTTCAAGGAATTACTCCTCCGGTCACTAAACCACAAAGGCGGATGACTTCAACGAATTACTCCTCCGGTCACTAAACGACAAAAGCGAATGAGATGAATGAAGATATCCGACGCTCGCTAAACGACAAAGGCGGATGACTTCAACGAATTACTCCTCCGGTCACTAAACGACAAAAGCGAATGAGATGAATGAAGATATCCGACGCTCGCTAAACGACAAAGGCGGATGACTTCAAGGAATTACTCCTCCGGTCACTAAACCACAAAGGCGGATGACTTCAACGAATTACTCGTCCGGATAGTTTTTTTTTCTCATCCGATGCCGGTTCAACTTTTTGAAGTTGCATCATCCGATGGCGGTTCAAGTCTATAAAGCTACATTGTCTTCCGCCAGAATTCAAATTAACCGCGAAGCTACAGTGACGTCGTTTTCAGCCTTAACTCCAGAACATTAATGGTGACGACGAACAGCATTTTCAGATGCAACGGATATCTGCTTCAGTACGGATGCTTCTCAATGGTAACATTTTTCCATTTGAAGAAAGAAGCATTTAATTTTGTGAAGCAGAAATTAGACAGAGTATTTAAGCAGAGGTTAGATCACGAAGGAACAACTTTTGCGAATTTGATTCTTGAGCCCTAACTTGCGATTAATTATACTCTGTATTCTTCAACTACATCTCTCGATTCCTAAACTTGAGAATTTGATTGGAGAGTTTGTAGTTTGTTGTATTCATTCATTCAAACTTGTAAAACCAGAAAGGCAGTTGAGTGCTTATTCTCGAGAGGAGAAGGTTAAGGATCTTCAAGGGGTGAACCTTGAAGCGTGGATGTAGGCAAGTTTTGGCCGAACCACGTAAAAATCTTGTGTTGGTTTTTCTCTCTCTCTCTGTTATTTTTTTGGTGTGTTGATTTACTGTTAGATTAATAATTTTAAAAATGTCTAATTCACCCCCCCTCTTAGACAATCTCGATCCTACAAAGGGGTGTTAAGGATGGTTTAAATACCTCATCCTTCAGCAAATTAGGTTACAAAACGTGGTCAGAAGTGAGCTGAAGATGGAGCCCAAAAGGAGGTGCATTTGGCTAACCACATGGCCAAGTACAATAGCTGTTTTGCTAATTTTGGCAATGCTCTTTCTCTCTCTAAACATCTTTTTCAAATGTGGTCCCTCCTCACACCAAAACACAGCACATAACCTCCTAAGTGTTCAGCTAATAGATGTCACACAACTAAATTAAAAAGTAATAAGTTTAAGGAAAATAAGACTAGACTATTCGATTACATTAAATGTTCCAAGGAAACATTCTTCCTTCTTCAAGCTTGAGAGTGGACGAGGCATGTTTCCATGTGAGTAATTGAACTTGCTTCTTGTCTTGAATGCCAAGCTTCATTCTTAATTTCTTATGGAAAGAGTCTCATTTCTTGAGTCTAGCTCGGGCTGGTCGAGGGTCGGTTCTTTCCTCTAGCTTGGAGTAACCGAGAGATGCTCCTTCTTCTAGATTGGCATGATCATGTGATTGCTTCAATGTTGACAAGTTGAATAGCTCTTTCACACCTCTATTGTTTGGCTTTAGCTCCATTTGGCCTCCAACAACATCACCGATAAAATGAATTTCCTAAAACAATGAAGACAGGCAGAGAATTAATTTCCTCTCGGGTTGCAACTTATTCGTTCACTAAATAGAACAACGTTGTCATCCACAGACTTTATCGTCCACAGAGTCAGACGACGTTGTCGTCCACAGACGTTATCGTCCACAGACATTATCGTCCACAGAGTCAAACAACGTTATCGTTCACGTTGTCGTCGTCCACAGAGTCAGACGACGCTGTCGTCCACAGACGTTATCATCCACATACATTATCGTCCACAGAGTCAGACAACATTATCGCCCAGACACTTTGTCCAGACTATATCGTTCAGACTGCGTCGTTCAAACACATTGTCTACAAACATTATCGTTCACAGAGTCAGATGACGCTGTCGTCCACAAACGTTATCATCCACAGACATTATCGTCCACAGAGTCAGACAACATTATCATCCAGACAGATCATCCAGACTGCCTGTATCGTCCACAGAGTAAGACAACATTATCGTCCAGACACATCGTCCAGACTATATTGTCCACAGAGTCAGACAACATTATCGTCCAGACACATCGTCCAGACTATATCGTCCAGACTACATCGTCCAAACTTCATCGTCCAAACTCCATCTTCCAGACTACATCGTTTAGACCACATCGTCTAAACACATCGTCCAGACACATTGTCCAGACTTCATCGTCCATTTTAACATTGACCGAACAACTTCAGCCAATTAACAACAACTCTTGATAACTACGCTCAACTTCGACTTTCTGTTTTCCCTCATTTCACCATACATTTATAAGCCAATCGATCGCCACTCTGACCGATCGATCGGCTAACTCCCTATTTCCATAAAGTCAAATTCCACCTCCAAAATCATCATGCACATAAACATCATAAACCTCAACTTAAATACGTAGCGGAAGACTTAAAATCAAACAGTTGAAAACCTTTACTATTAAAATCATCTTAAATCATATCAGCACTCAACTTTCACAGTATTTACCGTTCATAGGAATCTTTGTCTTACTTTCATTTCAATAACATAGACATATTAAAACATACTAAGAGTATCATCCCACGGGTCAAGTTCGCCACTAAGCCACAAATCATCGCCATGATCACCCTCCAGCAACTCGACTTAAACATCGTCATTTGGTTTACAATCCTCACCTTCCAATTCGTCACATACATCATAAGTTTTAAACTATAAGCTTAATGCTTAGTAAGGAGTGAACATATACATAAATGCTCATTAATGCATGCTTCGTGAAAATCATGCTCGTGTTCTTGTTTCATATTATGCAAATCATGTTCATGTTCTTGTATCACTTCTAACTTGACATGGATTAAGGAGGGGATCATGCTGGGAAGTAAACAAAGTGCGTGTACATGGTCCATTGCATGGACGGTGATTCATGGTCCCTCGAGGTGGACAGTTTTGTTGACATGACCATACTACCTAAACCCTCTCATTATCATGTTCTTCTTGTTACATTTCCTTCACATAAATCATGCATGCAAAACATTTCATACGTCGAAGGGAAAAACATGATGCATATATATGAATGCATGAAAGAACATTACACTATAGAAAACGAACCATCATCATGTAATATATCATAAAAACTACTCTATTTATCACAGCATAACACTTAACGGGTCACAGACATCAAACAAATCTTCGAAACCAAATTTCTAGTACTCTTGTGATGTAGGGCCCCAATGGCCAGATCCCTAACACACTCACTTACTTGGACTCCTTCAAAACAATCCTGAATAACCTAATTTCAAGACTAGTTAAGTTCCTAACTAAAGTAACCTCCTAGATTTTAGTTTAAACCTCACAGACATTTCGTTGAGTACCTTGTGTGCGTAACTTTGTTTCCAATAACATTAATGGCATCCATTCCTTCAACTATCAGAGTTTAATCCCACATTCTTTATTTCTCAATCTACTATCACCAACATTTGTAAATATTTCCTTATTAGCTATTGACGCGATAAAATTGTCAAGTTTCCATCCTAACATGAAAATCTCATAAGTCCTAGATTGAATGATTCTTTCCTGTAATCGAACTCTGACCGAACTAAACTCGAAGGATGCTAGAGCCTTACCTAGAGTTTGAAGAAATGAAGGAAGAAATCGTTGGCTGTCGCAAGAGAGAAAGCTTGGAGGGAAAATAGCTTAAAGGGAAAGGGAGTTGGCTGAATATAGAAATTCTCGTGGAGGGAGAGGTTTTTATGAGGGTTTTAGGTTTCCTTATCCATATATATATCAATTAAAATCCACCTTAATTACAATTTTGCCATTCAACCTAATTTTCTCTCAAAACAAGTAATACCCGTCGTTTTAGATTCTCGTAATCTTCTTATTCCACAAATCACACCAAAATTATTCACGGGATAAATACTTGGCCGAAAGTGCTGGGTGTTACATCCTACCCTCCTTAAACAAAATTTTTGTCCTAAAAAATTGCTTACACGAATAGATCCGGGTACTTATCCATTATATCTTGTCGTCGTTCCCATGTGGCTTCCTCGACGTTGTGGTACAGCCATAACACCTTCACCAATGGAACCTCTTTATTCCGTAACATCTTTACTGACGAATCGAGGATTCGCACCGGCTTCTCTTCATACGTTAAGGTTGGTTGAATCTTGAGGTTCACCAGCTCCACCACATGTGTCGGATTACGTATACATTTCCTTAACATTGACACGTAGGAAGACATTGTGGACTTCATCCATAGATGAAGGCAGCTGTAGCCTATAAGTTGTACTTCCAATCCTCGCTAAAATAGGGAATGGCCCAACGAACCATGGATTGAGTTTCCCCTCTTTTCGAACCTCATGACTCCTCTGAACGGAGAGATCTTAAGGAAAACTTGATCTCCAATGGCGAACTCCAAATCTCTTCTCCTTCGGTCCGCGAAACACTTTTGCCGACTCTGAGTGGTCTCCATCCGCTGCCTAATAACAACAATCTTCTCAGACATTTGCTGTAGTATCTCGGGAACTATAAGTTTTACTTCACCAACCTCATCCCAATACAAGGGCGATCTACATTTTCTGCCATAAAGCGCCTCATACGGAGCAATACCAATAGTAGATTGATAGCTATTGTTATAAGAAAACTCAACTAAAGGCAGGTATCGGTTCCATGTTGCTTGAAATTCTAGCACACATGCTCTTAACATATCCTCGAGTATCTAGATTGTCCATCAGTTTGAGGATGAAAGGTGGTGCTAAAGGTCAACTTCGTACCCATCGAGCCTTGTAGAATTTTCCAAAACCTTGAGGTGAATCTGGGATCTCGATCCGAAACAATCGACACAGGAATCCCATGCAATCTAATGATCTCCTGAACATAAAAGTCAGCAAACTAGTCCATCGTATAAGTCATCTTTACCGGTAGGAAGTGAGTTGATCTCGTCAATCTATCAACTATAACCAAAATGCTATCGTGGCCTTTGGCAGCCTTTATGTTGAGCTCCGACCTGCAAATAGGACTCAAGAACTCGAAGAAGATCGTTAGTTCCTGGGTGACACAAAACTAACAAATCTGAGAAGAAATAATGCAAACGAAATATCAAATGTTCTCGAATTTAAAGAAATTTTAGGTGAGTCTTGTGAAGTGAGTGAGATGTGTGTTGGTGAAAAACGTGGTCCAGATTCATTGAGATGAAGGATTTATGGACTCTTTTCTGAGAATCGGCCAATGAGTGCTTCAATGGAGCTTTTGGCAAGAGTTTTCTTCCAAGGAAGAGAGCTCGATTCAAGGAATCAGTTCAGCCACTTCTTGCTGCTTTCCACTCTCAAAACAATGGAGAAGAAGATGGCAAATCCCTTTTTACAAGCTACCAAGCTTGAAGATCGGTTCAGTGTTGCAACCCCTTGGTTGTTGTCAACCGAGCTTACCTTGGAAGCTCCTTGCTCCAAGCTTCTTCTATTGAGAGAGAAATCCGTGGGTGTTCATAAAAATCAGCCAAAAAATTTACAAACACCAATGCCATGAATATATAGACCTAATGGTGGGCTTGGGCTTGGGCTTGGAGGGGGATGATGGACCATCATCTGGGCTTGAGCCATGTCTTCACTTCAATGGGCCAAAGCATAAACTAAGCCACCAACTAATCATAACATTCATCTAATCCAAACATTCATCTAATAACGTTTAAACAAGAAGGCCAACGTTTGCCAATAAGTTCAAAATTTCAAAAAAGCTACAAATATCAAAGCTCGGGAAGACAAATTTCCATGTGAGCATTAGTGTGCCTCTTTAGTCTTTCCACATGATGAGATGCTTTGGTTGGTCAACGTCTCCAGCTTAATTTCCCACTTCAAGTCATCATGGTGTCCTCCAAGTCGTCACACAAACCATGAACTGCAAAAGAGACAAGTGTGTTAGTTAAATTATGGACTCGGGTCTGAGATCGTGTAATGATCCTACGGGGCACAACACTTTGGCAAACCAACCACAAAATCCATGGCGATGTTTTCCCACTTCCATTTGGAGATCGGTAAAGGTTGAAGAGTACCTCCCAGCCGTTGGTGTTCTGGCTTGACTTGCTGGTAAACCACACATGATTCTACGTACTTAGCAACATCCCTCTTCTGGTTTGGCCACCAATAGTGCAACTTCAAGTCTCGGTACATCTTTGTATTGCCTAGATGCACTATGAAAGAAGACGAGTGCGCTTCGGCCAAAATATACTTTCGTAACTCCTCATTATTAGGTATGTACCATCGATCTCTAAATTTCTAAATGTCATCCTCCGAATAGCTGAACTCGAAAGAAGCATCCATTAATTTGCTCATAGTGTTATCATTCTCCTTTGAATCCTTTTGTTGAGCCTCTTTGATTCTATCCAAGATAGTCGGCCGAATGCTCAAATCCGAAAACAAGGCCGATAGCTCTGGAACTATCTCCAAGTCAAAATTTTGAACTTCAACCTTCAAGGGTATAGACATGGCTGACATTGCGGGCTGCATCATCGTTGACATTCTGCTTAATGCGTCGGCTACAACATTGGCCTTACCTGGTGGTATTTAATTTTGAAATCATAGTCTTTAACAAATTCAAGCCAACGCCTTTGTCTCATGTTTAATTCCTTTTGAGTAAAGAAATATTTCAGACTTTTGTGGTCCGAAAACACTTCGCACTGCTGGCCATACAAGTAGTGCCTCCATATCTTCAGTGCAAATACCACAGCAGCCAATTTCAAATCGTGAGTGGGGTAGTTCTACTCATAACTTTTCAGCTGCCTGGAAGCATACTTGCATTAAAACACACCTCAATCCAATCTTAAATGCGTCACAATAAACACTAAATTTTCCTTCTTCCATTGGGAATGTCAATAAAGGTGCTGTTGTTAACTTCTGTTTCAGCGTTTGGAAGCACTTCTCACAAGCTTCTGACCACGAATATTTGATGTCTTTCTTTGTTAAACCAGTCAGAGGCTTGGCTATCAACGAGAATCCCTTAATGAACTTCCTGTAATAGCCTGCCAACCCAAGGAAACTACGAACTTCACTGGCATTCCTCGGTTGTGGCCAATCTTTCACTGCTTGAATTTTAACTGGGTCAACAGAAATGCCTTCAGCAGAGATGACATGGCCCAAAAAGTTGACTCTATCTAGCCAAAATTCGCACTTAGAGAATTTGGCATAAAACTACTACTGTTTTAGAGTTGCCAAAACAATCTTCGAGTGCTCTGTGTGTTCATCCATTGTAACACCCGGTTTTATTTACAGGATTTTGATATTCCAATATACGATGACATTTTTGTTAATATAGTCTAATTAAACACGTTTTGCGAATAGAGAGCTTTATTAGAATCGTCATGATTAATATGGATTTTAGGGGAAGTACGAAAATTTTGGAGTTTTAATGCCGAGTTACGAGGGTTTTGCATTTCTCGTAATATAAAGGACATTATAGTAAATATAGTAAACGACGTCCGTTTTGCGAACGGAAAGTTTTACTTGAGCTCTAGCGATAAATTGGAATATTTGAAGGAATAAGGAAAAATTTGGAGAAACCGGATTGTTAGTCAATTAACGAGACAAGAAGAAAGATTAATAGAAAATCAAATGGAGGGACGGTATAGTAATTTGGCAAGTCAATTTTATTAAAATGACAAAATCCCTCTCCCTCCCTTCATTTCACGCAGCTCTCTCTCCCGCGTTTCCCCTTCGGTGATTTCTTCCCTTCCTAGGCATCTCTTCACATTTTAACGGCGATTCCTCCTCCGATCGACTCCGACTCTTCACGTTTTCTTCTCCAAACCCGACCCTAGATACGATTCTATAGTTTTTTCGGCGTTAGTTCTCGAATTCTAGGTCGTTAAACGGATTAGGGTTTCGTTAGGTTTTCGACGAATTAGCCGGGTTATGTTAGAAATGGTTGGATATCGCTCTATTTGTGATTATTGAGCGTTATTGAGCGAAGTGATAGATGTATTTAGCATTTTGGTTAAAAATAGGGTATGTGAGGTTTTGGAAAACTCCATTAATGGAGGTTTAGGATTTGTGAGCATAAATTGCTCGACGAAATGCCTCAATGAGTTAAATTAGAGTTTCAGGAGATTTCTATAGTTAAGGGTTTCGTTAGTTTTGATGTTTAACGGTTTAAACTCAGTTTTAATGATGATTGTTTGGAATTTCCCTAGGTGGACAATGCTCGTGGACGAAGTTTGAATTGCAACGGACGCGAGGTAAGTCTTCGTGGCTTGTTTGGTCGATCTGGCCTACACCAAGGATGAGTTTTGTTGATCGCGGACATGTGGAGATTTTATTGCTTTAGTGTAGGTTGGATGGGTAGTTTAGGATAACTGTGATACTAGAAAGTTCTTTTCTTTAGGTTACGTGTTTTGTTTTATGCTTTTCTTACGTTTAATGTATCGTACATGTCCATACATCATAGTTTTCGAATAAGCATAGTAAATAAATTTTCGCACTACGTTTTTCAAGAAAAGGAAATGGAAATGAATAGGGAAAAGGTAGGAATGTATATGAAAAGGAAATGAATAGCGAAAAGGTAGGAAATGAATAGTGAAAAGGTAAGATGATTGCATGAGTTTACGAATAGCATACGCATAGCACGCATTTGCATTTACGTATATTTACTGAGCCTTTAGCTCATAGAATGTCTCTATGGTGTAGGTGACTTCGATACAGGTGAGGACGACATTCCTCCACCCGAAGTATGAACATTTTGATGAAGGATGGCCTGTGGGAGTGCGCTGACAGTCGGTGCAAATTTTGACCCGTAGGGATGTAAGTAAATGTTTTTGGGATTTTGATAGATAGAAACATAGGAAAATTGTATAGTGGAACCATATTACAATGTTTGGTATATGGATAGTAGACAAATCGATGTTTTGTTAAATTTGTTTTATAGAAATGTTTTGGCTAAACCTTTCATTTGAGGTTATTTTAGGTTGAGTTACGAATATGCTCGAGTTATAGAGCTATCCATGCAGTTGGATTCCGTGACTTTTGTCTCGTTTTGAACACGTTTTAGTGTATGTTTTGAGTGGGTTTTTGGGTGAATGATGAAATGGAGAAATGTATGAGGATGGATGATTTTATGTTAAAGTGTTTGATAGGTTAAACGGTATTGGAAGTTGAAGGATGGGATGAGAAATGAGGGAGATGTATGCAGGGAGGAAGAAGGAGCAACTCTCTGGAATTCGGATTCCAGAGAGTGTGCCGATCGATCGCTCAAGGGGAGCGATCGATCGGCCATATACTTTTTCGGGTGGAATGCCCTTTCTGCCCTGTGTTCTGCTGCTTTTAAGTTTTAATTTTTATAAACTATTTTCCTATGTTTTTCTTAAATGATTTTAAATGGTTTCCAATTCCCCGAATGATTTCAACGATTTAAATTCCGATCTAACGTTATAAAGATTAAAGATTAAAAAATTGATAATAATAAATAAAAAGATATTTTACGGGTATTTAAGGAGTGGGACTTAGGGTCGCTACAGTTATGGTATCAGAGCCCCCAGGTTTTAAAATCGGTTATGTAGACTGCTCGACTGCACAACCACTACACGGACATCCTTCCTCAACTGTAAGTACGTTTAAATGCTTTCTTTGATTTTGATTTCTTAGGATTACTTGTTTTTAACTTTTATAGGAATTATACGATGGTTCGAGGAAAGGACCCTAGGGATGAAGCTCTAGAAAGACTTACGGATTTGCTGGACCGTCAGGCCCAGCATATGGACAGACAAGCACAACAAATCGAACGTTTAGTAAACCGTGAGGATCGTGAGGCCCGAGAGGTGATTGTTCCGAACCATCGTGGCATTGAGAGATTCCAAAAGCTACAAACTTCGGTATTCAACGGACAGTCATCGAACCCATCTTTAGCCAAAGAGTGGATCCAAACTATGAAGGATATGCTAGGGTACGCGGAGATAGAGAATGGGAATAAGGTTGCGTACGTCTCCTTTCATTTGGCGTTGGATGCCCGTTTTTGGTGGGATTCGATTAAAGCAACTACGGACGTGACAATTATGATGTGGGAGCAGTTTAAGACCGTGTTTTTCGATAAATACTCCAGTCCTACTGTGAGGGTGGCTAAGAGAAATGAGTTTACGCAACTGAAGTAGACAGGTTCAGTTGCGAAGTATATACGGAAGTTTGAAGCCCTATCTCGGTTTGCACTGCGCCTAGTCAGTGATAATGAAGACAAAGTGCACCAGTTCATGGATTGGCTGAATCTGGAAATTTGGAAGAATGTGATAGTATCGGGAATTATGGATGTACCCTACACAGAAATTGCAACAAGAGCTCTGGAGTTTGAGGCTACCGAATAGACTTGTGTTAGACCGAGGGAGCCAGCTAAAGGGTTCTTTCGAGAGATTCAGCCTCAACCCCGGAATAATGATTGGCGGCCACAAAGACAAAGACGACGACAACAACAAAGAGCTGTTAAAAGGTCGTATGAGGGAAACAATGACTGGGGCAAAGGAAAGCAGGTGCAAGGAGCTACACAAAAGCCCCTATGCCCTAAATGTCAGAAGGAGCATTATGGGGATTGCTGGATGAGTACGGATAGGTGCTATCGATGTGGCGGGGTTGACTACTATGTCAAAGATTGCCCGCAATTAAACTGAACCCGATCAGGTGGAGACCAAAAGAGAGTTACCCCAAGAGTATTTTCTTTCATCGAGCTTGGCGTTGTTGAGGATGGGGCAAGACCTTCAGCTATTTCAGGTACTGTCTTGATTTGTGCACTTAGAATTTAGTTACCATTAGATGGATACAATTATTAGATATAAGATGTAAATGGATAGAAACTAGACCCTAGTTGACAAACCTTGGGAGTTTTAGAATATGACGAAACAAAGAAAAATTTGAAGCTTAAATATTAAACGCATCGAGGGATGCTCTAGATTGTTGGGGTATAATTAGTGTGTTTAAGCAAATAGGAAAATCTAGCAGAGGTTTGAATAACCTAGATCCATGAGGAGCTGGAGTATCTGGACGAAGGTAGCATTCGATAGTTTAGTTTAAATAGATTGCTGAGAGAGTATGCAAGGTGTCAATTTCTTTTGCAAGGGAGTATAGGTATCGACTAATATCGATGGGAAAATAAGGGAATTACTCGGACTTGGAAAGTTATTAAATTTCAAGACAATAAAGGATTAAAGTTATGCGAAGGGTAATACTTGATATTACAAAATTTGCCGACCTCTATGAAGGAAGTAAGAACATCAGTGTTCGAGGAATTAGGAGAGTAAACCTAAAAAAAACAAAAAAAAAAAAAACAAAAACAAAAAAAAAAAGGAATTTCTTTGGAAAATAGAAGAATAAGATTTTGGGGATCGGAATCGGGGGCGTAAACTTATTTACAACAAGTTTGCAAACAAGAATATTGTTGGATTAGTCATTGTACATGAGCCATGTGGAATATTTAGAACCCGACTAGGAGGAACGAAAGAAGATAGACCATTGAGTAACTTTGAAGAAACCTTGTGCAATATTAGAGATAAGTGCAGGGGACTGTTAGATTAAATGAAGAGTTAAGATTAGAAGTTTAGCTCAGGGATTATTTCGCGCGATTTGTGAAATTCGCAATTTATTGAAGAAGGAGAATGAAGATTTACTCGGGAAACCATTGAAGTGATCTTAGAAGTAAGGCTAAGTTAGAAATTTCCAAGAAATCGACTCGTATTTAACAAGTCGAGACCAATAAATACATAAATGACCTAAGATTAGAATGAACAGATTAGAGCACATTAATGGTGGAAATTATGGAATTGACGGTACACGGAGTTAATAGAGATCTAAGATAGACAAATGAGCGTAACGTAAATAGTATGAGAATTATAGTTAAGGACATAGTGATAGAGCTCAGTAATGAAGCTTAGAATGGAATGCAATGTTTATAAGATCGTATTCATAAGGAAACAAGGATCGTATCAAAGTGGCGACGTTAGCACCTAGTAGGACTTAGTGAGATTATGAGGAATTTTGACGACATAGTTTGATAAGTATAACAGTGTGAACTTAGTTGTGTAACCCACCCTGAAGTAACAATTGGAATTGGTAAGTTGCCCAAGGAAGTGTGTAACTTGGGTTATATTGATGAAAGGGTTTGAGAGCAATCATCACGAGAGAAAATACGGGAAATTTGGTAGGCGTACGTTTCGACTGTAGTTGTGATAGATGAATTTACGAAGATGTTGGTTTACAATCCAAGAGTTGCGGAAACCTTTAGAAGATAGTCAATTCAAATGGGGATAGGAAGTGTAGGTATAGCTACTGCCTAAGGAAGTAATTAGAGGAGAACCTAAACAAGAGGTTAATATAGAGATTGAGAGTAGGGAATGCGAATTCAAGGCCGGTGTCAGAAAGTATAGTAAGGGATTTAGTCTAGAACCATGAAGAGTGACTGTAAGTATAGATTGAATTGAAGCTCTTATTCGAGAAATTTGAAAGTTTCGGAGTAATGGAGGGAAGAAACTTGAAAAGAACGGAGCGATAGTAAATCAAAGTATAAACCAGCAAGTTACAAGACGATAATAATAAGGATTATAAGCTAAATAAAATTTTGAGGACAAAATTTTAAATAAGGTGGATGGAATGTAACAATCGGTTTTATTTACGATATCCCGTTTTGCGAATAGAGAGCTTTATTAGAATCCTCATGATTAATATGGATTTTAGGGGAAGTACGGAAATTTTTGAGTTTTAATGCCGAATTACGAGAGTTTTGCGTTTCTCGTAATATAAAGGACATTCTAGTAAATATAGTAAACGAGATCCGTTTTGTGAACGGAAAGTTTTACTAGAGCCCTAGCGATAAATTGGAATATTTGGAGGAATAAGGAAAAATTTGGAGAAACCAGATTGTTAGTCAATTAACAAGACAAGAAGAAAGATTAATAGAAAATCAAATGGAGGGACGGTATAATAATTTGGCAAGTCAATTTTATTAAAATGACAAAATCCCTCTCCCTCCCTTCATTTCATGCAGCTCTCTCTCCCGCGTTTCCCCTTCGGCGATTTCTTCCCTTCCTCGGCGTCTCTTTACATTTCAACGGCGATTCCTCCTCCAATCGACTCCGACTCTTCACGTTTTCTTCTCCAAACCCGACCCTAGGTACGATTATATAGTTTTTCGGCGTTAGTTCTCGATTTCTAGGTCGTTAAATGGATTAAGGTTTCGTTAGGTTTTCGATGAATTAGCCGAGTTATGTTAGAAATGGTTGGATATCGCCCTATTTGTGATTATTGAGCGTTATTGGGTGAAGTGATAGATGTATTTAGCATTTTGGTTGAACATAGGGTATGTGAGGTTTTGGAAAACTCTATTAATAGAGGTTTAGGATTTTTGAGCATGAATTGCTCGACGAAATGCCTTAATGAGTTAAATTAGAGTTTCGGGAGATTACTATAGTTAAGGGTTTCGTTAGTTTTGATGTTTAACGGTTTAAACTCGGTTTTAATGATGATTTTTTGGAATTACCCTAGGTGGACAACGCTCGTGGACAAAGCTTGAATTGCAATGGACGCGAGGTCATTGTTCGCGACTTGTTTGGCCGATCTGGCCTACACCAAGGATGAGTTTTGTTGATCGCGGATATGTGGAGATTTGATTACTTTAGTGTAGGTTGGATGGGTAGTTTAGGATAACTGTGCTACTAGAAAGTTCTTTTCTTTAGGTTACGTGTTTTGTTTTATGCTTTTCTTACGTTTAATGTATCGTACATGTCCATACATCATGGTTTTCGAATAAGCATAGTAAATGACTCCAGAGCACGGCGTCCCTTGGGCGATCGATCCCCATCTCCTCTGCCTCCCTTCTTTCTTCTTCGCTCATTCTCCCTCCTTTCTCTTCACTTGCTTCCATACACTAAACCAACCCTTCACCATTTCATCCATACCAACATCAAATATACAACCTAACATAACTCACTCAAAATCTCATCACTCCTCACTTCTTCAACCGGCCGAAATAACAACTCAAAACACATTTAAAACAAAATATATTTTCGTGAAAACGAATTGCACGGATATGTTTAAAAACCGAACATATCCCTGTTATCAAACATTTTATAAAACGAGTTTTCCAAAACGTTTAAAACTCAAACATAAACCTATCAACTATCAGAACCAAACACCCTAAAATGTGTCTACACAACCATCAGCCCGACAATTCCCAAAAACCCTCAAAACATCTAACCATGAGTCCCACAGATAAAAATACGCCTCGACTGCGCCAGCACACTCCCACAACCATCCTTCATCAACTGCGTCACTCCTCGGGTGGAGGGATCTCGTTCTCACCTATGTCGAAGTCACCTACACCATACAGACACACTATGAGATAAAAATCTCAGTAAGCTCTACGTAAATGCAACGCGTGCTTGGAATATGAGTTCGTAAATCATGCATCATTTTCATTATCTTTACTCTGGTTGTCACCGAGATCTCAACCCCCTAACCGGAGAGGGCACATCCAGCAGTCGGACTACCTTTTCCAGCTAGAGGACGGGGGTACACCCTTACAACACGTACAGCTGTGCCTGAGCCCCATCTCGCATGACCTGTAGCTATATGAGTACATAATAGATGCGGTATTGTGACAGACCCCTTCGTGCCTACACAATAGATCAATAGCCCCTCTCCAGGCCGCATCGCCATTTTCTTTAAAACATTGTGCGGAAATTCATTTTCTATGCATACTTTAAAACCGTGATGCGTGAACAGTTAATGACATAATTTAAACATACAGCATACGTACCATGAAAACAACTAAAGCTATTAAAAACATATTTTATAAAAAGACTAAACCTAACTACCAAACCAAAGCATTTAAACAAACGTCACCAAAATTTCCTCGAGATGACCTCGACGTACGGTGTAGGCCAATCGGCCAGAGAAGATTACGAGAACTTACCTCGTGTCCGTTGCAACTCTTGCTCCGTCGACAAGCGTTGTTTACCTACGGCAATTTACAACCATCGATATTAAAACAAGTTCAAGCTACTAACGTCCACATTAATAAAACCTTAACTAAGGAAATTCTCCTAAAGCTCTAACTTAGCTCTTTGAAACATTTCTATCGGGCACCTTGAGCTCGTTATTCATAAAACTCCATTAATAAGATTTCTAAGCTTTCCAACAACCCACAATTCACATTAACATCCATTAATTTACCCAACTACTTCCAATGCCATGTAATACGTTCAATAAGGTTTTAAATAGGGCAATCCTAGCTATTTCTAGCATTACTCAACTATTTCGTAAAAACCCAAAACGAACCCTAATCGTTTAAACTCCGTAAAAACTGAAATAAACTTTCCTAAAACTTTAGAATCGTACCTAGGGTTGGATTTGGGGAAGAAATCGTGAAGAACAAAGTCGTCGAAGGAAGAACCGGCGTCGAAATGGAGGTCGCCGTGAAAGAGGTGATGAAATGTTGCCTGGAGAAGAAAATCACATAGTGGATTTTCGTGCAAGTGTCTGGAGAAGAAAGGGAGAATGTGATTTATTAAAATTAACCTGGTAAATTACCTTTTTGTCCTTTGCACTTATTTCTATTTGTTTCTTCCGTCGTTTTGTTAATAAACTAACGATTCACCTTCTCCAAATTTTCATATTTCACCCATGACTCCTACTTATTATCTGGGGTTTACCAAAACTGTCCGTTCGAAACTCGGACCTCGTTTATTATTTTTACCGAACTATCCTTTATATTACGATAAACGTAATTCTCATAAAATTTGCGTTACGACTCCTAAAATTCCCGAAATTTTCTTAAAATCCATATTAATTTTTAGGATCATAATAACACTTTCTTTTCGCAAAATGGATTGATTTGACATATTTACCAAAAATGCCATTTATATTAAAATAATAATAATAATCCGTACAGCCGGATATTACAATCCATCCACCTTATTTAAAATTTTTTCCTCAAAATTTGCCTATACAAACAACTCGGGATACCTAGTCATCATATCTTGCTGTCGCTCCCAAGTCGCTTCTTCAATCTCATGGTTCCGCCATAGGAACTTAACTAGCGGAATCTCTTTGTTACGCAATACTTTGATCGAAGACTCCAAAATACGCACAGGCTTCTCCACATTAGTCAAGGTAGGCTGTACCTCGATGTCTCTCGCCTCCACAACATGCGATGGATCGCGCAAACACTTTCGAAGAATAGACACGTGAAATACGTCGCGAATGCCCTCCATTGAAGCCGGAAGCTCTAATCTGTACGCTTTAGTCCCTATCCTCTTCAGAATAGGAAAGGGCCCCACATAACGAGGGTTCAACTTACCCCTCCTTCCAAATCTCATGACGCCCTTAAATGGAGAAACCTTAAGATAGACCTTATCACCTTCTTCAAACTCTAGCTCTCTCCGTCGTGTGTCAGCATAGCTCTTCTGTCGACTCAGAGCTATCTCGATACGTTGTCTGATAACGGCAATCTTCTCTGCCGTTTGCTGTAGAATCTCGGGACCAACAACACTGGTTTCACCAACCTCGTCCCAATATAATGGAGATCTACACTTCCGACCATACAGCGCCTCGTACGGAGCCATCCCGATCGTAGCCTGGAAGTTGTTGTTGTACGAGAACTCGATCAATGGCAAATACCTGCTCCACGATCCCTGAAATTCCAACACACACGCTCTGAGCATACCCTCCAGAATCTGATTCGTCCTCTCTGTCTGACCATCAGTCTGAGGATGAAATGCCATGCTGAAATTCAGTTGAGTCCCCATAGCTTTGTGTAAACTCTTCCAGAACTTAGAAGTGAATCTCGGATCTCTGTCTGAGACAATAGAAACTGGCTCTCCATGTAGTCTAACAATCTCCTGCACATATAGCTCGGCGAGCTGGTCCATCGAAGATGTCATCTTCATAGATAAGAAGTGGGCTGACTTTGTCAATCGATCCACAATCACCCAGATGCCATCATGACCCTTTGTCGTCCTCGGGAGCCCCACAACAAAATCCATGGAGATCTGCTCCCATTTCAACTCCGGAATAGGCAGTGGCTGTAATGTTCCGGCCGGCCTCTGGTGTTCTGCTTTCACCTGTTGACAAACTAAAAGGGTCTCAACGTACTTGGCAACCTCCCTCTTCATGTTCGGCCACCAGAAATGTTGCTTTAAATCCCAGTACATCTTAGTACTTCCCGGTTGTACAGAATATGCCGAAGAATGTGCCTCAGCCAATATCTCTTTCTTCAGCTCCTCGTCGTCAGGCACGTACCACCTATGCCTGAACTTTAGAATACCGTCATTTGATAAATGGAAATCCGATAAGTCTCCAGATGTCATGCTCCGTCGAAGCTCCTCACCCTCCATATCATTCTGCTGAGCTTCGCGTATCCTATCCAGAATAGTCGGCCTGAGAGAAATGTTGGTGAGCATACTGGACAACTCTGCCACTATCTCCACATCGAATCTCTCAATCTCAGACCGCAGCGTAACTGTCATCGCTGTAAGCGAAGGTTGACTCGCAGAAGGCACTCTACTCAAAGCATCAGCAACCTTGTTCGCCTTTCCTGGGTGGTATTTAATATCAAAATCATAATCTTTGACGAACTCAAGCCACCTTCTCTGTCGCATATTAAGCTCCTTCTGCGTAAATAAATACTTCAAGCTTTTGTGGTCAGAAAATATCTTGCACTACTGCCCATATAAATAATGTCTCCATTTCTTCAGTGCGAAGACCACTGCTGCCAACTCCAGATCATGCGTAGGATAATTCTGTTTGTACGGCTTCAGCTGCCGAGAAGCATACGCGATAATCTTTCCTTCCTGCATCAATACACAACCGAGTCCAACTCCAGATGCATCACAATAAATACTAAATTTGTCACTTTCAACAGGTGTCAATACTGGAGCTGTGGTCAACTTCTGCTTCAACTCCATAAAACTGTTATCACAGGCAGCCGACCATACAAATTTTTCATTCTTCCGAGTCAAGCGTGAAAGAGGAACTGCAATCTTCGAGAATCCCTCTATAAACTTCCGATAATAGCCAGCTAATCCGAGAAATCCACATACTTCCCGCACGTTCTTAGGCTGTGGCCAATCTCTGACCACCTGAATTTTGCTCGGATCCACAGAAACCCCTTCTTCTGATATGATGTGGCCGAGAAAACTGACTCGATCCAGCCAAAACTCGCATTTAGAGAACTTCAGATAAAGCTGGTGTCGTTGTAGAATTTCGAGAACAATCCTCAATTGCTCTTCATGCTCCTATTTCGTTTTAGAATAAATCAATATATCATCAATGAAAACGACAACGAACTTGTCCAGGTACTCCTTGAAGACTCGGTTCATCAAATCCATAAACGCTGCAGGAGCATTAGTGAGTCCAAAAGACATGACAAGGAACTCGTAATGCCCGTACCTCGTTCAGAATGCTGTTTTCGGTACATCTTCCTTCCGGACCTTCAGCTGATTGTTACCGGAGCGTAGATCAATCCTCGAAAATACTTGGGCACCTTGCAACTGATCAAATAAATCATCAATCCGGGGCAACGGATATTTATTCTTCACCGTCAATTTGTTCAACTCTCTGTAATCGATGCACATCCTGAGGGTCCCATCTTTCTTCCTGACGAATAGAACGGGCGCACCCCAGGGTGAAACACTAGGTCGAATAAAACCCTTCTCCAATAACTCGTCAAGTTGAGTCTTCAGCTCTTTCAATTTGGCTGGTGCCAACCGGTACGGATTTTTAAACCTTGGCGCGGTGTTCAGATAGACATCAATAGTAAATTCAATCTCCCGGTCTGGCGGTAAACCAGGGAGATCATCAAGGAAGATCTCAGAGAATTCTCTGACGATAGGAATGTCACTCGGCTTTACTCCGCTGAGAAACTGAATATCAAATACTACAGCCAAATAAATAGAGCACTCACCTTTAAACTGCTCGTTGACCTTCATGGAATAAGAAATAGGCGATCCACTCAATCGGTTCATCGCCTGATAAGAAAACTCAGCTTGACCTGGGGGTCGAAAGGTCACAATCCTGGATCGACAGTCGATGGTGGCGAAGTGCTGTGAAAGCCATTCCATCCCTAAGATAAGATCATACCGCTCTATGCTCATAACTATCAAACGAGCATAAAGGGTAATATCCCCCAATGAGATGACATTGCCCTGGAGAATACGTTCTGACTGCATATGTTCTCCTGAAGGCAGCATCACTCTATACTCGACTCCAGCTAACTCAGACTCTAATCCCAATCTAGTCATGCATGCAGTCGATATGAAGGAGTGCGTAGCTCCCGTATCCATCAAAGTAAATGCAGTTGTACCCATAATTAGAATAGTACCTACTATCACAGAGGGATGAGCCTCGTCGTCGACATCACCAGGCTCCATAAATGCGAAGATCCTCGGCATAATCCTCCTCTGATCACTGCCTGATTGATCTCGACCCTGCTTCGGGCTGTCTTTAACAAAATGGCCCACGTCTCCACACCAATAGCACACATTCGTGCCTGATCTGCACTGGCCCCTATGCTCCCTCTAGAATTTAGGGCAAAGAGGTATCTGAGAAGCTCGATCGTTGCCTCCCTCTAAAGGCCTTTTAATGCCTCTCTGTTGTTGTTGTTGTGGCTGCGCTCTCGGTGGCTAGCCCTTACTCCAGATCTAAGGGTGAATCTCTCGAAAGAAGCCCTTAGATGGCTCCCTCGGTTTGACAGAATCCCTATCAACTGCCTCAATCTCCAGCGCTCTAGCCACAATCTCGTCATAGGATACATTCTGTACGCCAGTTATAGTAAGACGCATCCGGAATTCCTGGCCAAGTCCCTATAAAAATCTGCGTACCTTGTCCTCGTTAACACTGACCTGACGTGGCGCGAATCGGGACAGTGCTTCAAACTTCCTCACATACTCGGCAATAGAACTAACCTGCCGCAACTGCATAAACTCAACCATCTTCGCCTCTCGTACGGTATGGCTGAAATACTTGTCATAAAACAAATATATGAATCGCTCCCAACCCATAATCGTCACATCGGTGGTCGTCTTGATGGAATCTCACCAAAACCGAGCATCTAACGCTAGGTGGTAAGTCACAAACGCCACCGTTTCTCCGTCCTCAATGCTAGCATAGGCCAGCATGTCCTCCATAGTACGTATCCACTCCTCAGCTGAAGAGGGATCCGTAGACTGTCCATTAAATATAGGGGGCTGGAGCTTCTGAATTTTCTCCATCCCACGATTACCCGAAATAGCTGTCTCTCGAGCTCTAACGCCCTCTCGGTCTATCAGAGTACCCAGCTGCAGAGACTGTCGCTCCATTTGCTGAGCCTGTCACACGATATGTTGGGACTGCTGGGCAATAAAGTCCTTAAGGGTATCTATCGTATCGTCTTGGTCGTCTCGATCATTTCCTCGACGCACCATATTTATATATATATCTCCTATAAAAGTTAAACAAATACTCTATAAAATTAAATCAAATAAAGCTATAAACATACTTACAGTTGATAAAGGATGTCCGCGTAGTGGCTGTGCAGTCGAGCAGTCTACAGAACCAATTTTAAAACCTGGGGTCTCTGATACCATAAGTTGTGACGACCCTAATACTGTACCTGATTTTTCGTACTATATTTTTTTTTTATACTTAATACTTTAAACCTTTTAATCGAATCGAAAATAAAACCGTTAAATCCATCTTTTAAAACCATTTAACAAAACATAAAACAATTATAAAACAAATTTAAAAATCATTAAAAACTAAATAAAAATCGGCGGGGTAAAATGGGACGTTTGTCCCTAAAAATGAGGGACGATCGATCGCCAAAAACCGGCAATCGATCGCCCCATGGCGATCACACACTGTCGATCGCTCGCCAGTTGGATCGCCCCTGGGCGATCGTCTTATGCCGAGCGATCGCCTAAACTGGCGATCGCCAAAACACAAGTGGCGATCGATCGCCTGTTTGTGGCGATCGATGCCACACGCTCTAGAATTCTTCCAGAGCGCGGCTTCCCTTGGGCGATCGATCCCCACCCTTGGGCGATCGATCCCCATCTCCTCTGCCTCCCTTCTTTCTTCTTCGCTTATTCTCCCTCCCTTCTCTTCACCTGCTTCCATACACTAAACCAACCATTCACCATTTCATCCATACCAACATCAAATATACAACCTAACATAACTCACTCAAAATCTCATCACTCCTCACTTCTTCAACCGACCGAAATAACAAATCAAAACACATTTAAAACGAAATGTATTTTCGTGAAAACGAACTGCATGGGTATGTTTAAAAACCGAACATATCCCTGTTATCAAACATTTTACAAAACGAGTTTTCCAAAACGTTTAAAACTCAAACATAAACCTATCAACTACTAGAACCAACACCCTAAAATGTGTCTATACAGCCATCAGCCCGACAATTCCCAAAAACTCTCAAAACATCTAACCATGAGTCCCATGGGTCAAAATGCACCTCCACTGCGCCAGCACACTCCCGCAACCATCCTTCGTCAACTGCATCACTCATCGGGTGGAGGGATCTCGTCCTCACCTATGTCGAAGTCACCTACACCATACAGACACACTATGAGATAAAAATCTCATTAAGCTCTACGTAAATGCAATGCGTGCTGTGCATATGAGTTCGTAAATCATGCATCATTTTTATTATCTTTACTCTGGTTGTCACCGAGATCTCAACTCCCTAACCAGAGAGGCCACATCCAGCGGTCGGACTACCCTTTCCAGCTAGAGGAGGGGGGTACACGCTTACAACACGTACAGCCGTGCTTGAGCCCCATCTCGCATGACTTGTAGCTATATGAGTACATAATAGATGCGGTATTGTGACAGACCCCTTCGTGCCTACACAATAGATCAATAGCCCCTCTCCAGGCCGCATCGCCATTTTCTTTAAAACATTGTGCGGAAATTCATTTTCTATGGATACTTTAAAACCGTGATGCGTGAACAGTTAATGGCATAATTTAAACATACAACATACGTACCATCAAAACAACTAAAGCTATTAAAAACATATTCTATAAAAAGACTAAACCTAACTACCCAACCAAAGCATTTAAACAAACGTCACCAAAATTTCCTCGAGACGATCTCGACGTACGGTGTAGGCCAATCGGCCAGAGAAGATCACGAGAACTTACCTCGTGTCCGTTGCAACTCTTGCTCCTTCGACGAGCGTTGTTTACCTACGACAATTTACAACCATCGATATTAAAACAAGTTCAAGCTACTAACGTCCACATTAATAAAACATTAACTAAGGAAATTCTCCTAAAACTCTAACTTAGCTCTTTGAAACATTTCTATCGAGCACCTTGAGCTCGTTATTCATAAAACTCCATTAATAAGATTTCTAAGCTTTCCAACAACGCACAATTCACATTAACGTCCATTAATTTGCCCAACTACTTCCAATGCCATGTAATACGTTCATTAAGGTTATAAATAGGGCAACCCTAGCTATTTCTAGCATTACTCAACTATTTCGCGAAAACCTTAAACGAATCCTAATCATTTAAACTCCGTAAAAACTGAAATAAACCTTCCTAAAACTTTAGAATCGTACCTAGGGTTGGATTTGGGGAAGAAATCGTGAAGAACAGAAGTCGTCGGAGGTAGAACCGGCATCGGAATGAGGGTCGTCGTGAAAGAGGCGATGAAATGTCGCCTGGAGAAGAAAATCACAGAGAGGATTTTCGTGCAAGTGTCTGGAGAAGAAAGGGAGAATGTGATTTATTAAAATTAACCTGGCAAATTACCTTTTTGTCCTTTGCACTTATTTATATTAGTTTCTTCCGTCGTTTCGTTAATTAACTAACGATTCACCTTCTCCAAATTTTCATATTTCACCCATGACTCCTACTTATTATCTGGGGTTTACCAAAACTGTCCGTTCGAAACTCGGACCTCGTTTATTATTTTTACCGAAGTATACTTGATATTACGATAAATGTAATTCTTGTAAAATTTGCGTTACGACACCTAAAATTTCCGAAATTTTTCTTAAAATCCATATTAATTATTAGGATCGTAATAACTATTTCTTTTTGCAAAATAGATTGATTTGACATATTTACCAAAAATACCATTTACATTAAAATAATAATAATAATCCGTACAGCCGGATATTACAAAAAATGATATTGGAAGTTGAAGGATGGAATGAGAAATGAGGGAGATGTATGTTGGGAGGAAGAAGGAGCAACTCTCTAGAATTCGGATTCAAGAGAGTGTGCCGATCGATCGCTCAAGGGGGGGGCGGGGGGGCGATCAATCGGCATGTGTAGCGGCACCTCTCTGGTTTTTCCAGAGAAGTAGCCTATCGATCGCAGGGGCGATCGATCGCCTGATAGGTGGGCCGATCGATCGCCCCTTATGTTTTTACCATTGCCGATCGATCGGCTGAAATGGCCGATCGATCGGCCATATACTTTTTGGGTGGAATGCCCTTTCTGCCCCTGTGTTCTACTGCTTTTAAGTTTTAATTTTTATAAACAGTTTTCCTATGTTTTCCTTAAATGATTTTAAATGGTTTCCAATTCCCCGAATGATTTCAACGATTTAAATTTCGATCTAACGTTATAAAGATTAAAGATTAAAAAAATAATAATAATAAATAAAAAGATATTTTACGGGTATTTAAGGAGTAGGACTTAGGGTCGCTACATCCATAGTTAGTGATTAAATCAGAATATCGTCTATAAATACAATCTCAAACTTGTCCAAATAATCTCGAAACACTCGATTCATCAAGTCCATGAAAGCTGCGGGTGTGTTCGTCAAACCAAACGACATCACAAGAAATTCGTAATGTCCATATCGGGTTCTGAACGCGATTTTTGGTACATCCTCAGCTTTGACCTTTAGTTGGTAGTAGCCCGAGCGTAGGTCAATCTTCAAAAACAATTTCGCTCCATGGAGTTGATCAAACAGATCGTCAATTCGGAACAATAGGTATTTATTCTTGATTGTCAACTTGTTCAATTCTCTTTAATCTATGCACATTCTAAGAGACCCGTCTTTCTTCTTAACAAATAGGACAGGCGCACCCAAGGTGAACCACTAGGGCATACAAAACCCTTGTCTACCAATTCCTGTAACTGAGTTTTTAGTTCCTTCAATTCAACTGGTGCCATACGATATGGATTCTTGGATATCGGTGAGGCTCCAGGGTAAGTATCGATCACAAACTCAATTTCTCTATCCGGAGGTAATCACGGTAGGTCGTCCAAGAATACCTCAGGAAACTCTCGAATCACAGGAATATCTTGGAGCTTTAGCTAGTCCTTAGCTCGTACGTCAATTACACTGGCTAGATAACCTACACATCCGCTTGGAAGGAGTACCGATCTCCACTCGGGGGTCGGAACTCCACTAAACCAGATCTACAACTTATCGTGCCATAATGTCTGAACAACCAATTCATTCACAAAATAACCTCATACCCTTTCATGTCAATTACGATCAGTTCAACAAATAACTTCTTATCTCTTACTAACACAATATCACCCTTTACTACCTATTCTGAATGCAAGGACTCTCCTGATGGTAACATGATGCTAT
Source organism: Begonia masoniana (assembly GCA_022432975.1). Classification (NCBI taxonomy): domain Eukaryota; kingdom Viridiplantae; phylum Streptophyta; class Magnoliopsida; order Cucurbitales; family Begoniaceae; genus Begonia; species Begonia masoniana. The sequence goes on from CM039507.1 coordinate 17,836,258, forward strand.
ATGACTTATCAGCTGGCAAGAGATTATGCTTGCATACAAACGTGGTTGCTACAAAAGAATGAGTAGCACCCGTGTCTATAAGTGTGTATGCGGGCTCACCGCAGATCAAAATCGTACCTATTATAACCGTATGTTGTACTACATCTTCATCTTCCATCAGGGCAAAGACTCGGGGCACCACTCTCACTTGGTTTACATCCGGCGGCATAGGACAATCTCTAACTACATGACCGACTTTGTCACACCCAAAACATCGGCCCGTGTACAGCTTGCATTCGCCATAGTGATTTCTCTAGCAGGTGGAACATAGAGGAGCTTGAGGAGCCCTTTGAGGTCGCTTCCCTTTTCCTTGGTTGTCATTTGGATTGAAGGGTCTCTTCACACCTTTCCATTGTTGCTGGTCTCCCCAGTTCTGTTGTGGCTGCCACCCCCTATTCTGACGCGGTTGCGGCTGAACCTCCCTGATAAACTTCCTTGGCGGCTCGCGTTGTCATTGCACCGCTATCTCTACCTCTTCCAGTTCCAAGGCCTTAGCTGCCACCTCAAAATATGGTATGTTATGGATCCCTACGGTCTTCACTCCCCTGAAAAAGTCTGGCCTCAACCCTTGAACAAATTGGTGAATCTTGTCTTCTTCGTCATCCACCAGACGGGGTGCCAACCGAGACAATGCCTCAAACTTACAAATGTAATCCACCACAGAACTGGTTTGGCACAGCTGCATAAACTCCAGCTTTTTGCTGGCCCGAATTGCCCGATTGAAGTACTTGTCAAAGAAAGCCATCTTGAACAGTGCCCAAGTCATAGTTTCCATGTTAGTGGTGCTCTGAATTGAGTCCAACCAATGCCTCGCATCCAGCGTGATGTGCCCCATAGGCCCATTACACGGTCTCAAACCCAAGGTCATAATTTATCTAATTTATGCACTTACACTCTTGTCTCTTTTGCAGGTAATGGATTGTGTGGAGGCTTGGAGAACACCTTGGGAGACTTGAAGTGGGAATCCAAAGCTACGGATGTGGACCAACCAACACACTTAATCACTTGGAAATTCAAGCAAGGAGACCAATTTGCTCACATGGGAATTTGTCTTCCCGAGCCTTAATTGTAACCTTTTATTTCAAACTTATTTTGAGGCAAACATTGGCCTTCTTGTTAAACTTTATTATAAGCATGCATATTAGGCATTTAGGGTTAGATGAATGATAAGTTAGATGATGAAATGGAAGTGGTTCAAAGCAAGTGCATGGAGTGCATGGAAGAGGAGAAATGGGCCTTAAGGAAAAGATATCCATTTTGGCCCAACCTTGAGTGGAGGGGACCACTACCCTTTATCCAAACCATGGGCTGCCACTTGAGGGATTCTTAGAGGTTCTCCAATAAACACAAGGGCAAGGATTGATGACATGGTTATCACACAACCATTGGATCAAGAAAACCAAACTCATCTCGGCCATCCAAGCTATCTTCATGATCCAACGGTTACACCATTTTGAAGACAACTTTTTGAATCACATCCAAGCCATCCATAGGTCTATAAAAGCATGGTAATTGGTGATTGTAAGTTTTTGGACTGATTTTAAGGAGCATGCACGGATTTCCCTTCCATGGTTGAAGGAGTTTGAAGAAACCAACAAGGTTTGCTCGGTTTGCACAAAACCGAGGGGTTGCGCCCCCACCACTCCCTTCTTGCTTGGTAGCTTGCAAGGGTTATATAGCCATCTTCTTCTCCATCTCCTTGGGAGTGGAAAACAGCAAGAAGTGGCCCCAAACCGTGTTCAAGAGTCGAGTTGTCTTCCTTGGAAGCAACTATTGCCAAAGGCTTCAAAATATTACCTATTGGCCGATTTCTTGAAGTTTTGCATATCTTTTCCATCTCAATGAATCAGGACCACGCCTTCCACTATCACACACCTCACTCACTCCACTAACATCATATAAAGTTTCGTTTTCATCTAAGCACATTTGGTCATTCAAGTTCATCTTGCAATTTGTGTTCTTCTCGGCCATTTCTTGCCAATCCGAGGAGCTAACGATCCCCTCTAAGCTCTAAACGTTTTCTTGCAGGTTAGGGCTATATCAAGTGGTATCAGAGCTTGGCTAGCTCCTTTAGGGTGCTGGAAACCAAGTTGGTTTGGTTCCCCAAACCCATTTGGTTGTCCAAAACCGATTGCACAAAACTGGGTTACTTGATTCATCTTTTGCGGTTTTGTATGTGTGTTTAGTTTTCTTGTTTTTTTTTGCTTTGTTTTCACTAAATACCACCCCTATCTTCTTTTAATCGAAGTTAACAGACTTGAGCATGGGTTTCTAGCTTATTTTCTTCACCATTTTCGTGCTGCAAATAGCTTCCACTTTTAGTTAAACATTTGCCAACTACTTTTAGTACTTGCTGTTTTATTTCTTTTTTTGTATTGCCACTTGTGCTGCTGTTCTATCCCTTTTCCAGCCATCAAAAGATCATGTTCCCTTCATAAGTTTTAAAGTATAAACTCTAAATATTGTGATTGGCTTGCTGTTTGAGTTGGTTGCTCATGATTGGTGCTCATTTTGTAGCTAATGGACATGACCGATTGATGCACTACTTGAACATCCGATTTGTCCAAAATTTGGCCACTATTTGTAACACTTTTTGAGTATGCTTTATTTACGTTATTCTCTTGCTAATGAATGTTAACATATTGATATTTGATCTGTTTAAGATGGCATGAAAATTTGGAGATTAAGTTTGCTAAAAACCGAGAGTAAAGTAAGCACAAAAGTGCATTGTTGTAGTTTTTGTTAACCGATTAGCATGACATTTAATTCCAAACTTTGCTTTGAGCTAAATCAAACTTTATTTTATTGAATGCTGCTTTTATTCCTTGCTAAAGTATGAGTATTAAGTTTGGTAAAAGATGTATGCAAATTGGTTATGTACTTGTCACAAAACCGAGGCCTAAAATGCATCAAAATTGATTTTAGTGACTATCACTTGCTGTTTTTTTTACTTTGTGACATGTTTTTATGCATAAATCCGAGCATATTAATCATCTAGCCTTGAGTTTACTTAATCTTCAGCTGAGGCATGTGTTCATTGTGGAGTGTTTGGCATTAAAATTCAAATTATATGCTGTTTTTGGCAAAAACAAGACACACTTTTGAAAAAACAGTTTTGTGTGCACAAATTTGGTAAGGTTGATGTTGATTGTTGGGACCACAATGCACTTTGCTGAAAATGAATGTTGACCACGAATTTATGCTGAATATTACCTTTCAAATTAGTGGTTTGTTGCTAAAATATTGTTTAATACTTGAATGAAAACCAAACCATGACATTTGGCTTAAGTCTCAAAATCTTGCATGAAAATTACCTAAACCGAGAACCAATTGAGTTGTGATTTTTACTTTTCTTAGTTAACTTAATTTGCATGTCCCCTAGAGTGTAAAGGAATAAATCCCTTTCCTTTACTCCTTAGTAGTTATTTTATTTTTGGCCCTATTATTCAAAAAAAAAAAGAAAAGTGAACTTAATTGAAAGCTTAGGTGAATACTTTAGTGAGGACAATTTTTCCTAATCTCCTAGGAACTATGGTTCAACAAAACTAAAATTTTCCTAATACTTAGTAATGAAAACTAGAAGTGGAATTCACATAGGCCCAACCCAAGATATGGCCCAAGATCCAAACATACCACTAGTGGAAAAGACATTCCCCAAGAAGAGACTCATACCCAACAAGAGGGAGAGTCTAGCATGCAAGGACAACTTAATGGACTAAGTGGAATTGTTGGAGCCTTAAGTAAACAACTCTATGAAATGAACTTAAAATTTGAACAAGTGATGAATGGTCGTAGACCAAGCTATCATGGAGAATCCTCCCATGACACCACACCTATGAGAAGAAATGACACCTAGGACTCGATTTAGAGACCAAGAACCTTTAGGTGGTGATGACGAGGTAGATTACCGTAGTGGTAGACGCCCTAATTTTGACCATGATGAGGACGATGAGTGGACCTTAGACGAGGAGGAAAATTTCCGACCCCCTAACCCTAGACGCCATGATGAGTTTAGGAGAGACCGACGACGAGACCAAGATGACCTTCGAAACGTAAAATTACAAATCCCATCCTTTAATGGAACTTGTGATGGAACAACCTTTATCGAATGGTTAGAAAAGGTGGAAAGGATATTTGATTGTTATGATTACTCCGACAAGGTCAAGATCCAACTAGTTTCCGTAGAACTTACCGGCTATGCCTTACTTTGGTGGTCTAACATTAGATCACAAAGAGCACGGACTGGATTTGATCCTATTAATACTTGGAGGAAGATGAAATCTATTATGTCTAAGAGGTTCATACCTAGTCATTATAAGCAAGAGTTGATCATGAAGATACATAGCCTCAAGCAAGGAAGTCTATCCGTTGAAGAGTACCTCACGGAGTTCGAAACTCTAAAAATTCGAGGAGAACTAGAAGAGCCTGATGACCAAGCCATAGCTAGGTTTATCCATGGATTAAATTATGATATTGCTGATGTTGTAGAGTTACACCCATTGGAGAGCATGGATTCGGTGATCCAATTGGCCTTAAAAATTGAGCGACAACTTAAAAGAAAGAGAAAAGCCACCCAATCCTACAAGCCTAGTCAATTTCCCAAGTACACTCCCAAACCCCTTGAAGTTAACAAGCCCTCACCCAAGGCTGATTGGAAAAAGCCTTTCCAAAGACAATGGCCACCCAAGGATTCAAGTAATAAACCTATAATTCCCAAAGGCCCTGAAGCCAAGACCACGAGAGATAACCCCATTGGACAAAGAGCACGTGACCTCAAGTGCTACAAGTGTCAAGGCCTAGGGCATTTCATGGCCCAATGCCCAAACCGACGTGTTATGATTATTGAGGAGGACACTGGTGAACTTGTAAGTGAGGATGAGCTCCAAGAGGAAGTGGTAGAAGTTGAAGGAGATGAGGACGAGAATGAATCTGAGGAAGAAGTTATTCACGCACAAGACGGACCTTTACTTATGGTGAGAAGACGAGTTCTCATAACAAAGAATTCTGGAGAGGATTGTCAGCGTGAGAACATTTTCATAGTAAATGTCTCATCAAGGATAAGCTTTGTTCGTTAATCATTGATAGGAGGAAGTTGTGCGAACGTAGCCTCCAAGGATTTGGTGACCAAGTTAGAACTCAATACTAGCAGCCACCCCCACCCGTACAAGCTTAAGTGGTTGGATGATAGAGACGACGTCAAAGTTACGAAGCAAGTGAGGATTGAGTTTGCTTTAGGTAAATATAAAGATTCGGTCCTTTGCGATGTAGTGCCTATGAGCGCAAGCCATTTACTCTTAGGCCGCCCCTGGCAATTTGATCGAAGAGTGAACCATGATGGGGTATTCCAACTGTTATTCACTAAAGTTTGAAGGCAAAAATCTTAAGTTGGCACCCATGACCCCTGAGCAGATAGCTAAGGATGATGCTATCAAGAGAGAAGAGAAGAATAAAGCTAGTCTCTTCATGACTAAAACTGAATTAGAAGCATCGGTACTTAGGGGAGACCCTTTGATCATGATACTTTTCCGTGACCGAGTGATGGAGTTAGGAGTTATTCCCCCTCAAGTTATGGACCTTTTGCATAAGTTTCAAGACGTATTCCCTGAAGATCTCCCAAAAGGATTGCCACCTCTTCGTGGCATTGAACATCAAATCGATCTCCAACCCGGGGCTGTTTTAACCAAATCGACCAGCTTACCGAATGAACCCCGAGGAGACGAAGAAACTGCAAGACCAAGTACAAGAACTATTGGACAAGGGATATATAAGAGAATCCATGAGCCCTTGTGCAGTTCCTTCCCTTTTAGTCCCTAAGAAAGACGGCACCATGAGGATGTGTGTCGATAGCCGAGCCGTGAACCAAATCACTGTCAAATACCGATTCCCTATTCCTAGGCTCGAGGACATGTTAGATGAGCTCAGTGGAGCTTCGATCTTTTCTAAAGTGGACCTCAGAGTGGTTATCACCAGATACGTATGAAGGAAGGTGATGAGTGGAAGACAAGCCTTCAAGACGAAGTATGGGCTGTTTGAATGGATGGTGATGCCCTTTGGTCTTTCTAATGCCCCGACACATTTATGAGACTCATGCACCATGTGCTTAAGGAATATCTTGGTAAATTCATTGTGGTTTACTTCGATGATATTTGGTGTACAGTATTGACCTTCCTCAACATCTTAACCACTTGAGTACCCTCTTCCAAACCCTAAGGAAAGCCAAGTTGTTTGGAAACTTGAGCAAGTGTTCCTTTGCGCAAGAAAAGGTCTATTTTCTGGGATTTGTGATTTCCAAAGATGGAATGGAAGCTGACGTGGATAAGATCAAGCCATTAAGGATTGGCCCATACCAAACTCCATAACTGAAGTACGTAGCTTCCATGGATTAGCCTCATTTTATCGGAGGTTTATCAAAGATTTTAGTTCAATAGCTGCCCCACTTACGGATTGCACCAAGAAAGGGAAAGAGTTTACTTGGACCTCTTCTTGCCAAAAGAGCTTTGAACTTATCAAGCAAAGTTATGTCATTCTCCCGTACTTGCTCTTCCTGACTTCAACAAAGTTTTTGAAGTTAAAAGTGATGCATCAGGAGCTGGCATTGGAGCAGTACTCATGCAAGACCACCGACCCATCGCATTCTTTAGCGAAAAGATGAAAGGAGCTGTGCTGAATTATTCCACCTATGATAAGGAATTCTACGCCGTTATACGAGCATTAGAGCACTGGCAGCATTACCTCTTGTCGAAAGAATTTGTAATAAATACTGACCATCAAGCTTTACGACACATTAAGAGTCAGCATAAGTTGAACAAGCGGCATGCGAAATGGGTAGAATTTTTGGAAAGATTCCCATACACATTGAAATATCTTAAGGGCGAGAACAATGTAGTCGCCGATGCCCTTTCGAGGAAGCGCATTCTTCTTACCGAATTGGGGACTAGATTTTTTGGATTTGAATGGATTAAGCATAACTATGAATCTGACCCCGACGTTGGTTTATTTACGCCAAGTGCAAGGAAAGGCCGAAGGAGATTACCGGCTTATGGATGACTATTTATTGAAAGCAGGAAAATTGTGCGTTCCCCACGGAAGTTTAAGACGATGTATTGTTAAAGAAGCCCATTGTGGAGGATTAGCAAGTCATTTTGGGGAAAAAAGGACCCTTGAAATGCTTAAGGAACATTTCTATTGGCCACATATGAAGAGAGATGTGCATCGCTTAGTGGAAGCATGCATCATTTGCAAAAAAGCCAAAGTAAGGTTCTACCACATGGCTTGTATATACCTTTACCCATTCCCTCGCACCCTTGGATTGACGTTAGTATGGATTTTGTGTTGGGATTGCCACGAACTGCTCGTAATAAGGATTCGATCATGGTAGTTGTAGATCGTTTCTCAAAGATGGAACATTTCATTCCTTGTGCAAAAACCGATGACGCCTTTGCAATAGCAGAATTATTTTTTGGAGAGATTGTTCGCCTACACGGGATACCACATTCCATAGTGTCAGGACCGGACACTAAGTTTTGAGCTCCTTCTGGAAGACGTTGTGGAAGAAGTTGGGGACTAAGTTGTGTTTTAGCACATCTTTCCATCCCCAAACTGATGGACAAACGGAAGTTGTTAATAGGACCTTAGGCACTCTCTTACGATCTATTGTAGGTAAGAAACTATCCAGTTGGGACATAGTCCTCCCCGGATTAGAATTTGCTTACAATCGCACCCTTCATTCCACTACTAGCAAACCCCTTTGAGGTTGCCTATGGGTTTAATCCATGTACACCGTTGGACCTTGTTCCCTTACCAATTAATGAACTGGCCAATCCTCAGGAGTGAGCAAGGCTGAACAGATCAAGAAATTACACGAAAGTGTGCGTCGAGCCATCGAAAAGAGAAATGCGAGCGTGGCTAAGCGAGTAAACAAGGTCGAAAAGAAGTTATCTTTAAAGAAGGAGATTTGGTTTGGTTGCACTTACGCAAAGAGAGATTCCCCGACAATAGGAAATCTAAGCTACTCCCGAGAGCGGATGGACTATTCAAAGTGTTGGAGCGAATAAATAACAACGCTTATAAGATTGAGTTGCCGGGTGACTATGGAGTATCAGCCACTTTCAACGTCATGGACCTATCACCCTATAAAAGTGATGTAGAAAACTCCGAGGGGCCCGAACTAAAGGATTTGAGGTCAAATCCTCAACACATGGGGAGGATGATGTGCCCCATAGGGCCATTACACGGTCTCAAACCCAAGGTCATAATTTATCTAATTTATGCACTTACACTCTTGTCTCTTTTGCAGGTAATGGATTGTGTGGAGGCTTGGAGAACACCTTGGGAGACTTGAAGTGGGAATCCAAAGCTACGGATGTGGACCAACCAACACACTTAATCACTTGGAAATTCAAGCAAGGAGACCAATTTGCTCACATGGGAATTTGTCTTCCCGAGCCTTAATTGTAACCTTTTATTTCAAACTTATTTTGAGGCAAACATTGGCCTTCTTGTTAAACTTTATTATAAGCATGCATATTAGGCATTTAGGGTTAGATGAATGATAAGTTAGATGATGAAATGGAAGTGGTTCAAAGCAAGTGCATGGAGTGCATGGAAGAGGAGAAATGGGCCTTAAGGAAAAGATATCCATTTTGGCCCAACCTTGAGTGGAGGGGACCACTACCCTTTATCCAAACCATGGGCTGCCACTTGAGGGATTCTTAGAGGTTCTCCAATCAACACAAGGGCAAGGATTGATGACATGGTTATCACACAACCATTGGATCAAGAAAACCAAACTCATCTCGGCCATCCAAGCTATCTTCATGATCCAACGGTTACACCATTTTGAAGACCACTTTTTGAATCACATCCAAGCCATCCATAGGTCTATAAAAGCATGGTAATTGGTGATTGTAAGTTTTTTGGACTGATTTTAAGGAGCATGCACGGATTTCCCTTCCATGGTTGAAGGAGTTTGAAGAAACCAACAAGGTTTGCTCGGTTTGCACAAAACCGAGGGGTTGCGCCCCCACCACTCCCTTCTTGCTTGGTAGCTTGCAAGGGTTATATAGCCATCTTCTTCTCCATCTCCTTGGGAGTGGAAAACAGCAAGAAGTGGCCCCAAACCGTGTTCAAGAGTCGAGTTGTCTTCCTTGGAAGCAACTATTGCCAAAGGCTTCAAAATATTACCTATTGGCCGATTTCTTGAAGTTTTGCATATCTTTTCCATCTCAATGAATCAGGACCACGCCTTCCACTATCACACACCTCACTCACTCCACTAACATCATATAAAGTTTCGTTTTCATCTAAGCACATTTGGTCATTCAAGTTCATCTTGCAATTTGTGTTCTTCTCGGCCATTTCTTGCCAATCCGAGGAGCTAACGATCCCCTCTAAGCTCTAAACGTTTTCTTGCAGGTTAGGGCTATATCAAGTGGTATCAGAGCTTGGCTAGCTCCTTTAGGGTGCTGGAAACCAAGTTGGTTTGGTTCCCCAAACCCATTTGGTTGTCCAAAACCGATTGCACAAAACTGGGTTACTTGATTCATCTTTTGCGGTTTTGTATGTGTGTTTAGTTTTCTTGTTTTTTTTTTGCTTTGTTTTCACTAAATACCACCCCTATCTTCTTTTAATCGAAGTTAACAGACTTGAGCATGGGTTTCTAGCTTATTTTCTTCACCATTTTCGTGCTGCAAATAGCTTCCACTTTTAGTTAAACATTTGCCAACTACTTTTAGTACTTGCTGTTTTTATTTCTTTTTTTGTATTGCCACTTGTGCTGCTGTTCTATCCCTTTTCCAGCCATCAAAAGATCATGTTCCCTTCATAAGTTTTAAAGTATAAACTCTAAATATTGTGATTGGCTTGCTGTTTGAGTTGGTTGCTCATGATTGGTGCTCATTTTGTAGCTAATGGACATGACCGATTGATGCACTACTTGAACATCCGATTTGTCCAAAATTTGGCCACTATTTGTAACACTTTTTGAGTATGCTTTATTTACGTTATTCTCTTGCTAATGAATGTTAACATATTGATATTTGATCTGTTTAAGATGGCATGAAAATTTGGAGATTAAGTTTGCTAAAAACCGAGAGTAAAGTAAGCACAAAAGTGCATTGTTGTAGTTTTTGTTAACCGATTAGCATGACATTTAATTCCAAACTTTGCTTTGAGCTAAATCAAACTTTATTTTATTGAATGCTGCTTTTATTCCTTGCTAAAGTATGAGTATTAAGTTTGGTAAAAGATGTATGCAAATTGGTTATGTACTTGTCACAAAACCGAGGCCTAAAATGCATCAAAATTGATTTTAGTGACTATCACTTGCTGTTTTTTTTACTTTGTGACATGTTTTTATGCATAAATCCGAGCATATTAATCATCTAGCCTTGAGTTTACTTAATCTTCAGCTGAGGCATGTGTTCATTGTGGAGTGTTTGGCATTAAAATTCAAATTATATGCTGTTTTTGGCAAAAACAAGACACACTTTTGAAAAAACAGTTTTGTGTGTGCACAAATTTGGTAAGGTTGATGTTGATTGTTGGGACCACAATGCACTTTGCTGAAAATGAATGTTGACCACGAATTTATGCTGAATATTACCTTTCAAATTAGTGGTTTGTTGCTAAAATATTGTTTAATACTTGAATGAAAACCAAACCATGACATTTGGCTTAAGTCTCAAAATCTTGCATGAAAATTACCTAAACCGAGAACCAAATTGAGTTGTGATTTTTACTTTTCTTAGTTAACTTAATTTGCATGTCCCCTAGAGTGTAAAGGAATAAATCCCTTTCCTTTTACTCCTTAGTAGTTATTTTATTTTTGGCCCTATTATTCAAAAAAAAAAAGAAAAGTGAACTTAATTGAAAGCTTAGGTGAATACTTTAGTGAGGACAATTTTTCCTAATCTCCTAGGAACTATGGTTCAACAAAACTAAAATTTTCCTAATACTTAGTAATGAAAACTAGAAGTGGAATTCACATAGGCCCAACCCAAGATATGGCCCAAGATCCAAACATACCCACTAGTGGAAAAGACATTCCCCAAGAAGAGACTCATACCCAACAAGAGGGAGAGTCTAGCATGCAAGGACAACTTAATGGACTAAGTGGAATTGTTGGAGCCTTAAGTAAACAACTCTATGAAATGAACTTAAAATTTGAACAAGTGATGAATGGTCGTAGACCAAGCTATCATGGAGAATCCTCCCATGACACCACACCTAGGAGAAGAAATGACAACCTTAGGACTCGATTTAGAGACCAAGAACCTTTAGGTGGTGATGACGAGGTAGATTACCGTAGTGGTAGACGCCCTAATTTTGACCATGATGAGGACGATGAGTGGACCTTAGACGAGGAGGAAAATTTCCGACCCCCTAACCCTAGACGCCATGATGAGTTTAGGAGAGACCGACGACGAGACCAAGATGACCTTCGAAACGTAAAATTACAAATCCCATCCTTTAATGGAACTTGTGATGGAACAACCTTTATCGAATGGTTAGAAAAGGATGGAAAGGATATTTGATTGTTATGATTACTCCGACAAGGTCAAGATCCAACTAGTTTCCGTAGAACTTACCGGCTATGCCTTACTTTGGTGGTCTAACATTAGATCACAAAGAGCACGGACTGGATTTGATCCTATTAATACTTGGAGGAAGATGAAATCTATTATGTCTAAGAGGTTCATACCTAGTCATTATAAGCAAGAGTTGATCATGAAGATACATAGCCTCAAGCAAGGAAGTCTATCCGTTGAAGAGTACCTCACGGAGTTCGAAACTCTAAAAATTCGAGGAGAACTAGAAGAGCCTGATGACCAAGCCATAGCTAGGTTTATCCATGGATTAAATTATGATATTGCTGATGCTGTAGAGTTACACCCATTGGAGAGCATGGATTCGGTGATCCAATTGGCCTTAAAAATTGAGCGACAACTTAAAAGAAAGAGAAAAGCCACCCAATCCTACAAGCCTAGTCAATTTCCCAAGTACACTCCCAAACCCCTTGAAGTTAACAAGCCCTCACCCAAGGCTGATTGGAAAAAGCCTTTCCAAAGACAATGGCCACCCAAGGATTCAAGTAATAAACCTATAATTCCCAAAGGCCCTAAAGCCAAGACCACGAGAGATAACCCCATTGGACAAAGAGCACGTGACCTCAAGTGCTACAAGTGTCAAGGCCTAGGGCATTTCATGGCCCAATGCCCAAACCGACGTGTTATGATTATTGAGGAGGACACTGGTGAACTTGTAAGTGAGGATGAGCTCCAAGAGGAAGTGGTAGAAGTTGAAGGAGATGAGGACGAGAATGAATCTGAGGAAGAAGTTATTCACGCACAAGACGGACCTTTACTTATGGTGAGAAGACGAGTTCTCATAACAAAGAATTCTGGAGAGGATTGTCAGCGTGAGAACATTTTTCATAGTAAATGTCTCATCAAGGATAAGCTTTGTTCGTTAATCATTGATAGAGGAAGTTGTGCGAACGTAGCCTCCAAGGATTTGGTGACCAAGTTAGAACTCAATACTAGCAGCCACCCCCACCCGTACAAGCTTAAGTGGTTGGATGATAGAGACGACGTCAAAGTTATGAAGCAAGTGAGGATTGAGTTTGCTTTAGGTAAATATAAAGATTCGGTCCTTTGCGATGTAGTGCCTATGAGCGCAAGCCATTTACTCTTAGGCCGCCCCTGGCAATTTGATCGAAGAGTGAACCATGATGGGTATTCCAACTGTTATTCACTAAAGTTTGAAGGCAAAAATCTTAAGTTGGCACCCATGACCCCTGAGCAGATAGCTAAGGATGATGCTATCAAGAGAGAAGAGAAGAATAAAGCTAGTCTCTTCATGACTAAAACTGAATTAGAAGCATCGGTACTTAGGGGAGACCCTTTGATCATGATACTTTTCCGTGACCGAGTGATGGAGTTAGGAGTTATTCCCCCTCAAGTTATGGACCTTTTGCATAAGTTTCAAGACGTATTCCCTGAAGATCTCCCAAAAGGATTGCCACCTCTTCGTGGCATTGAACATCAAATCGATCTCCAACCCGGGGCTGTTTTACCAAATCGACCAGCTTACCGAATGAACCCCGAGGAGACGAAGAAACTGCAAGACCAAGTACAAGAACTATTGGACAAGGGATATATAAGAGAATCCATGAGCCCTTGTGCAGTTCCTTCCCTTTTAGTCCCTAAGAAAGACGGCACCATGAGGATGTGTGTCGATAGCCGAGCCGTGAACCAAATCACTGTCAAATACCGATTCCCTATTCCTAGGCTCGAGGACATGTTAGATGAGCTCAGTGGAGCTTCGATCTTTTCTAAAGTGGACCTCAAGAGTGGTTATCACCAGATACGTATGAAGGAAGGTGATGAGTGGAAGACAGCCTTCAAGACGAAGTATGGGCTGTTTGAATGGATGGTGATGCCCTTTGGTCTTTCTAATGCCCCGACCACATTTATGAGACTCATGCACCATGTGCTTAAGGAATATCTTGGTAAATTCATTGTGGTTTACTTCGATGATATTTTGGTGTACAGTATTGACCTTCCTCAACATCTTAACCACTTGAGTACCCTCTTCCAAACCCTAAGGAAAGCCAAGTTGTTTGGAAACTTGAGCAAGTGTTCCTTTGCGCAAGAAAAGGTCTATTTTCTGGGATTTGTGATTTCCAAAGATGGAATGGAAGCTGACGTGGATAAGATCAAGGCCATTAAGGATTGGCCCATACCAAACTCCATAACTGAAGTACGTAGCTTCCATGGATTAGCCTCATTTTATCGGAGGTTTATCAAAGATTTTAGTTCAATAGCTGCCCCACTTACGGATTGCACCAAGAAAGGGAAAGAGTTTACTTGGACCTCTTCTTGCCAAAAGAGCTTTGAACTTATCAAGCAAAGTTTATGTCATTCTCCCGTACTTGCTCTTCCTGACTTCAACAAAGTTTTTGAAGTTAAAAGTGATGCATCAGGAGCTGGCATTGGAGCAGTACTCATGCAAGACCACCGACCCATCGCATTCTTTAGCGAAAAGATGAAAGGAGCTGTGCTGAATTATTCCACCTATGATAAGGAATTCTACGCCGTTATACGAGCATTAGAGCACTGGCAGCATTACCTCTTGTCGAAAGAATTTGTAATAAATACTGACCATCAAGCTTTACGACACATTAAGAGTCAGCATAAGTTGAACAAGCGGCATGCGAAATGGGTAGAATTTTTGGAAAGATTCCCATACACATTGAAATATCTTAAGGGCGAGAACAATGTAGTCGCCGATGCCCTTTCGAGGAAGTGCATTCTTCTTACCGAATTGGGGACTAGATTTTTTGGATTTGAATGGATTAAGCATAACTATGAATCTGACCCCGACTTTGGTTTTATTTACGCCAAGTGCAAGGAAAAGGCCGAAGGAGATTACCGGCTTATGGATGACTATTTATTGAAAGCAGGAAAATTGTGCGTTCCCCACGGAAGTTTAAGACGATGTATTGTTAAAGAAGCCCATTGTGGAGGATTAGCAAGTCATTTTGGGGAAAAAAGGACCCTTGAAATGCTTAAGGAACATTTCTATTGGCCACATATGAAGAGAGATGTGCATCACTTAGTGGAAGCATGCATCATTTGCAAAAAAGCCAAAAGTAAGGTTCTACCACATGGCTTGTATATACCTTTACCCATTCCCTCGCACCCTTGGATTGACGTTAGTATGGATTTTGTGTTGGGATTGCCACGAACTGCTCGTAATAAGGATTCGATCATGGTAGTTGTAGATCGTTTCTCAAAGATGGCACATTTCATTCCTTGTGCAAAAACCGATGACGCCTTTGCAATAGCAGAATTATTTTTTGGAGAGATTGTTCGCCTACACGGGATACCACATTCCATAGTGTCAGACCGGGACACTAAGTTTTTGAGCTCCTTCTGGAAGACGTTGTGGAAGAAGTTGGGGACTAAGTTGTGTTTTAGCACATCTTTCCATCCCCAAACTGATGGACAAACGGAAGTTGTTAATAGGACCTTAGGCACTCTCTTACGATCTATTGTAGGTAAGAAACTATCCAGTTGGGACGTAGTCCTCCCCGGATTAGAATTTGCTTACAATCGCACCCTTCATTCCACTACTAAGCAAACGCCCTTTGAGGTTGCCTATGGGTTTAATCCATGTACACCGTTGGACCTTGTTCCCTTACCAATTAATGAACTGGCCAATCCATCAGGAGTGAGCAAGGCTGAACAGATCAAGAAATTACACGAAAGTGTGCGTCGAGCCATCGAAAAGAGAAATGCGAGCGTGGCTAAGCGAGTAAACAAAGGTCGAAAAGAAGTTATCTTTAAAGAAGGAGATTTGGTTTGGTTGCACTTACGCAAAGAGAGATTCCCCGACAATAGGAAATCTAAGCTACTCCCGAGAGCGGATGGACTATTCAAAGTGTTGGAGCGAATAAATAACAACGCTTATAAGATTGAGTTGCCGGGTGACTATGGAGTATCAGCCACTTTCAACGTCATGGACCTATCACCCTATAAAAGTGATGTAGAAAACTCCGAGGGGCCCGAACTAAAGGATTTGAGGTCAAATCCTCAACAACATGGGAGGATGATGTGCCCCATAGGCCCATTACATGGTCTCAAACCCAAGGTCATAATTTATCTAATTTATGCACTTACACTCTTGTCTCTTTTGCAGGTAATGGATTGTGTGGAGGCTTGGAGAACACCTTGGGAGACTTGAAGTGGGAATCCAAAGCTACGGATGTGGACCAACCAACACACTTAATCACTTGGAAATTCAAGCAAGGAGACCAATTTGCTCACATGGGAATTTGTCTTCCCGAGCCTTAATTGTAACCTTTTATTTCAAACTTATTTTGAGGCAAACATTGGCCTTCTTGTTAAACTTTATTATAAGCATGCATATTAGGCATTTAGGGTTAGATGAATGATAAGTTAGATGATGAAATGGAAGTGGTTCAAAGCAAGTGCATGGAGTGCATGGAAGAGGAGAAATGGGCCTTAAGGAAAAGATATCCATTTTGGCCCAACCTTGAGTGGAGGGGACCACTACCCTTTATCCAAACCATGGGCTGCCACTTGAGGGATTCTTAGAGGTTCTCCAATCAACACAAGGGCAAGGATTGATGACATGGTTATCACACAACCATTGGATCAAGAAAACCAAACTCATCTCGGCCATCCAAGCTATCTTCATGATCCAACGGTTACACCATTTTGAAGACCACTTTTTGAATCACATCCAAGCCATCCATAGGTCTATAAAAGCATGGTAATTGGTGATTGTAAGTTTTTTGGACTGATTTTAAGGAGCATGCACGGATTTCCCTTCCATGGTTGAAGGAGTTTGAAGAAACCAACAAGGTTTGCTCGGTTTGCACAAAACCGAGGGGTTGCGCCCCCACCACTCCCTTCTTGCTTGGTAGCTTGCAAGGGTTATATAGCCATCTTCTTCTCCATCTCCTTGGGAGTGGAAAACAGCAAGAAGTGGCCCCAAACCGTGTTCAAGAGTCGAGTTGTCTTCCTTGGAAGCAACTATTGCCAAAGGCTTCAAAATATTACCTATTGGCCGATTTCTTGAAGTTTTGCATATCTTTTCCATCTCAATGAATCAGGACCACGCCTTCCACTATCACACACCTCACTCACTCCACTAACATCATATAAAGTTTCGTTTTCATCTAAGCACATTTGGTCATTCAAGTTCATCTTGCAATTTGTGTTCTTCTCGGCCATTTCTTGCCAATCCGAGGAGCTAACGATCCCCTCTAAGCTCTAAACGTTTTCTTGCAGGTTAGGGCTATATCACAGCGCAAGGTGGAAAACAGCACATGTGATCTTATCCTCCTCATCAACCTTGGCATACTTGAACATGTCCTCAATTGTCCGAATACATTCCTCAGCATGAATAGGATCCAAAATTTGTCCATTAAATGTCGGAGGTCGAAGCTGGCAAAATCGCTTGCTACCTTGGTCATGAGTTGCACTCTAACTAGAGTTCCCTTGCTCATCCCTGGCCCCGAGCCGCTCAATTTGAAGGGATTGGCGGTGAACAAACTCTGTTAACTTAGCAATTGTGTTACTCTCTTCATTATCTTCCACTCGTTGTCCCCTTACCATCTTGTCAACCTAAACATATCATAAACACATTTTCACCTTAAATGATATTACTAAAATCATAAACACTTACAGTTGTTAGAGTGTACTCATGCGGTAATTTGTTCTGGTCGGCAGTCTACAGAACCGATTTTAAAACTCGGGTGCTCTTCCATTAAATGTCGGAGGTCGAAGCTGGCAAAATCGCTTGCTACCTTGGTCATGAGTTGCCACTCTAACTAGAGTTCCCTTGCTCATCCCTGGCCACGAGCCGCTCAATTTGAAGGGATTGGCGGTGAACAAACTCTGTTAACTTAGCAATTGTGTTACTCTCTTCATTATCTTCCACTCGTTGTCCCCTTACCATCTTGTCAACCTAAACATATCATAAAACATTTCACCTTAAATGATATTACTAAAATCATAAACACTTACAGTTGTTAGAGTGTACTCATGCTGTAATTTGTTCTGGTCGGCAGTCTACAGAACCGATTTTAAAAAAAAAAAAAAAAAAAAAAAAAAAAAAAAAAAAAAAAAAAAAAAAAAAAAAAAAAAAAAAAAAAAAAAAAAAAAAAAAAAAAAAAAAAAAAAAAAAAAAAAAAAAAAAAAAAAAAAAAAAAAAAAAAAAAAAAAAAAAAAAAAAAAAAAAAAAAAAAAAAAAAAAAAAAAAAAAAAAAAAAATCTTACATCCGTAGCGGCAAGACTAAAATCAAACAGTTAAAAACCTTTACTATTAAAATCCTCTTAAACTCATAACCTGACTTATTCATTTACAAACAGAGGACCTCTAGACATCCATGTATATATTTATTTACATTATTATTTTTTTTAAGAAAGAGAATAAATTTCCTAAAACAATGAAGACAAGCGAAGAATTAATTTCCTCTCGGGTTGCAACTTATTCGTTCACTAAATCGAATGACGTTGTCGTCCACAGACTTTTTCGTCCACATAGTCAGACAACATTATCGTCCACATAGTCAGACAACATTATCGTCCACAAAGTCAGATAGCATTATCGTTCACGTTGTCCTCGTCAACAGAAATTATCGTCCATAGAGTCAGACGACGCTGTTGTCCACAGACATTATCATCCACAGAGTCATACAACATTATCGTCCAAACACTTCGTCCAGACTATATCATTCAGACTACGTCGTTCAAACACATCGTCCACAGACATTATCGTCGACAGAGTAAGACAACATTATCGTCCACAGAGTCAGACGACGCGGTCATCCATAGACATTATTGTCCGCAGACATTATCGTCCACATAGTCAGACAACATTATCGTCCAGACTATATCGTCAAGACTACATCGTCCAGACTACATCATCCAAACTTCATCGTCTAAATCTATCATCCAGACTACATCGTCTAGACCACATCGTCTAAACACATCGTCAGACACATCGTCCATTCCTCATCGTCCATTTTAACATCGACCGAATAACTTCAGCCAATTAACGACAACTCTTGACAACTACGCTCAACTTCGACTTTCTGTTTTCCCTCATTTCACTAGACATATATAAGTCGATCAATCGCCACTCTAACCGATCGATCGGCTAATTCCCTGTTTCCATAAACTCAAATTCCATCTCCAAAATCATCATGCACATAAACATCATAAACCTCAACTTAAATACGTAGCGGAAGACTTAAAATCAAACAGTTAAAAACCTTTACTATTAAAATCCTCTTAAATCATATCAGCACTCAACTATCACAGTATTTACCATTCATAGGAATCTTTATCTTACTTTCACTTCAATAACATAGACATATTAAAACATACTAAGAGCATCATCACACGGGTCAAGTTCACCACCAAGCCACAAATCATCGCCATTGTAATATCCGGCTTGTATGGATTTTTGATTTAATATATGATATTCATATTTTATTATATAATGGCATTTTCATAAATATGTCAAATCAAATTGGTTTTGCAAACGGAAAGCTTTATTAGAGTCCTAACGATTAATTGGAATTTTAAGAAATTTACGGGATTTTTTCGGAGATTAAACGCTCTATTCCGAGAAATTACATTTCTCGTAATATGATAGATGTTCTCGTAAAAATAGCAAACGAGGTCCAAATCTCGAACGGACAGTTTTAATAAATCCCTGGCAATGAATAGGAGTTATTGGCAAAATATGGAACTTTCGAGAATCCGAATTGTTAGACGATTTACGAAACGAATGACGAAACGAATAGAAAATTTAGAGGAAGGGCAAAATCGTCATTTAGCATTTAATTTTTATTATATACTTAAAGGCAAATTGCCTTAACAATTTTCATTTGAAAATCGATTTCCATAAGCATTTCTTCTTCTCCTCTCCTCTCTGCCCGTGTGATTCCTTCAACGATTCCGACCTCCGATCGACTTCCGTTCTTCGTGATTCTTCCTCCAATCGCAATCCTAGGTATGGATCTATGATTCTATAGCGTTAGTTTTCAATTCTCGGATCGTTTTAAAGTTAGGGTTTCGTTAGGGTTTTATTAGAAATCGAGATTTAGGGTTCGTAATTAATAGGTTAGCTGTAATAAAGTATATATTGGACGTATTTGATGTTATTGGACGAAGTTAAATCAATTTGTGAAAATGTTAAAAAGTTAGAGATTTTCGGGTTTTTGGGGAAAAACTCGTTAATTGAAGTTTTGGATCATCGAGCATGAATTAGTCGTTTGAATGTCTCAATTAGATGAGTTAGAAGTTTTAAGGAATCCTTTAGTTAAGGTTTGTGATTTGGACGTCAATAACTTAAATTGGTTTTAACGACAAATATCGTGTTTTGCCTCAGACACACGACTCCCGTGGACGAAGCTTGACATTCAGCGCGCTCAAGGTAAGTTCTCGTGACTTACTCTGACCGATTGGTCTACACCGTACTTCGGTTTAGCGTCGAGGATCTTGGAGGATTGATTGTTTTAACTGCTTTGGTTGGGTAGTTAGGTTTAAACGTTTTGTAGGTTATTTCATTTACAGTCTTGATGGTACGCATGCTTGTTTGTTTACTTTTATATTGAACTGTTCATGCATCACGTATTTTAACTTAGCATGAAAACGAATTTCTGCACTGCACGATGTTTTCTGAAAACTATGTGGCCCAGAAATTGGGGGCTCTTGATCTATCGTGCGGGCCGATTAAGGGTCTGGCCGATACCACATCTCATGTACTGTAATTAATGAACGTAATCTGTTATCTAGTCACGCGAGGTGGGGCTCAGGCACGGCTGTACGTGTTGTAAGCGTGTACCCCCTCCTCTAACCGCACGGGGTAGTCCGACCACTAGATGGGCCCCCGTCGGTTAGAGGGATGAGATCTCGGTGATATACTGTCTGCGACGCTCTGTTATGCATGATTTCTGAACTCCATATGCACTGCACGCATCTGCATTTACGTAGAATTTAATGAGCCTGTTAGCTCATAGGTGTCTATATGGTGTAGGTGACATTTTAGGTGACATCGAGCCAGGTGAGGACGAGGTTCCTCCTCCCGAAGTCTGATGCAGTTGACGGAGAATGGCCCGTGGGAGTGTGCTGAGCAGTCGGCGCGTTTTGACCCGTGGGGATGTCGGTGTAAGTATTTTGTGGGATTTAATGGATGATACGTATGTATAGACAAACATGTTTCGATATGGTTAGATGTTAGGTTCATATTTGATGTTTTAAACGTTTTTAGAAATCTGTTTATAATCGGCGTTTTGATAGTTTTTACTGGAACTGCTTGGAATTTGAAACAGGAGGATTAGACAACTTTTAAACGTATCCATGCAGTTCGTTTTTAAGAAGTTTATTGCGTTTAAAATATTGTGTTATTTGCAGCGATCAGTCGCTGCATGCTGCAGCGATCAGTCGCTGCATGCTGCAGCGATCAGTCGCTGCATGCTGCAGCGATCAGTCGCTGCATGCTGCAGCGATCAGTCGCTGCATGCTGCAGCGATCAGTCGCTGCATGCTGCAGCGATCAGTCGCTGCATGCTGCAGCGATCAGTCGCTGCATGCTGCAGCGATCAGTCGCTGCATGCTGCAGCGATCAGTCGCTGCATGCTGCAGCGATCAGTCGCTGCATGCTGCAGCGATCAGTCGCTGCATGCTGCAGCGATCAGTCGCTGCATGCTGCAGCGATCAGTCGCTGCATGCTGCAGCGATCAGTCGCTGCATGCTGCAGCGATCAGTCGCTGCATGCTGCAGCGATCAGTCGCTGCATGCTGCAGCGATCAGTCGCTGCATGCTGCAGCGATCAGTCGCTGCATGCTGCAGCGATCAGTCGCTGCATGCTGCAGCGATCAGTCGCTGCATGCTGCAGCGATCAGTCGCTGCATGCTGCAGCGATCAGTCGCTGCATGCTGCAGCGATCAGTCGCTGCATGCTGCAGCGATCAGTCGCTGCATGCTGCAGCGATCAGTCGCTGCATGCTGCAGCGATCAGTCGCTGCATGCTGCAGCGATCAGTCGCTGCATGCTGCAGCGATCAGTCGCTGCATGCTGCAGCGATCAGTCGCTGCATGCTGCAGCGATCAGTCGCTGCATGCTGCAGCGATCAGTCGCTGCATGCTGCAGCGATCAGTCGCTGCATGCTGCAGCGATCAGTCGCTGCATGCTGCAGCGATCAGTCGCTGCATGCTGCAGCGATCAGTCGCTGCATGCTGCAGCGATCAGTCGCTGCATGCTGCAGCGATCAGTCGCTGCATGCTGCAGCGATCAGTCGCTGCATGCTGCAGCGATCAGTCGCTGCATGCTGCAGCGATCAGTCGCTGCATGCTGCAGCGATCAGTCGCTGCATGCTGCAGCGATCAGTCGCTGCATGCTGCAGCGATCAGTCTTTAAACGTATCCATGCAGTTCGTTTTTAAGAAGTTTTATTGCGTTTTAAAATATTGTGTTATTTGAGGACTTGTTGCTCTCTACAATCGGATTCCAGAGAGCAGATCAGATTGTGGTTTTGCTCTTTGGAGTTTCCAGAGAGCACTTGGAAAAAATGGCATAAGAGAAGTGATGAAGAGAAGTGATGAAGAAAAGCGAATCGAAGGATGCTGCTGCAGCGACTGGTCGCTACCCCTGTGTTTTTAGGGCCGGACAGTTATGCCCTCCCGATTGTTTTAATCAAATTTAGTTTCGAAATTAGTTTTTAATTAATTAGTTTTTAATTGTTTTATTAACAACTTCATGTTTGTTTTAAATGGTTTTCCAAACAACACTGACGATTTCAATTCCGATTCAATTTCCGCTTAAAGTGTAAAATAAAATGAAAAATTTATACGGGTAAATGGGTACAGTATTAGGGGTGTTACAGCCATGAGCACCCTCCAGCAACCCGACTTAAACATCGTCATTTGGTTTGCAATCCTCATCTTCCAATTCGTCACCTACATCATAAGTTTTAAACTATAAGCCTAATGCTTAGTAAAGAGTGTAACATATACATAAATACTCATGAATGCATGCTTCATGAAAACCATGCTTGTATTCTTGCTTCATATCATGCAAATCATGTTCATGTTCTCGTATCATTTCTCACTTGACATGGATTAAGGAGGGGATCGTGCTGGGAAGTAGGCAAAGTGCGTGTACATGGTCTTCTCGGACACGTAGTCATGGTCCCTCGAGATGGACAGTTTTGTTGACATGACCATACTACCTCAACCCTCACTTAATCATTTTCTTATCTTTCGTTCTCATGTTCTTCTTGTTACATTTCCTTCACATAAATCATGCATGCAAAACATTTCATATGTCGAAGGGAAAAACATGATGCATATACATGAATACATGAAAGAACATTACACTATAGAAAACGAACGATCATCATGTAATATATCATAAAACTACTCTATTTATCACAACATAACACTCAACGGGTCACTGACATCAAACAAATCTTTGAAACCATATTCCTAGTACCCTTGTGATGTAGAGCCCTAATGGCCGGATCCCTAACACACTCACTTACCTTGACTCCTTAGCAAGCCGTGTACTTCTCCTCTTTTCCACCAAAGACATTTCACATTCAAATGTTAAGAAAAGAAAACAATCATGAATAACCTAATTTCAAGACTAGTTAAGTTCCTAACTAAAGTAACCTCCTAGATTTTAGTTTAAACCTCATAGACATTTCGTCGAGTACCTTGTGTCCGTAACTTTGTTTCCAATAACATAATGGCATCCGTTCCTTCAACTACCAGAGTTTAGTCCCACATTCCTTATTTCTCAATCTACTATCACCAACATTCGTAAATATTTCCTTATTAGCTATTGACGCGATAAAACATTCAAGTTTCCATCATAACCCAAAAATCTCATAAGTCCTAGATTGAATGAACCTTTCCCGTAATCGAACTCCTACCGAACTAAACTCGAAGGATGCCAGAGCCTTACCTAGAGTTTGAAGAAATGAAGGAAGAATTCGTTGGCTGTTGCGAGAGAGAAAGCTTGGAGGGAAAATAGCTTAGAGGGAAAGGGAGTTGACTGAATATAGAAATTCTCGTGGAGGGAGAGGTTTTTATGAGGGTTTTAGGTTTCCTTATCCATATATATATCCATTAAAATCCACCTTAATTACAATTTTGCCATTCAACCTAATTTTCTCTCAAAACAAGTAATACCCGTCATTTTAGATCCTCGTAATGTTCTTATTCCACAAACCACCCCAAAATTATTCACGGGATAAATACCTGGCTGAAAGTGCTTGGTGGTACAGGTTGTTTAGACCTTAATTTTGTTCAAATTAACTTGAGGTCGGTTCTTTCCTCTAGCTTAGAGTGGCCGAGAGATGCTCCTTCTTCAAGATTGGCATGATCATGTGATTGCTTCTACGTTGACAAGTTGAATAGCTCTTTCATGTCTCTATTGTTTTGCTTGAGCTCCATTTGGCCACCAATAACATCACTTATAAAATGAGCAAACATGTTAGAGAAAATTTTGGCCATAGACTTGTCTCGTGATCAAAGGATGACAACCTATGACATATCACAACCTTAGGTTGCTTTGACCCTAATTTTGTTCAAATTAATCTGAGGTCTGTCTAAGTCTACTTATAAATCAAATAAATGAAATATCATGCACGTGTAAAACATACATACATATAATATAATAACTGACATACTATTAGACAGGACATGTCAGGTTTTACGTGTGCTAGCTCAAAAAATATGATTTTCAAAACCATCAATGACAGTTGCTCTTCATACCAGTTGAGGAAGTACTCTTAGGTGCAGACTCGTAATCTGTGAAATTGTTAAAACCTATAAAAAAACCCAACGTCAAAATTTCTTTTCAACACTAGGAAAAATAATGGATGGATCCTATAATAGGACTGGGAACCAAAACTGGAAGGCAACGATGAACAGTTGTGATCTTCACCAAGCCGTGTAATTTTTCCATAATACAATCGTGTGGTTGTCTCGACCCTTGTTGTCACAACCCAGAGGTTAGCCTAGATAGAAATGTCTAGTCAAACTCCTCAAAAAAAAAACCTTTCCGCCAACCTATGGCTCATTTGATAACAAAAGACTTGATTTGAATTGAGCACTAGCCCACATGAAGTGGGTCTAGGTAGAACCTAGTGATTACGAAAATAATAGTACAATAAATGAAATAATTGTATAACATAGTACAAGCATCCAAAACCACTCTAAATAATCTTCATAAAGAATATAGCTAACATCTCAAACTTTTCAAAATGAGGTGGATTGAGTAATTCAAATATCATTTGCTAAGTCAATCAGACCCATTACAGAGAGCTCTGTTTGTAGCACCCAAGAAATTATTGGCTCAATTTTTATGAATGTATGGTGAATTACAATTGATTGGAAATGAAGCGAATGATAAGTGTTAGATTAAATGAAGTAGAATGAAAGAGTGTGCTAGTTATGGATTTAATTAAAGCGGAAAAAAGATGTAAAAAGTAAAAATGGAATAAAAGAAAAAGGAAAAAGAAAAGGGAAAGAGGATTTCACGTAAAAGTGGGGGAAAACTCATTTCTTCTTTTCTTTCTCTCTTCAACGATTCTGCAGAAGCCCCTCTCCCTCTCCGATTTGTTCCCTCATTTTCTCAATCTAAGGTAATTACTAACATTTTTCTTATAGGTTTTTGATTTCTAGTTGAAAGAGGGTTATTGCTAGAGTTAGGTTGTGCATGGAATGGGTTTAGGCTGGGGTTTTTGGGTGAGAGCTAGAGTTGCACAAAAATAGTTAAGGATTTGCTGAATTCTTATTTTATTGGGTGTTTATATATAATTAGATGATAGTATGGATGAATGGTTCGGTTTTAGAGGAAAGCGAAAATATGGAAATTTTAGGACATGTGCAGGGCATTTCGGTTTTGGTGAAATTTGACAAAGCCATCTGCATTAGTTTGTTAAATGGTTTCAACCATTAGAAATTAGACGTCCTAAGGAGTCCCTGACACCTTGAATCGTCCAAAATGGATAGGTATCGGATTAGTTACGTGATTGTAAAGTTTGGTCCGAGATTGGTGGTATTTCGGGTTTAGCTAAGTTTGGGTAAATGGTTAACTTTCTCTTAGAAATTTTATGAAATAGTTGTAGAGAAGATTAAATTGATGAAATGTGTTATGATTTTAAGTTTCCATATTTCCCCGGCTTAACGTATGGTCACGAGATTTTCTAAAGATGACAGGTAAGTAGTGTATGTATGTGTTTTGCCTTCAGGCCTACATCACAATTCGATAGGGTTGCATTTATGCTTATTGTGTATGTATTGTGTGTTTATTTTGGGATGCATCATGATTCTAAAAAGTATGATAGTTAGACGAAAATGAATTTCTATGGTTTTACGAATTGGTATGGTAAGATGTGGACGATGATGAACGAAATGATAAAAGATACGTAACTAAGAGATGAGCAGAGTTGGAGAATAGGTATGGTCGTCCTGTGAAAGCAGTCCACGATGTGTGCCTCCTACCCCTTTCTTTGAGGAATGTGGTCGTCTCGTGAAATTAGTCCGCGACGTGTGCCTATTCCTTATAACAAGAATATACAAGTGAAGAGGAAACGAAATTAAAATATACGTAATTAAGAGATGGGCAGAATTAGGGAATAGGTATGGCTGTCCCGTGAAAGTAGTCTGCAACGTGTGCCTCCTACCTCTTTCTCCAAGGAATGTGGCAATCCCATAAAAGTAGTCCTGCGACGTGTGTCTATTCCTTCTAACAACAATATGTAAGTGAAGAGGAAACGAAACTAAAAGATACGTAATTAAGAGATGGGCGGAGTTGAGGAATAGGTATGGCCGTCCGGTGAAAGTAGTCTGCGATGTGTGCCTCCTACCCCTTTCTTTGAGGAATGTGGCCGTTCGGTGAAAGTAGTTCACGACGTGTGCCTATTCCTTCTAATAATAAGTAAGTTAAGTGAAGTGGAAATGAGAACGAGAACGAGAACGAGAACAAAAACGAGGACGGAAATGAAACGAGATGGTAGTGTAACACCCGGTTTTATGTGATTTTGTTATTCTAATATATAAGAATATTTTTGTAAATATGTCAAATTAAGTCCGTTTTGCAAACGAAAAGTTTTATTGGAGCCTTAATAATAAATTAGAATTTCTAGTGAAATATGAAAATTTGGGAAAACCGAATTAGTTAGCTAAATAACGAAATAAGTCTTTAATAAAAATCAAATACTCTCCCTCCCCTGAACACTTCACGATTCATCTTCTAAAAATCACTCCCAGGCAATTTCTTCTCCCCCCCCCCCCACGCGACTCTCTCCTTCGACGGCGAAGCTCCTGTGATCGACTTCCGTTCTTCACGTTTCTTCTCCATCTTCGCTTCCTAGGTAACGCTCTAAGCTTTTGGAATGTTAGATTTTCGATTTCTAGAGTTTAAACGGTTAGGGTTCGTTTAGGGTTTTTCTAAAAACGTAAATTAAAGTTTGAAATCGTTGGGTTTGTTGTAATTCTGACTTAAATGGAAGTATTGGTGATCGATCGGCATAAATGGTCGGCACTCTCTGGAAAAATCCAGAGAGTGTGCCGATCGCTCGCCCAAAGGGGCGATCAATCTGCTGGGGATCTATCGCAGGGGCGATCAATCGCCTGATGTGTGGGGCGATCGATCGCCCCCTATTTTCTTAATACTGCTGATCAATCGGCTAAAATGGCCGATCGACCGGCTATGGGTTTTATGGGCCAATTGCCCCTTTTGTTCTCGCTTTTGCTATGTGTTTTCCTCTGTTTCTTTTATGCGATTTTAATTAATTTTGATATTTGTTTTAAACAATTTTCCAAACGATTTCAACGATTCAGATTTCGATTTAAAAGTTTACTCAAGATTAAAAAAAAAACAAAAATTATACGGGAAATTAACGGATAGGTTTAAGGGACACCACAATTATGGTATCAGAGCCCCCGGGTTTTTAAATCGGTTCCGTAGATTGCTCGACTGCACAGCCACTACGCGGACATCCTTCCTTAACTGTAAGTACGTTTAAATGCTTTATTTGATTTCGATTTCTCAGAATTGTTTGTTTTAAGTTTTATAGGAGGTATAGAATAATGGTTCGAGCGAGAAACACTGGGGATGAAGCCCTGGATAGGCTTACTGATCTGCTGGATCGTCAGACCCAGCATATGGACAGGCAAGCACAACAGATCGAGAACTTGGTAAATATTGAAAATCAGAGAGCCCGGGATATAGTCATTCCAGACAATCACAGCATGGAGAGGTTCTAAAAGCTACGACCTCGAGTATTCAACGGACAATCTACAGACCCCTCTATTGCTGACGAGTGGGTTTGAACGATGGAGGACATGTTAGCTTACGCCAAAGTGGATAATGCTGAGAAGGTCACTTGCGTTACTTTCCACCTGGCAATGGATGCCCGATTTTGGTGGGATTCAATTAAGGCAACTACAGACGTGACACTAATGAGGTGGGAACGGTTTAAGATCGTATTCTTTGATAAATACTTCAGCCGTACAGTGAGGGCGGCAAAAAGAGCGGAGTTCATGCAGCTGAAGCAGACCCAGTACAGTTGCGGAGTACATTAGGAAGTTCGAAGCCTTATCACGGTTTGCACCACGCTTGGTCAGCGATAATGAAAACAAGGTGCAACAATTTATGGATGGACTAAATCCGAAAATTCGAAAGAATATCATAGTATCTGGCATTTTTGATGTGCCCTATGAGGACATCGCGGCAAGAGCCTTGGACTTTGAGGCTGCAGAATTAACTTGTGTGAAACCAAAGGAGCCTGCTAGGGGTTTCTTTCGCGAAATTCATCCTTAATCACGAAATAGAGATTGGCAACAAAAAGGACAGCCACCAGTACAACAAAAAGTGGTGTCAAGAGACCATTTGAAGGAGGTAATGACCGGGGCAAGGGAAAACAAATACAGGGGACTACTCAAATGCCTTGGTACCCTAAATGCCATAAGGAGCATAGTGGTGAATGCCGAGTGGGGACTGACAAATGCTATCAATGTGGTCAGACTGGCCATTTCATCAAGGATTGCCCGAAGCCAGGCTAAGAACAACCAGGTAGAGATCAGAGGAGGGTCATGCCAAGGATCTTCGCTTTTATAGGGCCTGGTGACGTCGATGACGAGGCTCAGCCATCTGTTATAGCAGGTACTATCTTAGTCATGGGTGTACCAGTATTTTCTTTTATAGACACGGGAGCTACGCACTCCTTCATTTCAACTGCTTACATGACTAGATTGGGGTTAGTATCTGAGTTAGCAGAGTATGAGTATAGAGTGATGCTGCCTTCGGGAGCGCATATGCAGTCCAATTGTATCTTCCAAGGCAACGTCGTCTAAGTGGGGAATAACACATTTTATGCCCGGTTGATAGTTATGGGCATAGAGCGGTATGATCTGATTTTTGGAATGGACTGGCTGTCACGCCATTTTGCTACCATTGACTGCCGATCCGGGTTGGTAACTTTTTTAGCCTCCGGATAAGGAAGAGTTTTCATATCAGGCAATAAATAGGTCGAGTGGGTCGCCTATTTCCTATTCTATGAAGGTCCGAGAGCAGTTTAAAGGCGAATGCTCTGTTTATTTGGTTACAGTGATCGATACTCAGCTGCTCAAAGGGGTAAAACTAGAAGACATTCCAATATCTAGAGAATTCTCTAAGATCTTCCTTGACGATCTTCCTGGATTACCGCCGGATAGAGAGATCGAGTTCACCATTGATGTTTATCCAGGCTCTGGGCGTGTATCGAAGAATCCGTACAGAGTGGCACCTGTTGAACTAAAGGAGCTGAAGACTCAGTTAGAGGAGTTGTTAGACAAGGGGTTCATTCGACCCAGTTTCTCTCCTTGGGGTGAGCCAGTTTTGTTTGTTAAGAAGAAGGACAGAACCCTCTGAATGTCCGTGGATTACAGAGAGTTGAATAAACTAACAATGAAAAATAAGTATCCACTGCCCTGGATTGATGACCTTTTTGATCAACTACAGGGTGCCCGAGTGTTTTCGAAGATTGACCTACGCTCGGGTTCTTATCAGTTGAAGGTCTGGAGAGAAGATGTTCAAAAAACGGCATTCCGAACGAGGTATGGACATTACGAATTTCTTGTGATGTCTTTTGGACTTATTAATGCTCCTGCAGCATTTATGGATTTGATGAACCGTGTTTTTAAGGAGTATTTAGACAAGTTTGTCGTCGTCTTCATTGATGACATCTTGATCTATATAAAGACAAAGGAAGAGCACGAGGAGCACTTGCGAATTGTTCTGAGGATTCTGTGCCAACATCAATTATATCCAAAGTTCTCTAAGTGCGAGTTTTGGCTGGATAGAATAAACTTTCTCGGACTATCTCATATCTCAGGAGGGAATCTCAGTGGATTTGACTAAGATTGAAGTTGTCAGGGATTGGCTGCAGCCTAAAAACGTTCGAGAGGTACGTGGATTTCTTGGATTGGCCAGGGTATTACAGGAAGTTCAATGAGGGGTTTTCTAAGATAGCAGTCCCTCTATCCCAATTGACGAGAAAGAACGAAAAATATGTATGGTCGGCTGCATGCGAAAAGAGCTTCAATAAGCTGAAACAAAAGCTGACTACAGCACTAGTGTTAACCTTGCCTGTTGAACGCGATAAGTTTAGTATTTATTGCAACGCTTCAAAGATCGGACTGGGGTGTGTATTGGTGCAGGAGGGCAGAGTCATTGCTTATGCTTCTCGGCAGTTGAAGCCTTATGAGTAAAATTATCTGACACACGATCTTGAGCTTGCAGCGGTTGTTTTTGCGTTAAAAATCTGGAGACACTATCTGTATGGGCAGCAATGCGAGGTGTTCTCAGATAGCATGAGCTTAAAGTATCTGTTTACACAGAAAGAGTTGAACATGCAGCAAAGAAGGTTGTTGGAGTTCGTTAAAGATTATGACTTTGAAATTAAATACCACCCAGGGAAGGCAAATAAAGTTGCTGATGCCTTGAGCCGAATGCCCGCTACGAGTCAGCCTTCATTTGCATCGATGTTGGTAATGTTGAAGTCTGAGATTGAGAGGTTTGATGTGGAGATCGTGGCCGAGTTGTCCACAATAATTTACAAACTCCGAGAGGCTCAGAAGGATGACTTGGAGTGTGAGAGATATCGATTGAGCATGACATCTGAGGATCCATCTAATTTTAGCCTGTCGGATGATAGCGTATTGAGATTCAGGCATTGGTGGTACATGCCTAACAATGAGGAGTTGAAGAGAGAGATCTTAACCGAGGCACACTCCTCGGCATACTCAGTGCATCCAGGGAGCACGAAAATGTATAGAGACCTGAGATAACACTTCTGGTGGCCGAACATGAAGAGAGAGATTGCCAGATATGTGGAAACCTGCCTGGTTTGCCAACAGGTTAAGGCAGAACACCAAAGGCCAGCCGGAACCTTATAGCCACTACCGATTCCGGAGTGGAAATAAGAGCAAATCTCTATGGATTTCATAGTTGGACTCCCGAGAACGACAAAAGGGTACGATGGCATCTGGGTGATTGTGGACCATTTGACAAAGACGGCCCACTTTCTATCAGTGATGATGACCTATTCTATGGATCAGCTTGTCGAGCTAGATGTGCAGTAGATTGTTAGATTACACGGAGTGCCTATTTTGATTGTCTCCGATAGAGATGTCAGGTTTACTTCAAAATTCTTGAAGAGTCTATATAAGGCTATGGGAACTCAGTTGAATTTTAGCACGGAGTTTCATCCTCAGACTGACGGACAGACATAAAGAACAAATAAGATTCTTGAGGATATGCTTAAAGCTTGCGTGCTATAGTTTCAGGGTTCGTGGAGCCGATATTTTCTCTTGATTGAGTTCTCGTACAACAACAGCTTCCAGGCTACGATTGGCATGGCTCCGTACGAGGCATTGTATTGTCGAAAGTGTAGGTCTCCGCTATACTGGGACGAGGTTGGCGAAGCTAGTATAATCGGCCCAGATATTTTGCAGCAAACAGCAGAGAAGATCGCTGTTATCAGACAACGTATCAAGGTAGCATAGAGCCGCCAAAAGAGTTATGCTGACACTAGACGGAGGAACTTGGAGTTTGATGAGGGTGATGAGGTATATTTGAAGATTTCTCCGTTTAAGGGCGTTATGCGATTCAGAAGAAGAAGCAAGTTGAATCCTCGTTATGTGGGGCCCTTTCCTATTTTGAAGAGGATCGGGACTATGGCATACAGGTTACAGCTTTAAGCATCCATGGAAGGTATTCACGATGTGTTTCACATGTCCATGATCAGAAAATGTGTGCGTGATCCATCACACGTCATTGAGACAAGAGAGATCGAGGTGTAGCCAACGCTCACCTACATTGAAAAGCGGTACGAATTTTAGAGTCTTCAATCAAGGTGTTGCGTAATAAGGAGATCCCCCTGGTAAAGGTTCTATGGCGGAATCACAATGTAGAAGAGACTACTTGGGAGAGGCAGCAAGATATGATGTCGAAATATCATGAACTATTTGTGTCATCAAATTTTGAGGACAAAATTTTAAATAAGGTGGATGGAATGTAACACCCGTTTTGACGGGATTTTGTTATTCTAACATATAATGGCATTTTTGTAAATATGTCAAATTAAGTCTGTTTTGCAAACGGAAAGTTTTAATGGAGCCTTAATAATAAATTAGAATTTCTGGTGAAATATGAAAATTTGAGGAAACCGGATTGTTAGCTAAATAACGAAATAAGTAACGAAACAAATAGAAAAACAATAGAGGGGCGTTATGGTAATTTTACAAGCTAAAATCTTTAATAAAAATCAAATACTCTCCCTCCTCCGAACACTTCACGATTCCTCTTCTGAAAATCAATCCCAGGCGATTTCTTCTCTCCCCCTCACGCGACTCTCTCCTTTGACGGCGAAGCTCCTCCAATTGACTTCCGTTCTTCACGTTTCTTCTCCATCTTCGCTCCCTAGGTAAGGCTCTAAGCTTTTGGAACGTTAGATTTTCGATTTCTAGAGTTTAAACGGTTAGGGTTTGTAACGACCCCGGCCAGGAGCCGTCACGTACTCATATACTTTCATTAATTGTTTGCCTGACTTTTACTATTATTACATTCACTTACTATCTCACAACAAACTTCCACATTATACATATATATTTATTTTTTTTTAAAACTGGTAATAGAGACGCAGAACCATTAAGGAAAACGAACCCTCTCGTGCCCGACTTCCCACGCCTCGCCGGCTCAAACTCTCACAGAGTCGAGCGACTAGACTCGGTCATTGGTTTCTTGACAATTCCGGGAAAAGAGGAGGTATCCTCAATTCTCTTAACATAATACCACTCGGGTTTGCATGGGTTGCATGCGTTGACAACCCTCAGAAATTTAGTCGTCCGGTCATCACGTGCATTACGCGTGACTCGCTTAACATCACCTAAAAGGAGACATCTTCCGGTGGACACGTGGGTCTCGCGTGCTAAATTAAAACATCATCCGGTCGCTAATCGACAAAACACATTTTTCATCTTCCGGTGAACACGTGGGTCTCGCGTGCTAAATTAAAACATCATCCGGTCGCTAATCGACAAAACACATTTTTCTTCTTCCGGTGAACACGTGGGTCTCGCGTGCTAAATTAAAACATCATCCGGTCGCTAATCGACAAAACACATTTTACATCTTCCGGTGAACACGTGGGTCTCGCGTGCTAAATTAAAACATCATCCAGTCGCTAATCGACAAAACACATTTTACATCTTCCGGTGACGTCATCCGGAAGACTAAACCAGCATACAACTATCCTTCGGCATCTGCCGATGACGTCAGCCGGAAGACTAAACCAACAAACAACTACTCTTCGGCATCTGCCGATGACGTCAACCGGAAGATTGCCTCATCCAGCTTCCGTCTTACGGTAGAGAACACTAAATCATCAAAGGACTCCTTCCAACTGGAAGAAAACACAACTCATCCAAATGCATATAACGGAAGACTTAAGCAACAGATCATTTATAATCTATATAATCATTCCCTGACTCAGTGATCCACTAGACAGTTTCAAAGCTCAACGTTTAAAATAATCTCATCCTACTCAAACTACCATATCCTTTAACATACTGTAACATAAGAGTCTTAACCAGGGGTCATAAATCACCTCTCCAATCCCGCACTGTCACCTTGAGCATCCTCCAGCAACCAGCCTTAAGCATCCTCTTTGAACATAACATCCTCACCTGAACCTTTTTCACCTACACCATAAGGTTTAACTATAAGCCTAATGCTTAGTAAGGAATGCATGCTGACAGATATACATGAGTACACAATTTAAAGAGACATAATTCATAAACCATTCTTCATTCATGTTCATCTTTATCATTTGCATAACATGTATTAAGGGAACGAGGGAGGAGACAGGGTAGCATAGTCATTCCACCAGTGGGAGATTTCGCGAGCCATACATATCATTAACTCGGCCTCCACCAGTGGGAGATTTCGCGAGCCATACATATCATTAACTCGGCCTCCACCAGTGGGAGATTTCGCGAGCCATACATATCATTAACTCGGCCTCCACCAGTGGGAGATTTCGCGAGCCATACATATCATTAACTCGGCCTCCACCAGTGGGAGATTTCGCGAGCCATACATATCATTAACTCGGCCTCCACCAGTGGGAGATTTCGCGAGCCATACATATCATTAACTCGGCCTCCACCAGTGGGAGATTTCGCGAGCCATACATATCATTAACTCGGCCTCCACCAGTGGGAGATTTCGCGAGCCATACATATCATTAACTCGGCCTCCACCAGTGGGAGATTTCGCGAGCCATACATATCATTAACTCGGCCTCCACCAGTGGGAGATTTCGCGAGCCATACATATCATTAACTCGGCCTCCACCAGTGGGAGATTTCGCGAGCCATACATATCATTAACTCGGCCTCCACCAGTGGGAGATTTCGCGAGCCATACATATCATTAACTCGGCCTCCACCAGTGGGAGATTTCGCGAGCCATACATATCATTAACTCGGCCTCCACCAGTGGGAGATTTCGCGAGCCATACATATCATTAACTCGGCCTCCACCAGTGGGAGATTTCGCGAGCCATACATATCATTAACTCGGCCTCCACCAGTGGGAGATTTCGCGAGCCATACATATCATTAACTCGGCCTCCACCAGTGGGAGATTTCGCGAGCCATACATATCATTAACTCGGCCTCCACCAGTGGGAGATTTCGCGAGCCATACATATCATTAACTCGGCCTCCACCAGTGGGAGATTTCGCGAGCCATACATATCATTAACTCGGCCTCCACCAGTGGGAGATTTCGCGAGCCATACATATCATTAACTCGGCCTCCACCAGTGGGAGATTTCGCGAGCCATACATATCATTAACTCGGCCTCCACCAGTGGGAGATTTCGCGAGCCATACATATCATTAACTCGGCCTCCACCAGTGGGAGATTTCGCGAGCCATACATATCATTAACTCGGCCTCCACCAGTGGGAGATTTCGCGAGCCATACATATCATTAACTCGGCCTCCACCAGTGGGAGATTTCGCGAGCCATACATATCATTAACTCGGCCTCCACCAGTGGGAGATTTCGCGAGCCATACATATCATTAACTCGGCCTCCACCAGTGGGAGATTTCGCGAGCCATACATATCATTAACTCGGCCTCCACCAGTGGGAGATTTCGCGAGCCATACATATCATTAACTCGGCCTCCACCAGTGGGAGATTTCGCGAGCCATACATATCATTAACTCGGCCTCCACCAGTGGGAGATTTCGCGAGCCATACATATCATTAACTCGGCCTCCACCAGTGGGAGATTTCGCGAGCCATACATATCATTAACTCGGCCTCCACCAGTGGGAGATTTCGCGAGCCATACATATCATTAACTCGTCCTCCACCAGTGGGAGATTTCGCGAGTCATACATAACATAGTCTTTTCCGCTTCTGCACTTACTCATGGTTACATTACTTTTCATGTTCTTACTTAATCATAAACGTGCACATAATGCATAGACATGAGGTTCATAGAGAAAAGTCATACCATAAGGAAAGTAGAACATCCTGTAACTTTACATTTACTTACACAACTTCCCTATATCGTGGAAATAACAAATCATAGTCAACAAGCTAACGTCTCAGTGATTTCCTAGTACCCTTGCGGTGTAGGGCCCTAGTGGCCGGAAATCTTAACACATTCACTTACCTGGATTCCTTAGCAATCCGAACTTCCTTTCTTTAACTTCTTCACCTAAAACATGTACATTACAGTAGTTAAAACAAAGTCCTAGTAGTCCTAATCATAAACCATCCTAGGATCTAATAGCTAAAGTCATTCCGATTCCTCTGTTTGACACACTGCAGTCTGAAATCCGAAACTAGGTGGACAGGTTTTACCATTGATTAAATCCGAGTTGGTTACTTAAAATACTCAGAATCGATTCGGGATGACATTTCTACTCTCAGATTAAGAAAATCACAACCTGCTCGGCCACTGCTAAAAATCCGAACTCAGTGCCGAGCTGAAAACAGAGCTCTATTTACTAATGAATGACTACATTGTCCATTTCATACCTCGGGTGTGGATTTGCAGAGAAAAGCAAGCTCGAAACCGGTCGTCGGCAGAGGAAAGTTCTGGTAGCCGAGAGCAAGAACTTGGAAGAGAAGAAATCGCCGAGAGGGAATGTCGGCTACAGTGGCAATAAATGAGATTTAAGGTTTCCATTTCCTATTTATACTAAATCCATCGATTTTAATTTACAAAACTGCCACCCAACCTAGTTTTACTTAACTTGTAATAATTTATCTTAACATTAAATTTTAAATCATAAAGGTTAAATAAGAGGGTGACAATGAAAATGGTCAGAAAATCACCTGGCCGAAATTTCGGGTGTTACATCCACCCCTCCTTAAACAAAATTTTCGTCCTCGAAAATTGCTCAAGCAAATAACTTAGGATATTTGTCCAACATCTCCTGCTGTCTTTCCCATGTGGCTTCTTCAATGCCGTGATTTGTCCATAAAACTTTCACCAATGGGATCTCTTTGTTTCTCAGAGTCTTGACTGCATATTCCAAAATCTGTATTGGTTTCTCTTCATACTCCAGTGTCGGCTCTAAACCAATATCCGATGGCTGGATGACCTGCATCGGATCACGCATACACTTCCTTAACATTGACACATGGAAGACGTTATGAACTTTATCCAATGATGGAGGCAGTTGCAGTCTGTAAGCTGTACTTCCAACTTTTGCCAAGACAGGGAAGGGTCCAATAAATCTCGGACTAAGTTTTCCCTTCTTGCCAAATCTTAAGACTCCTTTAAATGGTGACACCTTTAAGAATACTTCATCTCCTACTGCAAACTCGAGTTCCCTTCTCCTTCGATCTGCATAACACTTCTGCCGGCTTTGTGCAGTCATCATTCTTTTCCGAATAGTTGCAATCTTATCTGACATTTGCTGCAGAATATCAAGTCCAAGAAGTTTTGTTTCGCCAACCTCGTCCCAGTAAAGAGGTGACCTACATTTCCTACCATACAGAGCTTCATATGGTGCCATACCGATGGTGGACTGATAACTGTTATTGTAGGAGAATTCAACTAGCGGTAAATGTCTACTCCAAGTTGTCTGAAAGTCAAGTACACATGCTCCCAACATATCTTCGAGTATTTTAATCGTCCTTTCTGATTGGCCATCGGTCTGTGGGTGAAAAGCTGTGCTGAAAGATAACTTTGTACCTAATGTACCTTGCAAACTTTTCCAGAATCGAGAGGTGAACCTGGGGTCACGGTCAGAAACAATAGATACCGGGATTCCATGCAACCTAATAATTTCCTGAACATAAAGATCAGCAAATTGGTCCATCGTATAGGTGGTCCTTACAGGTAAGAAATGGGCTGATTTCGTCAGTCTATCCACCACAACCCAAATACAGTCATGTCCTTTTGTCGTCTTAGGTAGTCCTACAACGAAATCCATAGCTACGCGTTCCCACTTCCACTCGGGAATAGGCAACGGCTGAAGAGTACCTCCTGGACGCTGGTGCTCGGCCTTGACTTGTTGGCATACTAAACAGGACTCTACATACTTAGCAACATCCCTTTTTAGGTTAGGCCACCAGTACTGTAACTTCAGGTCTCGGTACATCTTGGTGCAGCTAGGATGTACAGAAAAGGAAGAGGAGTGCGCCTCAGCTAAGATCAACTTACGCAAACCCGCATCATTAGGAATGCACCACCGATTCCTAAACTTCAGGATCCCATCCTTGGAGAGACTGAACTCGGAGGTGGTGTCCTTCAACTTATCCATCATGCTGATATTTTCCACTGAATCCCTCTGCTGTGCATCCTTGATCTTTTCCAAAATTGTTGGTTGAATAGTTAATTCAGCGAGCAAGACTGATAACTCTGGAACTATCTCCAAGTCAAACTTCTGAACTTCTGTTCTTAAGGGTATAGACATGGTTGAAACCACGGGCTGCATTGTTGTTGACATCCTACTCAACGCATCAGCTACAGAGTTAGCCTTCCCAGGGTAATACTTGATCTCAAAATCGTAATCCTTGACATACTCCAACCAACGTCTCTGTCTCATGTTCAATTCCTTCTGTGTGAAGAGGTACTTTAGACTTTTATGGTCAGAGAACACCTCACACTGCTGTCCATATAAATAGTGCCTCCAAATCTTCAAGGCAAAAACAACAGCAGCCAATTCTAGGTCATGAGTGGGGTAATTCTGCTCGTAACCCTTTAGCTGTCTAGAAGCATACGCTATAACTTTACCCTCTTGCATCAAAACACAACCTAAACCGACTTTAGAAGCATCACAGTAAACACTAAATTTTCCTTCTTCGGTTGGGAGGGTCAATACAGGAGCTGTTGTTAACTTCAGTTTTAACGTCTGGAAGCTGTCTTCACAGGCTTCAGTCCAAGAATACTTAATGTCCTTCTTTGTCAAACTCGTCAGGGGTTTAGCTATCATAGAAAATCCCTTGATGAACTTTCTGTAATAGCCTGCCAATCCAAGGAAGCTGCGGACTTCGCTGGCATTTTTAGGTTGAGGCCAATCCTTTACTGCCTGAATTTTGGTCGGGTCCACAGATATGCCATTAGCAGAAACTACATGGCCAAGAAAATTAACCTTATCTAACCAAAACTCACACTTAGACAGCTTGGCGTAAAGTTGATGCTCCTTCAATGTCATCAAAACTACTTTCAAATGTTCTTCATGGTCAGCCACAGTTCGGGAATATATCAAGATATCATCTATGAATACATTCACAAACTTATCTAAATACCCGCGAAACACACGGTTCATTAAATCCATGAAGGCTGCAGGGGCGTTTGTCAATCCAAATGACATGACTAAGAATTCATAATGTCCATAGCGGGTTCTGAAGGCTGTCTTTGGTATATCTCCTTCTTTAACCTTCAGTTGGTAATAACCCGAACGTAAATCTATCTTTGAAAATACCTTAGCTCCTTGCAATTGGTCAAACAAATCGTCAATCCTGGGTAAGGGGTACCTATTCTTGATTGTCAACTTATTTAGTTCCCTGTAGTCTATGCACATTCTAAGAGAACCATCCTTCTTCCTTACAAATAAGACTGGTGCACCCCAAGGAGAACTGCTGGGGCGAATAAATCCCTTGTCAACCAATTCCTGCAGTTGAACCTTCAATTCTTTCAACTCAACAGGTGCCATACGGTAAGGATTCTTGGATACAGGTGATGCCTCGGGGTATGTATCAATCGCAAATTCTATTTCCCTATCAGGTGGTATACCCGGTAAGTCATCTAAGAATGCCTCGGGAAACTCTCGGACTATAGGAATATCCTGTAGCTCAATTTTATTCTTCACCCGACCATCTATTACACTAGCCAGGTAGCTCTCACAACCACATCTCAGCATTCGGTATATTTCTAGTGAGGATATAATTGGTATCTTACTTATTTTAGGAATAGCTTGGAAGGAATAATGATTATCATTTGGGGGTCTAAAATCAACTATTCCGGATCTACAACTTATCGTGGCATGATGTCTAAATAACCAATCCATCCCTAATATCACCTCATACCCTTTCATGTCAATGACAATTAACTCCGCATAGAGATCCTTATCCCCTAAGGACACGACGTCACCCTTAACAATCTGTTCTGAATGTAGGGACTTCCCTGATTGCAACACAACACTATATGACCTTTCAGCTGGTAAGGGTCCTATGTTATGTTTGCATACAAACAAGGTTGATATAAACGAGTGTGTGGCCCCTGTATCTATGAGTGTATAATCAGCAAAACCACAGATCATGATGGTACCTGATATGACTGTATGTTGATCAGCTCCCTCATCTTCCATCAACGCATACACTCTGGGTACAACCCTTGCACGGTTCGGGTCTGGCGGCATGGGACAATCTCTGACCATGTGTCCGGTCTTATCACACCTGAAACACCGGCTAGAAAGCAGCTTGCATTCACCAGGGTGGTTCCTCTGACATGTAGGGCATAGAGGCGCCAGAGGTCTCTTTCCTTTTCCCTGGTCATCATTCTGGTTGAGGGGCCTCTTCATTCCATGCTGCTGTTGCTGTGGTCCCCTGTTCTGTCGTGGCTGCCAACCTTTGTTCTGCCGTGGTGGCGGCTGAGCGTCCTTCATGAGTTTCTTTGGCTGTTCGCGCTGTGCATATGCTGTCATTTCTGCCTCTTCCAGCTCCAAGGCCTTGGCCGTCACATCCCCATAAGGTACATTATGTATCCCAGCAGTCTTCACCTTCATGTACAGACTTGGCTTCAGTCCTTGAACAAACTGGTAAATCTTATCTTCCTCATCCTCAATCATACGGGGAGCAAACCGTGATAAAGCATCAAATTCACATATATAATCCGTCACAGAGCCAGTTTGTCGTAGATTCATGAACTCCTTCTTCTTGTTGGCCCGAACAGTCCTATTGAAGTACTTGTCAAAGAAGGCAGTCTTGAACATCCCCCAGGTCATAGCTTCGGCATTAGCGGTGCTCTGGATCGAGTCCCACCAATGCCTTGCACTTAACTCCAAATGAAAGACGGCATAGGTGACCTTATCCCCTTCGTCAACCTTTGCATACTTAAACATGTCTTCAATCTTTCGGATCCACTCCTCAGCATGAATAGGATCTGAAACATACCCATTAAACACCGGGGGTCGAAGCCGGTGAAAGCGCTCACCCCCATGATCATGAGTTGCGTTAGTACTGGAGTTGCCTTGTTCTTCCCTAGCTGTCATCAGTCGTTCTATCTGGTGAGATTGGCGCATGACCAACTCAGTCAACTGAGCAATAGCATTGCTATCCTCATTGCTCTCTCTCTGTTGACCTCTAACCATCTTGGGATTCCTAGACAAATCATTACAGGCATAACTTAACTTAATGACATACATGAAATCATAAACACTTACAGTTGCTGAGGTGTGCTTAAGTGACAGTCAGTGCTGGGAGGCAGTCTGCAGAATCGGTTTTAGAACCTGGTTTTGCTTTGATACCACAATTGTAACGACCCCGGCCAGGAGCCGTCACGTACTCATATACTTTCATTAATTGTTTGCCTGACTTTTACTATTATTACATTCACTTACTATCTCACAACAAACTTCCACATTATACATATATATTTATTTTTTTTTAAAACTGGTAATAGAGACGCAGAACCATTAAGGAAAACGAACCCTCTCGTGCCCGACTTCCCACGCCTCGCCGGCTCAAACTCTCACAGAGTCGAGCGACTAGACTCGGTCATTGGTTTCTTGACAATTCCGGGAAAAGAGGAGGTATCCTCAATTCTCTTAACATAATACCACTCGGGTTTGCATGGGTTGCATGCGTTGACAACCCTCAGAAATTTAGTCGTCCGGTCATCACGTGCATTACGCGTGACTCGCTTAACATCACCTAAAAGGAGACATCTTCCGGTGGACACGTGGGTCTTGCGTGCTAAATTAAAACATCATCCGATCGCTAATCGACAAAACACATTTTTCTTCTTCCGGTGAACACGTGGGTCTCGCGTGCTAAATTAAAACATCACCCGGTCGCTAATCGACAAAACACATTTTTCATCTTCCGGTGAACACGTGGGTCTCGCGTGCTAAATTAAAACATCATCCGGTCGCTAATCGACAAAACACATTTTTCTTCTTCCGGTGAACACGTGGGTCTCGCGTGCTAAATTAAAACATCATCCGGTCGCTAATCGACAAAACACATTTTACATCTTCCGGTGAACACGTGGGTCTCGCGTGCTAAATTAAAACATCATCCGATCGCTAATCGACAAAACACATTTTACATCTTCCGGTGACGTCATCCGGAAGACTAAACCAGCATACAACTATCCTTCGGCATCTGCCGATGACGTCAGCCGGAAGACTAAACCAACAAACAACTACTCTTCGGCATCTGCCGATGACGTCAACCGGAAGATTGCCTCATCCAGCTTCCGTCTTACGGTAGAGAACACTAAATCATCAAAGGACTCCTTCCAACTGGAAGAAAACACAACTCATCCAAATGCATATAACGGAAGACTTAAGCAACAGATCATTTATAATCTATATAATCATTCCCTGACTCAGTGATCCACTAGACAGTTTCAAAGCTCAACGTTTTAAAATAATCTCATCCTACTCAAACTACCATATCCTTTAACATACTGTAACATAAGAGTCTTAACCAGGGGTCATAAATCACCTCTCCAATCCCGCACTGTCACCTTGAGCATCCTCCAGCAACCAGCCTTAAGCATCCTCTTTGAACATAACATCCTCACCTGAACCTTTTTCACCTACACCATAAGGTTTAACTATAAGCCTAATGCTTAGTAAGGAATGCATGCTGACAGA
The DNA here is from genome assembly GCA_022432975.1 of Begonia masoniana. Lineage (NCBI taxonomy): Eukaryota > Viridiplantae > Streptophyta > Magnoliopsida > Cucurbitales > Begoniaceae > Begonia > Begonia masoniana. The sequence goes on from CM039507.1 coordinate 17,878,754, forward strand.
TATACATGAGTATACAATTTAAAGAGACATAATTCATAAACCATTCTTCATTCATGTTCATCTTTATCATTTGCATAACATGTATTAAGGCAGGGAACGAGGGAGGAAGACAGGGGTACATAGTCATTTGCCTATCGCGGCAGTCATACATAATCATTTGCCTATCGCGGCAATCATAATACATCACTCGGCCTCCCCCAGTGGGAGAATTCGCGAGCCATACATATCATTAACTCGGCCTCCACCAGTGGGAGATTTCGCGAGCCATACATATCATTAACTCGGCCTCCACCAGTGGGAGATTTCGCGAGCCATACATATCATTAACTCGGCCTCCACCAGTGGGAGATTTCGCGAGTCATACATAACATAGTCTTTTCCCCGTTCTGCACTTAATCATGGTTACATTTACTTTTCATGTTCTCTACTTAATCATAAACGTGGACATAGTGCATAGACATGAGGTTCATAGAGAAAAGTCATACCATAAGGACAAGTAGAACATCCTGTAACTTTACATTTACTTACACAACTTCCTCATATCGTGGAAATAACAAATCATAGTCAACAAGCTAACGTCTCAGTGATTTCCTAGTACCATTGCGGTGTAGGGCCCTAGTGGCCGGAAATCTTAACACATTCACTTAACTGGATTCCTTAGCAATCCGAACTTCCTTTCTTTAACTTCTTCTCCTAAAACATGTACATTACAGTAGTTAAAACAAAGTCCTAGTAGTCCTAATCATAAACCATCCTAGGATCTAATAGCTAAAGTCATTCCGATTCCTCTGTTTGACACACTGCAGTCTGAAATCCGAAACTAGGTGGACAGGTTTTACCATTGATTAAATCCGAGTTGGTTACTTAAAATACTCAGAATCGATTCGGGATGACATTTCTACTCTCAGATTAAGAAAATCACAACCTGCTCGGCCACTGCTAAAAATCCGAACTCAGTGCCGAGCTGAAAACAGAGCTCTATTTACTAATGAATGACTACATTGTCCATTTCATACCTCGAGTGTGGATTTGCAGAGAAAAGCAAGCTCGAAACCGGTCGTCGGCAGAGGGAAAGTTCTGGTAGCCGAGAGCAAGAACTTGGAAGAGAAGAAATCGCCGAGAGGGAATGTCGGCTACAGTGGCAATAAATGATATTTAAGGTTTCCATTTCCTATTTATACTAAATCCATCGATTTTAATTTACAAAACTGCCACCCAACCTAGTTTTACTTAACTTGTAATAATTTATCTTAACATTAAATTTTAAATCATAAAGGTTAAATAAGAGGGTGACAATGAAAATGGTCAGAAAATCACCTGGCCGAAATGTCGGGTGTTACAGGGTTCATTTAGGGTTTTGCTAAAAACGTAAATTAAAGTTTGAAACCGTTGGGTTTGTTGTAATTCCGACTTAAATGGACGTATTGGCGATCGATCGGCATAAATGGTCGGCACTCTCTGGAAAAATCCAGAGAAAGTGCCTATCGATTGCCCGAAGGGGCGATCGATTGGCTAGGGATCAATCACAGGGGCAATTGATCGCATGATGTGTGGGGCGATCGATCGCCCCCTATTTTCTTAATACTGCTGATCGATCAGCTAAAATGGCCAATCGATCGACTATGGTTTTTATGGGCCAAATGCCGCTTTTGCCCTCGCTTTTGCTATGTGTTTTCCTCTGTTTTTTTTATGCGATTTTAATTGATTTTGATGTTTGTTTTAAACAATCTTCTAAACGATTTCAACGTTTCAGATTCTGATTTAAAAGTTTACTCAAGATTTAAAAAAAAAAAAATTATACGGGAAATTAAGGGATAGGTTTAAAGGACGCCACAGGTAGAAATTGCATATGATAGGATGTGAGATGCTTTACTTATTATTGTATTACTTGCTTAGCGTTAGGCTAATAGTTGAGTTCTGTGATGTACGTGACGAAGATTTAGTAGGTGAGATTCTTGAGCGTGTCCAAGACTTAATTAATTGCTTGTGTTGAAAATCTAGGTTGGGTGGCGAAATTGTAATTAAGGATGGTTGGATTTAATATAAATAGAAAGTTGAAACTGTTAAACCTAACTAAAATCTCATTGTAGCCGACATTCCCTTCTGCGTTCTCTCTTTCCCCCGAGCTAGTCTCCCTCTGCCACCGACTCTCTCATCGGCAACTGATTCTTCAGCCTCCACCCCGACAATCCACACTCTAGGTAAGACTTTGGCAATGTAGTTACTGGTTGTTTACATTGAGCTCTGTTTTCTGCTGGAGCTGGGATTTCGGATTCTTCAATGACAGAATAATGGTAGTAACGTTTATAACCCGAGTTTAATAAAGGCATCGCCGAATCGATTATTGACCTTATTATAACTGACTGGGAATAGTTCTAGACCAAATCTGGTGATTTCGATTCTAGAAATTTAGACTACGCACACAGAGTGCTCGACTAAAGGACTTATATATATATATATATATATATATATATATATATATATATATATATATACGTTAGATTCTAGGGTGACTCTTGATTAGAACTTTTAGGATGTTATTTTAACTTTACAACATTGAATGTTTTAGGTGAAGAAGTCTGAAGAGAAGTACTCAAAATTGCTAAGGAAACCAGGTAAGTGAATGTGTAGGATACCCGGCTATTAGGGCCCTACATCACAAGGGTACTAGTTAGAAGCTGATTTTCGATGTTTAAAGATTATCTGAGCTTTTGTCTGTTAGTCACGATGCTTGAACTGTAAGAATGATCCTTGTTAGATGTATGACCTGTTCAGTAGAATGATGAACTAAGAGTATCCCTACTCATGCATCACGAATATTTTTCAAGCATATGAAAGTGTTTTAAGTGAACATTTTCTTTCATGAACAAGATATGAATATGAAATCTATGAAACATGGATTATGAGAGGGTTGGGGGAGGTTTGGCGTATGTCATTGTCCAAAAGTGGGACCAAGAATACGACCCGCAAGAGACTATGTACAGTTTCACTGTCGAACCCCCTTTACCGGCACAAATCCTCTCTTAATCCATACAATGTAATTGATGAATATGAATGATAAATATGAACATGAATAGGAACAAGAACAAGAAAAGATTTATGAGCATACGTTTCTTTAAACTGTACATTCATGCATATGTGTTAGCATTGCATTCCTTACTAAACATTAGGCTTATAGTTTAAACCTTATGATGTAGGTGAAGAATTAACAGGTGAGGATTCCAAGTTCAACGAGGAAGTCTAAGGTTTGTTGCTGGATGGTGCTCTGGGTGATAGTGCGTGCCTGGAAAAGGCGATTATGACCCGTGGTAACTGCCCATGTGATGTCAGTAAGAATTACAAAAACTGAGGTTAAAGTAGGATGAGTTTTCTCATGTTATTAGATATTAGAATATGAATGATACAATTTCTAAGTAGGATTGGATTTCCCTTAAGAGCGTCATTTACCTGTTTTAGCTTCTGAGCTCAGGAATGATTTTGAGAATTTATATATATGTGATGGTCTGTTTTCATGAAGTCTTCCGCTATGTTTGCTCAGATTGAGTTTATGTATAAGTCAGAGCAGGATTATAATGTCATGAAGAGAGTGTGTAAAATTTGGATGTCCTCTATGGGTAAATGTCAAAGGTGTTTGCCCACCGATGGATGTTTTCTGTCAGTAGAAGTCATTTAATAAGTTAAGGTTTCCTGGCTTTAGGGTAAAGTCTATCGGATGATGTGTGTAAAGATGAGTAATCGGATGATGTGAGTAGTGTTGTTTTGATCGGATGAGTAAATCATCCGGCTGACGTCATCGGCAGGAGTAGTTTAAACTTTGTCGTTTTGTGATCGGATGATGCGAGTAAAGATGAGTAATCGGATGATGTGAGTAGTGTTGTTTCGATCGGATGAGTAAATCATCCGGCTGACGTCATCGGCAGGAGTAGTTTAAACTTTGTCGTTTGTGATCGGATGATGTGAGTAAACATGAGTAATCGGATGATGTGAGTATTGTTGTTTTGATCGGATGAGTAAATCACCCGGCAGACGTCATCGGCTGGAGTAGTTTAAACTTTGTCGTTTTGTGATCGGATGATGTGAGTAAAGATGAGTGATCGGATGATGTGAGTAGTGCTGTTTTGATCGGATAAGTAAATCATCCGGCTGACGTCATCGGTAGGAGTAGTTTAAACTATGTCGTTTTATAATCGGATGATGCTGTTTATTTCATCGGATGAGTGTATATAAGTTTTGTCGTCTAGCGATCAGATGGATTCTTAATGTGTCACGTGAGATACGCATGTCAATCGGATGATGTTGTTTATCCTATCGGACGATGTTGTTTATTTTATCGGATGAGTGTATATAAGTTTTGTCGTTAGCGATTGGATTAAGTTTAATGTGGCACGTGGGATACACATGTTGATCGGTAGATGTTTGTAAATCCATGCAGCCCCGCGAACGATGAAGTCGTGAGGTCTGAGGGCACCTCCCTTCTGCCCGATCGTGTTACGAAATCAATGTCTGAGTTTAGTCGCTTTGCTCTACGACTAGTTATGCCGACAGTTTTATGGATGAGTCGAGTGTTGAAAGTTCTTTCTGTTAAAAAAAAAAAAATTGTGCAGAGAGCATATTTAGAATAAAAGTTCCAATAAAATATGAATTAGTCTCGGCCCTTAACGGGGTTGTGACAATTATGGTATCAAAGCAAAACTGGGTTCTAAAATCGATTCTGTAGACTGCCATCCAGCACAGACCGTCACATGAGCACACTCCAACAACTGTAAGTGTTTATGATTTCAGCAATGTCCTTAAGTTAAGTTATGTTTATGACTAATTGTTTAGGAATCCCAAGATGGTAAAGGGCCAACAGAGAGATGACAATGTGGATAGCAATACTATCGCCCAATTAAAGGAGTTGGTCATTCGCCAATCCCGATAGATCGAGCAACTTGTAGCCACTAGGGAGGAACAAGGAAATTCTAGCACTAATGCAGCTCGAGATCATGGTGACGAGCGTTTCCATCGACTTCGACCTCCGACTGTTTAATGGTCAAGTTTCGGATCCTGTTTATGCTGAGGAATTGGTTCGGAAGATGGAGGACATGTTCAAGTATGCAAAGGTGGATGAAGGAGATAAGGTCACGTGTGTTGTCTTCCACTTGGAACTGGATGCGAGGCATTGGTCGGGTGTAGTTACCGTTTTTAATAAATCAAAATAAGTTATTAAACGGTGGTATATAATTTTTATGGTTAAAATTTAGTGAAATGTTGATTAGGTTGTAAATGACTAGGCAGGGGCAAGATGGTAATTGTGAATTTATATTGTGGATAAGGTATTTAAGGAAAGGTTTAGTGAGGTTTAGCCGCCACTGTTTTATTACTCTTACCTCTCAGCTCAAGCAGACTACCTCTGGGCGATTTCCCCTCCGGTTTTCCCCTAACCAAGGTGAGTTTTGAATCAACTACTTGTCGTTCTAGTGCTAGGGTAGCTGAAGGATTGCAATGTATGTATCTTCGATAAGCTGCGGGTGAGAGATTTGGGTTTTTGGGGTTTAGTGATGTATCGGGAATGCTTAATCAGTAGAGCCTTTTTTTTTTTTTTT
>CM039507.1:17884438-18017484 GCA_022432975.1 Begonia masoniana
AAAAAAAAAAAAAAAAATTTAAGGAGTTAGTGAGTAGCACGTGGTCGGCAGATGTAGTCCATTCCATCGGAAGAGGGAGAAACCCGTTTGTCGTTAGCGAATCGGAAGGCGTGGAGTCATATTGTTGTTATCGGAAGATGACGTGTGTTTGTCTATTGAGAGATGAAATTGCGCTGACTTCATCGGCAGATGAAGTTATGTTAACTTCATCGGCAGATGAAGTGGTGTGTGAAGTTACCATGATTTCATCGGCAGATGAAGTTGTGGGTGAAGTTGTGTAGACGTCATCGGCAGAAGCCTTTGGTTTTCTGCTTCTGCTCCTTCCGTTGACTAGTCGTCGGCAGACGAGTTCAACTCGTGACGTCATCGGCAGGAACCTCGTTCCGTTTCCTTCCGTTGACTTTGTCGTCAGCAGATGAATTCGACTTTTGTAATCCCTTGAGTAGTCCATCATTTAAAACCTTATTTTCTCTTGACCGAATACTTTAAACATTTCCATTAATCTTTCCAACAATATTTTCACAGCTAGTTAAATCCCCATTGTAGTTTTAAATAATTTTCCGCTGCAAAGTTTTCAAATGTTTTGAACGTTTAGAAAATGTCAAATTTTGAATGTCGAATGAAGTTTTAAATTTATTCGAAATTTCTTAGTTATGATCAAGTAATGAGTAGCGAACTGGGTTCAGATAACTCGGGGCGTTACAGTGGGACTCGATCCAGAGCACCGTGAATACAGGAGCTATGACCTGGGAAATGTTTAAGACTGCCTTCTATGACAAGTACTTCAGCCGAGCTGTTCGGACTAGCAAGAAGATGGAATTTATGCAGCTGCGTCAAACCGGTTTAGTGGCCAATTATATATGTAAGTTTGAGGCCTTGTCCAGGTTTGCACCCCGTCTATTGGATGATGAGGAAGACAAGATCCACCAATTTGTTCATGGACTAAAACCAGGCTTGTATAGAGGAGTAAAGACTGCGGGAATTCACAATGTGCCGTTTTCCGAGGTGGCGGCTAAGGCCTTAGAACTGGAAGAGGTTGAGGTAACATTACAAGAACAACGTGAGCAGTCGAAGAAGTTTACCATAGAGGCTCAACCACCACCACGACAGATAAAGGGTTGGCAGCCACAGCAGAATAGGGGGCCTCAACAACAGCAGAAAGGTGTGAAGAGACCTTTCAATCAGAACGATGACCAAGGAAAAGGGAAAAGATCGCTGGCTCCCCTATGCCCCACCTATCTGAAGAATCACCCCGGCGAATGCAAGTTACATTCTGGCCGCTGTTATAGATGTGATAAAGTTGGACACATTGTCAGGGACTGCCCCATGCCGCCGGACCTGAATAGAGCGAGGGTGGCACCTAGAGTTTATGCCTTGATGGAAGATGAGGATGCAGTGCCACATACAGTCATAACAGGTACGATTACGATCTGTGGTATTTCTGCTTATACACCTATTGATACGGGAGCCACTCACTCGTTTGTGGAAACCTTGTTTGTACGTAAGCATAATTTAGAACCCTTGTCGGTCGAGAGGTCATTTAGTGTTATGTTACCGTTAGGGAAGTCCTTACATTCGGAATAGGTAGTAAAAGGTGATATTGCGACCCTAGGAGATAAGAAGTTGTATGTAGAATTGATCGTAATTGACATGAAGGGATATGAAGTTATACTAGGAATGAATTGGTTATTCAGACATCATGCCACGATAAGTTGTAGGTCTGGATTAGTTGAGTTTCGACCCCCAAATGGCGATCGGTATTTCTTCCAAGCTATTCCTAAGATAAGTAAAATGCCGATTGTATCCTCACTAGAAACCCAGCGGTTGTTAAAAGAGGGTTGCGAGAGTTTTCTAGCTAGTGTAATTGATGATCGGGTGAAAAGTAGGATAGAACTACAAGATATTCCTATAGTCCGAGAGTTTCTAGAGGCATTCTTGGATGACTTGCCCGAGTTGCCACCGGATAGAGAAATTGAGTTTGTAATTGATACATACCCCGAGGCATTACCTGTGTCTAAAAACCCCTACCGCATGGCACCTGTTGAGTTGAAAGAATTAAAAGTCCAACTACAGGAATTAGTAGACAAGGGATTTATACGCCCTAGTAGTTCTCCTTGAGGTGCAGCTGTTTTATTCGTTAAGAAGAAATATGGTTCTCTTAGAATGTACATAGACTACAGAGAGCTAAACAAGTTGACAATTAAGAATAAATACCCTTTACCCCGAATTGATGATCTGTTTGACAACCTACAAGGAGCTAAGGTGTTTTCAAAGATTGACCTACGTTCGGGTTATTACCAACTGAAGGTTAAAGAGGGAGATATACCAAAGACAGCCTTCAGAACCCGCTATGGACACTATGAATTTCTTGTAATGTCGTTTGGATTGACAAATGCGCCTGCAGCTTTTATGGATTTGATGAATCGGGTGTTCCGAGAGTACTTGGACAAGTTTGTAATTGTGTTCATAGACGATATCTTAATTTACTCGCGGACTGAAACTTACCATGCAGAGCATTTAAGAGTGGTTTTGACGACATTAAGAAAGCAACAACTCTATGCCAAGTTGTCAAAATGTGAGTTCTGGCTGGATAAGGTCAATTTCTTAGGCCATGTCATTTCTGCTGAGGGCATATCAGTAGATCCAACCAAGATTCAGGCTGTTAAGGACTGGCCTCAGCCAAGGAATGTCAGTGAGGTCCGTAGTTTCGTTGGTCTGGAAGGTTATTATAGGAAGTTCATTAAGGGATTCTCTATGATAGCTAAGCCTTCAACTAATTTAACAAAGAAGGACACCAAATACTCTTGGACTGAAACTTGTGAAGATAGCTTCCAAACACTTAAGCTGAAGTTGACGACAGCCCCTCTATTGACTCTCCTAACCGGAGAAGGGAAGTTTAGTGTTTATTGTGATGCATCCAAAGTTGGTCTGGGGAGTGTTTTGATGCAAGAAGGCAAGGTTGTGGCGTATGCCTCCAGACAGCTGAAGAGTTATGAGCAGAATTACCCCACTCATGATCTAGAACTAGCTGCTGTTGTTTTTGCATTGAAGATTTGGAGATATTATTTGTATGGTCAACAGTGTGAGGTGTTTTATGACCATAAAAGTCTGAAGTACATTTTTACTCAAAAGGAATTGAATATGAGGCAAAGACGTTGGTTGGAGTTTGTTAAGGATTATGACTTTGAGATCAAGTATCACCCGGGTAAGGCTAATGCTGTAGCTGACGCATTGAATAGGATGTCGATGACAATGCAGCTAGCAATGTCAACCATGTCTATGCCTTTGAGGGCAGAAGTTCAGAAGTTCGAGTTGGAGATGGTTTCGGAGTTGTCAACCTTACTTGCTAATGTTACTATTAGACCAACTATGATGGATAGAATCAAAGAGGCACAGCAAAAGGATTCAAAGGAAAATAACAGCATGATGGGTAAGTTGAAGGACACCTCCTCCGAGTTTATTCTCTCCAATGATGGTATTCTAAGATTTAGAAATCAATGGTACATTCCGAGTGATGATGAATTACATAAGATGATTTTGGCCGAGGCACACTCGTCCCCATTTTCTGTACATCCTGGCAGCACTAAGATGTATCGGGACTTAAAGTTACTTTATTGGTGGCCGAATTTGAAGAGGGATGTTGCCAAGTATGTGGAATCATGTTTGATTTGCCAACAAGTTAAGGCAGAGCATCAACGTCCAGGGGGTACTCTTCAACCCTTATCGATCCCCGAATGGATGTGGGAACACATTGCCATGGATTTTGTTGTGGGACTGCCTAAGACAACTAAAGGTCATGATAGCATTTGGATTGTAATTGACAGAATGACGAAGTCAGGTCATTTCCTACCAGTAAGAACAACCCACGCGATGGACCAGCTAGCTAATCTATATGTTCAGGAAATCATCAGATTGCATGGTATTCCAGTGTCTATTGTCTCCGATCATGATCCCAACCGCTTTGGGAAAAGTTTACAAGGCACGCTAGGTACAAAGTTATCCTTTAGCACTGCTTTCCACCCGCAGACTGATGGACAATCTGAAAGGACTATTCAGATACTCGAGGATATGTTGAGAGCATGCGTGCTAGATTTCCAGACATCTTGGTGCCGACATCTGCCCTTGGTTGAATTCTCCTACAACAACAGTTATCAGTCCACCATCGGTATGGCACCGTATGAAGCACTGTATGGCAGAAAATGTAGATCACCTTTATATTGGGACGAAGTTGGTGAAGCAAAACTCCTAGGACCCGAGATTTTGCAGCAGATGTCAGATAAGATTGCCACAATTAGGAAGAGGATGATGGCTGCTCAAAGTCGACAGAAGAGTTATGCAGACCAAAGAAGAAGAGACCTTGAGTTTGCTGTCGGAGATGAGGTTTTCCTAAAAGTTTCACCATTCAAGGGAGTTTTAAGATTTGGCAAGAAGGGAAAGCTTAATCCACGGTTTATTGGATCATTCCCTATCCTGGCCAGAATTGGCAGTACAGCTTATAGATTACAATTACCTCCAACATTGGATAAGGTTCATAATGTCTTTCATGTGTCAATGTTAAGGAAATGCATATGTGATCCGACACATGTTGTTGAGTCAACCGAAATCGATATCGAGCCGACACTGACGTATGAAGAGAAACCTATCCGAATATTGGAAGCTGTAGTTAAGACTCTACGGAATAAAGAAATTCCTCTTGTAAAAGTTTTGTGGACGAATCACAGCATTGAAGAGGCCACCTGGGAGCGGCAGCAGGATATGCTGAATAGGTATCCAGAGCTCTTTGTTTGAGCAATTTTCGAGGACGAAAATTTTGTTTAAGGAGGGGTGGATGTAACCCCCGACAAGTTTGACCAGGTGATTTCTTTTAACTTTTTTAACGGTCATGTTTATTTTGACCTTTTCGGTTTGGAATTTATGCCAAGACTTAATTAATTGCTTGTGTTGAAAATCTAGGTTGGGTGGCGAAATTGTAATTAAGGATGGTTAGATTTAATATAAATAGAAAGTTGAAACTCTTAAACCTCACCAAAATCTCACTGTAGCAGACATTCCCTTCTGCGTTCTCTCTTTCTCCCGAGCTGTCTCCCTCTGCCAGCACTCTCTCATCGGCGACTGATTCTTCAGCCTCCACCCCGACAATCCACACTCTAGGTAAGACTTTGGCAATGTAGTTACTGGTTGTTTACATTGAGCTCTGTTTTCTGCTGGAGCTGGGATTTCGGATTCTTCAATGACAGAATAATGGTAGTAACGTTTATAACCCAAGTTTAATAAAGGCATCGCCGAATCGATTATGGACCTTATTATAACTGACTAGGAATAGTTCTAGACCAAATCTAGTTATTTCGATTCTAGAAATTTAGACTACGCACACAGAATGCTCGGCTAAAGGAATTATATATATATATATATACGTTAGATTCTAGGGTGGCTCTTGATTAGAACTTTAAGAATGTTGTTTTAACTTTACAATGTTGAATTTTTTAGGTGAGCAAGTCTGAAGAGAAGTACTCAAAATTGCTAAGGAAACTAGGTAAGTGAATGTGTAGGATATCCGTCCATTAGGGCCCTACATCACAAGGGTACTAGTTAGAAGCTGATTTTTGATGTTTAAAGATTATCTGAGCTTTTGTCTGTTAGTTACGATGCTTGAACTGTAAGAATGATCCTTGTTAGATGTATGATCTGTTTAGTAGAATGATGAACTAAGAGTATCCCTACTCATGCACCACAAATGTTTTTCAAGCATATGAAAGTGTTTCAAGTGCACGTTTTCTTTCATGAACAAGATATGAATATGAAATCTATGCAACATGGATTATGAGAGGGTTGGGGGCAGTGTGCCGTATGTCACAGTTTAAAAGAGGGACCAAGAATACGACCCGCAAGAGACTATGTACACTTTCCTTGTCGAACCCCCTTGACCGGCACAAATCCTCTCTTAATCCATACAATGTAAATGATGAATATAAATGATGAATATGAATGATAAATATGAACATGAATACGAACAAGAACAAGAAAAGATTCATGAGCATGCGTTTCTTTAAACTGTACATTCATGCATATGCGTTAGCATTGTTGGAATTTAAGTTCCCTCACACGGCAGAATTAATGGTGTTCATAACACTTATACGTGCGCAACTTAAAAATTATGAAAAACAATTTTTTTCATCATAATTATAGGATCGTCATTTATGATATATAAATAATTATATGCAATAAACAAATAATTTAGATTTAAAGAAATTACCTTTGAAGAACAATTTCTTAATATCCAAGAGCCTTCGATCTTCTTTATCAATCCTCCTCACCTCGAATAAGGACGTGTGGGCATGATGAACATAAAAAGATTACACTCAATTTTGTGATAGATCATTTTCTCAACACATGAGACGATCTATATGGATATAGAGAACAATTCTCTAAACTACCATGGAAATGGTCTTAAAATAAATTGTTTCTCAAAATGAATTCTCTCACACTATATAAAACAAATGAGGTCTTAACCTCTATTTATAGTGTAAGAATTTTGCAACAATTATCATAACATTTAAAACAATTGTTACAAAATTTAATTTACCATTAAGTTAGAATTGATTTCTTAATAACATTTATAACAAAAGATGTTAAAGATGTTATGGAAATCAAAACAACTTCTCATCATGACCTTAAACTTGGCACCATGATTTGACAAAATTCATTTTAAAAAACTATTTTCAAAAACAACTTTATGTTTGTTAATTAATTGAACAATTCAATTATTTCATTTAATGAAACATAACAAACATATTAATTATGACAACTTTTGTCATGTGTCTTATAAGTTGATTATTCAATATTTCATCTAATGAAATATAATAAACTTATTATTGAGTGTATTAAATAATTAACTCATAGTTAATTATTTAATCTTCTTTGTGCATTTTTTATTATTCGAATAATGATAGAAGGTGACAAAGAGACCGTTGGACATATAATTTTAAGTTTCAATAATTTTTTCCGTTAATTAATATAAACTCTTTATATCAATTAACGTAATTATTAACTCTAAAGTAAGTCCACTAAATACTTAGAGTTGCACTCTTAAAATTATAGATTATGTTTACTCAAAGTAATGTCCATTGATATAGTCATTACATATGTACTAACTCTCCATTTAGATTCGTAATAGAGCTAGGTTTATATCCGTTAACCTCTCATATTACATCTTTATCCTTAACTACCATTAGTCATTGATTGAATAATTAATTCATAACGATTTATGAATTTGTGCGCTAATTATTCGATCTTTTAACTAACAAAAAGGGAATCCAATAAAATGGATTTCATTGTATCGATATTAACATTCCCAGCTATTCATCTTAATTTATTCCCAATATACGAGGTGTGTGAATTGTAACTCATACAAAACTTTACCAAGTAAATTAAAGAATAAATTAAAATAAAATAGGAGTTTGTTAAATACAATGAATTAAGATTATACACATATGACCATCATTATGATAAAGTTATTTGTTCTAGGTTTAACGGAAATTATAAGAACAATATAATTTTATCTGGTCCAGTCCTATATAATCATATTATATAAAACTTATTTACCTTATGTCAGTACATATATAGTCGGGATATAACTATGCATTCTTAATGAGATAAACTAAGTTTATGACTATGATTTATTTGAAGATTCCATACTTCAAATATAAGTCATGGACTTGTTTTGGTTATTACTCTTTATATTATATCCATCATATTTACAATATATATGTCAATATAAAGTTTGCACAAATAACCAAGGAATTTTCTCTTAATTTTATAAAGCATGATCTTTAAATGCAAGCATAATATTAATCAATTTAAATAATATAATTGTTCTATTACATTTGCTTGTTTGGGCATATAATTCCCAACAAACTTCCACTTGCCCTAAAGCAAATGAGACATGTCTCTAATTCCTAAGCCCTCCAGATGTTCCTCAAAACGATTTCTAGGTAACGTCTTGGTGAAGGGATCAGCAAGATTCTCAGCTGATGAAATCTTCAGAGCAGTCACATCTCCATGCTGCACGATATCTCTTATCACATGATATTTTCTCTCTATATGCTTTGTTCGCTTGTGACTTCTAGGTTCTTTAGAATTTGCCACTGCACCACTATTGTCACAGTACAAAGTCAGTGGCTTATCCATATTTGGAATTACTTCCAAATCAGTAAAGAATTTTCTAAGCCACACAGCTTCTTTTGATGCTTCACAAGCAGCAATGTATTCTGCTTCCATAGTAGAATCTGAAACACCACCTTGTTTCACGCTTCTCCAAACTATTGCTCCACCCCCAAGGGTGAAGATTGATCCAGATATCGACTTTCGATCATCTGTATCACTTTGAAAATCAGAATCTGCATATCCAGTTGGAATCAAATCCCTACCAGAATATACAAGCATATAGTTTCTCGTTCTCCATAGATACTTGAGAATATGTTTGACTGCTATCCAGTGATCTAATCCTGGATTTGACTGGAATCGGCTGACTATCCCTACTGCATAACATATGTCGGGCCTTGTGCACAATATAGTATACATCAAGCTTCCAACAGCAGTTGCATAGGGGTAGCGTCTCATATCTTCCATATTTTAAGGTGTGTCAGGACACATTTTTTTAGAACGAATAACTCCATGTCTAGAAGGTAAATAACCTTTCTTGGAGTTTTGCATTGAATATTTGACAACTATTTTGTCAATGTACAACGCTTGAGACAAAGCTAACATTCTGTTTTTGCGATCTCTTATTAGACGGATCCCTAGAATGTAGCTTGTATTTCCTAAATCTTTCATTTGGAATTGCTTAGCCAACCATGTTTTTATATCTGATAATAATTCTACATTATTCCCAATAAGTAGAATATCATCAGCGTATAGAACTAAGAAGACCACACGCTTGTCATTAATGAGCTTGTATACACAAGACTTATCAAGGCACTGTGTGAACCCATAAGTTTTAATTGCTTCATCAAATCTTATATACCATGACCTGGATGCTTGTTTGAGTCCATAAATAGACCTATTTAACTTGCAAACCTTTTGTTTTGCATTTTTATCTATGAAACCTTCTGGTTGCTCCATATAAATGGTTTCCTCAAGATTACCATTTAGAAAGGCCGTCTTGACGTCCATCTACCAAATCTCATAATCATAATGAGCTGCAATAGAGAGCAAGAAACAAATGGACTTAAGCATAGCTACAGGAGAGAAAGTCTCTTCATAGTCAATTCCTTCCCTTTGGGTATAACCCTTAGCTACAAGCCTAGCTTTGAATGTCTCCACATTTCCGTCCATTCCTCTTTTTCTCTTATAGATCCATTTACACCCTATAGGTTTTACCCCTTCACGTAGATCTACAAGATCCCAGTCAGAGTTTGAATACATCGATTCCATCTCAATTTTCATAGCTTCAAGCCATGCTTCTTTGTCAGTGTCTTCCATTGCATATCTGAATGACAATGGATCATCTTTTTCATTATCAGTGACAGCAACTTGTGCTTCACCCACCTGTCCGTATCGAACTGGTAGTCGTACTACCCTTTCGCTACGTCTAGGTGGCATGATGATCTGACTAGAAGTAGTGGTCTCCCGAGTACCGCGTAGAACAACAACTTTTGTCGTTTCACATCTAATCTCATTATCATGAATCTCTTCCAAGACAATATTGCTTTGAGGTTTAAAGTTGGTCATATAGTCATGTTCAAGAAACGTGGCATTTGTCGATACAATTACCTTGTTATCTTTGGAACTATAAAACAAACCTCCCCTTGTGCCTTTTGCATACCCGACAAAAATGCAAACCTCTGATCGAGGTTCTAATTTTCCAGTCTTACCTACCAACACATGTGCTGGACACCCCCATATGCGAAAGTGTCTCAAACTAGGTTTGTGACCATTCCACAACTCTAAAGGTGTCTTAGGAGTAGACTTAGATGGGACCACATTCAAAATGTAAGTCGCCGTCTGCCCAAAATGATTTTGGAAGTACAGAGTAACTCATCATGGATCGAGTCATGTTAAGTAAAGTCGTATTTCTCCTCTCAGCAACACCATTTTGCTGAGGAGTGCCCGATGTTGTTAGCTGAGATATAATCCCATGTTCTAACAAGTAATCCTTGAATTGATAATCAAGGTATTCACCCCCTCGATCTGATCGAAGACACTTGACCGTTTTACCTAACTGTTTTTCAACTTCAGCTTTAAACTCAAGAAACTTTCCAAAAGTTTCTGACTTAAATTGAATTACATAAGTATAACCATATCTTGAGTAATCATCAGCAAAAGTGATAAAGTACTCATAACCACCTCTTGCTCGAGTAGTCATTGGGCCACACACATCTGAATGTATGAGTTCAAGTGGCTCTTGGGCCCTTTGACCCTTAGCAGAAAAAGGTCTCTTGGTCATTTTTCCCTCTAGACATGATTCACAGACCGGCAGAAATCCAACATTTAGATTTCTTAAAGGACCTTCCTTTACGAGTCTATTAATTCTATCTAGATTAATATGGCCTAGACGAAGGTGCCAAAGATATGTGTTATTGTCATGAGAAATTTTAAGCTTTTTGGACTTAGGCAATTCCACTTTAAACATTTCAGTATTCAACAATGTTTTATTGGTGGGCCTTATTATATAAAGTCCATTTTCAATAAAACCAGAACAAATATCTAAACCATTTCTAGAAATAACAACAATATTATTATTAAAAGAAATTGAGTAATATTGTTCAAATAAGAGAGAAACTGAAATGAGGTTTCTAGTAAACCCCGGTACAAAATAAACATTATTCAGTAATAAAAATTTATTTTGAAAATGTAATTTAGTTTCTCCCACTGCTGAAGCTGAAACAAGTGCCCCATTGCCCACTCTCATAGTGAACTCCCCATCAGCTAGCTTCCGATAGGAATCAAGCATATGTAAAGAACAACAAACATGATTAGTTGCACCTGAATCTATTATCCAGGGTGATAAATCATTTTCAACTAAACAAGATTCAATAACAAGTAAATCAGATTTACCTGTCTTCTTTTGTTTTAGCTCATCGAGATACTTTTTACAGTTTCTCTTCCAATGGCCATCAACTCCACAATGGAAACATTTTCCTTTGGGCTTTTTCTGGCTTGGGCTATTCTTATTTTCCTTGTTTGACTTGTTCCTTTTATTGGGGTTGTCCTTCCTTCCTCCTGCTTGAAATGCTCCTTGACCTCTAGCCTTCTTTTGAAATTTCTTCCGCTTTTTAAGGGAAGAATGAGAAGAGGAAGGTTCAACAACATTAATCTCTCCTCTTTTCTCAACAGAAGAAATGGACTCATAGGTCGTAAGCTCGTTGAGCAACTGAGTCATATCATAACTCAGTTTGTTCATGAAGTAGTTGCTCTTGAACTGTAAGAATTGTGGGCTTAAACTTTCTAAAATCATGCCAACTTGGGTAGCATCATCAATATGGGCCCCATTTATCTCAGCTTCATGAATTGTGCTGATCATCATCAACACATGTTCTCGAACAGAGGTACCAGCTCGCATCTTGCTATTCATGACCTTCTTGATAGCTTCATGACGAGCTTGGTCAGATGGTTGACCAAACATGTTTTGAAGAGACTCCATTATCTCATAAGCAGTCTTTGTGTTCTCAAACTTTGTGTTGAGAACATCAGTCATTGATGTAACACCCGACTTTAATTAAAAATTTAAAATAACAGATAAATCTATTAAGTATAATCGATGAATGAAATTTTAGTATAATGTAGGTTAGGTTGAAGAATGAGTAAGTAAGGGCATAAGGGTAATTGGCAAATTTGAAAGTGGATAAGGTATTTAAGGCAAAAGTTTAGAGTAGCCGCCACCACTACTCATTTTCTTTCCCTTTCGGTCTTCAGCTCGAACGGCAGAAATCTCTAGGCGATTCTCCTGCACGATTCTCCTTCAACCTAGGTAAGCCCTCCTTGTTTTCTTGCGATTTTAGTAGTTAGATAGCTGAGGGAGTACAATGTGAGGAGTTTCGAGGAATGTTGTGATTTAGAGTAGATTCGGGCTGAGCGACTATTGAGAATACCCGAGTTGTGGGGTTTCAAATTTGGTTCCTCAAACTCCTGTATTGATTCTGTGAAGTTTAGTGAAAGTTTGATATATGTACTATTATGATTTTAGGTGAGCGAGCTTCTGAAGTAGCATTTAGCCGAGCGATTTCAAGGGAGCCAGGTAAGTAGAGTTTGTTTGTGCCTTCGGGCCTACATCACAAACAGTAGGATTTATGTATGTTTGTATGTTTATTTCCAGTTGTCATGCATCATGTTTTGAAAGATTACGAAAATGAATTTACATGAAACGCATGGTAAATGTGAGCAGGATGATCAGAACAACTGTTAAGGGGGATTAATCCGCCCCTTAATTGAGAACAGAGGATTGAGGTTTTGGGAAAAGTGATCCACTTCCCAATCCTACAGGGGGATCAGACCAGTTAACTGTTAAGGGAATTAATCCGCCCCTTAATTGAGATCAGAGGATGTATGCTTTGGGGGATGACTGATGCACTTTCCCATTGTACAGAGGGATCCACAGAGAACAAATTTGAATACAACTGAGATGAGAAAGTAGAGAATGCATGTTTAGGGAAATTTTTGTTTCATTAATTCATTTCATTCATTGCTCTACTTGCTTAGCATTAGGCTAATAGATGAGTTTGTGATGTAGGTGAAGAAGTTACTGAAGGTGTGTTTACCGACCAATAAGAGGACCAGGCTTGTTGGAGGAGCATTTTCAGGCATCGGTTTGGCCATCTGTTGAGGCGGTTTAATCCATGGCTGCAGGTGTTGAGTTAGGAGTAACTAGTTCAGTATAGATGTTTCTTTTTCTGAAAATTTTATGATAGTAATGTTTTCAAAACTTTGAATACATTCTGAGAATCTTTGATATTAGTGTTCTGTTGGGTTTTGAAAATACTGTTTTCTACTGGATTTGAGTGATGCAATGATTTGATCTGTCTCTGATTGGTCTTAGTAAAATGCTTAAATCCTTTGATAGTCAGAGCTTTCTTGGAATACAGCAGAATTGCTGTTCTGAAGTCTATCGGCAGATGTTGGATGAAGGAGTCAGCCGGCTGACGTCATCGGTAGATGAAAGTGGTAAGTCTTGTCGTCTAGCGATCGGCAGATGTTTGATGAAGGAGTCATCTGGCTGACGTCATTGGTAGATGAAAGTGGTAAGTTTTGTCGTCTAGCGATCGGCAGATGTTGGATGAAGGAGTCATCCGCTGACGTCATCGGTAGATATAAGTTGCAAGTTATCGTTTTAGCGATCGGCAGATGCTGGAGGAAGGAATCCCCCGGCTGACGTCATCGGTAGATGTAAGTAGCAAGTTTTGTCGCCTAGTTATCGGTAGATGCAGTCTACCGAGAGTTGTCCTGTTCGTATATCTTCCGACTGACGTCATCGGAAGATGTAGGTAGTGTTTGTCGTTTTGTGACCGGTTGATATAACCGAAGTTTTGTTGTTTGTCATCGGTAGAGGCCTCCTATTTTCTATTTCTGTTTCTTGTGTTGACCTTGTCGTCGGCAGATGTGTTTGACTTCTGCAATTTCATTGGTATTCCACATTTTTAAAGCTTTATACTTTTGGCCCATTATTCTTAACACTCCCAACAATTATTTTAAAATGTTTTCACAGATTATTTAACTTCATTGATGTTCGATTGATTTCCGCTGCAAGTTTTAAAATACATCGAGTTTTAGAAAATGTCAATTTTTGACTGTCGAGTGAAATATTTTTAAATTTAGTATCAAGTCGTCATGGTTCGGTTCAGTGTGTTGAGTAGCAAACCGGGTTTAGATAACTCGGGGCGTTACAATTGAAGCAAGTAAATAACAACGAGCTTTGTCATTTACTCGTTTCCATGTTTCATACGGTTCTTTCTCCTCTTTCGTTGCATTTTCAGTAGGGACTAGAGGACACTCCTTGGTTAGAACAAACTTCAGGTTGTCATGCACAAGAATCATATTCATGTTCTTTTTCCAGTTGACGAAATTATCGCCAGTCAACTTTTCAGTAGCGAGTAGATTAATCATAAAAGAAGACATTATGCTGTAATGAATAAATAAATAAAGATTAATATTATACTTAAAATTCATAACATATGGCATGATAAAATGATGCATGAGTATGTTAAATCACTAAATGAAATACAAATGCTTTTATAGCCTCGATACATAATATTTCTCCTTTGGGTAAAAATATTATCTATTAATAAATTTATTTTAAAATATCTCATATTTTTAAAATTTATTAACTATCGATTTATTTAGTCAAAATGTGAATAACACTTTTAATCCACATTTTTATGAGTGTATACCATCGTTTTAGTCTAATAAAATTTAACTTATAATTGTCGCCTTAGGGACAAACAATCATAAAATAAATTTTATAAAACCTATCTCTAGGAGAACAACCTTGGTATTGATTTAAGTGAATACTCTCCTTAGGGAGGACGATAACAAAGTCGTCTCGGAGCCCCACTCAAATTTCACGTTGTTGATCAACAATTGAGACCATGGGAAGTTACGCCTAACTCCCCTGCTCCCACTCTTTTATTTAGAATCATAGTGATTTATGGAATATCTTATATTCCATTAAGTTTTAATAAATTAATCAAATTAATTTCTTCTAAATAAACAATTGATTTAGAAATGATAAAATAGTATAAATTTTAACAATTAAAATTTCATACTACTCTCTTTTCTCACATAATTCATAAATTTAGTTTTAATCAAATTAAAACCATTTAATTTAATAAACTGATTTATTAAAAAAAATAAAGTTTAAAAATCATACATTTAAATGCATGTCAATGTGAGAAAACTATAAAACATGAGTAGGCTCTACATGCAAATTCTATATGACGTGCGAATGCATGATAATAAAAAAATATATCAAACATAAAAGTAAATGAAATAATGACCGGGACGATTTGGGTATTTCTAAAATTACATGTAACAAATAAATCTTGGTGGAGCACCTTCATCCAATGATTATTTTAGCCTCCATCTTTATGTGTCATACAACATGGTGTCAACATACGCACCGTAGACACGAACCCACCGATCTTTGATCTCCACCATTATTACATAAATAATCATTTACCCAAGACAAATTGGGTTTACAAAAATAAAAATAAATCCTAACCCAAATCGGCCACATGAAATTACGATCATTATTTCAATCATGCAATTTATTCATTCAACATTTGAAAATATATAATATTAAAAATACATGAGCCTACTCATTATCACATATCATGATTTTCATAAAATCACATTATTAATATATCATAAAAGTATTGATTCTCTGATACCAATTGTTAGAATTTAAGTTTCCTCACACGGCGGAATTAATGGTGTTCATAACACTCATACGTGCGCAACTTAAAAATTATGAAAAACAATTTTTTTCATCATAATTATAGGATCGTCATTTATGATATATAAATAATTATATGCAATAAACAAATAATTTAGATTTAAAGAAATTACCTTTGAAGAACAATTTCTTAATATCCAAGAGCCTTCGATCTTCTTTATCAATCCTCCTCACCTCGAATAAGGACGTGTGGGCGTGATGAACATAAAAAGATCACACTCAATTTTGTGATAGATCGTTTTCTCAACACATGAGACGATCTATATGGATATAGAGAACAATTCTCTAAACCACCATGTAAATGCTCTTAAAATAGATTGTTTCTCAAAATGAATTCTCCCACACTATATAAAACAAATGAGGTCTTAACCTCTATTTATAGTGTAAGAATTTTGCAACAATTATCATAACATTTAAAACAATTGTTACAAAATTTAATTTACCATTAAGTTAGAATTGATTTTTTAATAACATTTATAACAAAAGATGTTAAAGATGTTATGGAAATCAAAACAACTTCTCATCATGACCTTACACTTGGCACCATGATTTGACAAAATTCATTTTAAAAAACTATTTTCAAAAACAACTTTATGTTTGTTAATTAATTGAACAATTCAATTATTTCATTTAATGAAACATAACAAACATATTAATTATGACAACTTTTGTCATGTGTCTTATAAGTTGATTATTCAATATTTCATCTAATGAAATATAATAAACTTATTATTGAGTGTATTAAATAATTAACTCAAAGTTAATTATTTAATCTTCTTTGTTCATTTTTCTATTATTCGAATCATGATAGAAGGTGACAAAGGGACCGATGGACCTATAATTTTAAGCTTCAATAATTTTTCCGTTAATTAATATAAACTCTTTATATCAATTAACGTAATTATTAACTCTAAAGTAAGTCCACTAAATACTTAGAGTTGCACTCTTAAAATTATAGATTATGTTTACTCAAAGTAATGTCCATTGATATAGTCATTACATATGTACTAACTCTCCATTTAGATTCGTAATAGAGCTAGGTTTATAATCTGTTAACCTCTCATATTACATCTTTATCCTTAACTACCATTAGTCCTTGATTGAATAATTAATTCATAACGATTTATGAATTTGCGCGCTAATTATTCGATCTTTTAACTAACAAAAAGGGAATCTAATAAAATGGATTTCATTGTATCGATATTAACATTCCCAGCTATTCATCTTAATTTATTCCCAATATACGAGGTGTGTGAATTGTAACTCATACAAAACTTTACCAAGTAAATTAAAGAATAAATTAAAATAAAATAGGAGTTTGTTAAATACAATGAATTAAGATTATACACATATGACCATCATTATGATAAAGTTATTTGTTCTAGGTTTAACGAAAATTATAAGAACAATATAATTTTATCTGGTCCAGTCCTATATAATCATATTATATAAAACTTATTTACCTTATGTCACTACATATATAGTCGGGATATAACTATGCATTCTTAATGAGATAAACTAAGTTTATGACTATGATTTATTTGAAGATTCCATACTTCAAATATAAGTCATGGACTTGTTTTGGTTATTACTCTTTATATTATATCCGTCATATATACAATATATATGTCAATATAAAGTTTGCACAAATAACCAAGGAATTTTCTCTTAATTTTATAAAGCATGATCTTTAAATACAAGCATAATATTAATCAATTTAAATAATATAACTGTTCTATTACATTTGCTTGTTTGGGCACATAATTCCCAATAAGCATTGCATTCCTTACTAAGCATTAGGCTTATAGTTTAAACCTTATGATGTAGGTGAAGAATTAACAGGTGAGGATTCCAAGTTCAATAAGGAAGTCTAAGGCTGGTTACTGGATGGTGCTCAGGGTGACAGTGCGTGTCTGGAAAAGGCGATTATGACCAGTGGTTACTGCCCATGTGATGTCAGTAAGAATTATGACAATTGAGGTTAAAGTAGGATGAGTTTTCTCATGTCATTAGATATTAGAATATGAATGATACAATTTCTAAGTAGGATGGGATTTCTCTTAAGAGCGTCATTTACCTGTTTTAGCTTCTAAGCTCGGGAATGATTTTGAGAATTTATATATATGTGATGGTCTGTTTTAATGAAGTCTTCCGCTATGTATACTCAGATTGAGTTTATGTATAAGTCAGAGCAAGATTATAATGTCATGAAGAGAGTGTGTAAAATTTGGATGTCCTCTATGGGTAAATGTCAAAGGTGTTTGCCCACCGATGGATGTTTTCTGTCAATAGAAGTCGTTTAATAAGTTAAGGTTTCCTGTCTTTAGGGTAAAGTCTATCGGATGATGTGAGTAAAGATGAGTAATCGGATGATGTGAGTAGTGTTGTTTTGATCGGATGAGTAAATCATCCGGCTGACGTCATCGGCAGGAGTAGTTTAAACTTTGTCGTTTTGTGATCGGATAATGTGAGTAAATATGAGTAATCAAATGATGTGAGTAGTGTTGTTTTGATCGGATGAGTAAATCATCTGGCTGACGTCATCGGCAGGAGTAGTTTAAACTTTGTCGTTTGTGATCGGATGATATGAGTAAAGATGAGTAATCGGATGATGTGAGTAGTGTTGTTTTGATCAGATGAGTAAATCATCCGGCTGACGTCATCGGCTGGAGTAGTCTAAACTTTGTCGTTTTGTGATCGGATGATGTGAGTAAAGATGAGTAATCGGATTATGTGAGTAGTGCTGTTTTGATCGGATGAGTAAATCATCCGACTGACGTCATCAGTAGGAGTAGTTTAAACTATGTCGTTTTATAATCGGATGATGCTGTTTATTTCATCGGATGAGTGTATATAAGTTTTGTCGTCTAGTGATCGGATGGAGTCTTAATGTTTCACGTGAGATACGCATGTCAATAGGATGATGTTGTTTATCCTATCCGAGGATGTTGTTTATTTTATCGGATGAGTGTATATAAGTTTTGTCGTTAGCAATCGGATTAAGTTTAATGTGGCACGTGGGATACACATGTTGATCGGTAGATGTTTGTAAATCCATGCAGCCCCACGAACGATGAAGTCGTGAGGTCTGAGGGCACCTCCCTTCTGCCCGATCGTGTTACGAAATCAATGTCTGAGTTTAGTCGCTCTGCTCTGCGACTAGTTATGCCGACAGTTTTATGGATGAGTCGAGTGTTGAAAGTTCTTTCTGTTAAAAAAAAATGTGTGTAGAGAGCATATTTATAATAAAAGTTCCAATAAAATATAAATTAGTCTCGGCCCTTAACGGGGTCGTGACAGTATGTTTTTCAGTCATTTTGAGATGTAGCTTGGTTTTTATGATACAAACGTTATGCTGTCCAATTTTCTACAAAATGGTGAAATTTTATTTAAGGATAAAAGTAGTAGGTAGTAAAAGTGTCGACCTACGTATGTGGGTGTCGACCCTTGAGCGTGTTAAACTAGGCAAAGTTTCAACTAGTGCACTCAGGTGTTGACCCCAAGATTCGATCGATGAAAATAGAGGCTAATGAAGTGCCGATCGGTGCACTTAGGTGTCGACCGGTTAGGCTAAAATTGGTAAAGGTGTCAACCCAAGGATTGACAGATACAAACAGAGGCTAACAGGTGTCGACCTGTGTCTACAGGTGCCGACCGATTAGGCTAGGTGTCGACCCCAAGGTTTGAACCATGAAAACAGAGAGTAATGAAGTGTTGACCGGTGCATTCAGGTGTCGACCGGTTTGTGTAAATCGGCGGAGGTGTCAACAACGAGGATCGACCAATGCAACCAGAATCAAACCAAGTGTCGACCGATGTGTATAGGTGTCGACCGATTGGCCTGCAAAGCACGCCAAGCACGCGACGCGCGCATAGAGTGGGAGAGTGCGCGCATCGTATGGGCAACACGCGCGCTGCTCGGCCACAGCCGGGAGTTTTCTCAAATTTTTATTTTTCTACCTTTTGATTTCCAACTTCGAACTAGTGTTTTCAACGTGTTTTAAAAATAGTTTTCTCTGCGTTTCAAAGGGATAAAACGATTTGAAAAGTGATTTAAAAGTTTTAAAGAAAAGTCAAAAATTTTACACCGATGAATGGAATGGAATGGAAAGGAGAGTATAGATTTATGGTGGTGAAAGTGGCGCTTCGGGTCCTGATGACTCGGGGGCGTTACACTGTTTCTACCGCAGAAGCCCGAAGGATAAAGAAATGCGAAAGCTAATGTTTTTGTGAAAACCCAAGCATTTCTCTTTGGAGAAGGACATTAACCATTTTCGAAGATATTATATAGTTTCCTTTATGCATATTTCTAAATTGTTTTAAATTACTTTATTTGTTAGTTATGTTATGTGTTTAACTTTTTTTAATTGAGGACATCATAGTCATTTAGCTAGGGTTTGTCAAACCAAACACATAGCCCTTGTTTTAGGTTATTTTTGGGACTTTATTTTGAGGGCTCTTGCCCTAGATTTGTAAGGGAGTTAAAGGCCTCATATTGTTGTTATGGTAGTCATATTTTGATCACTAGAAACCCTAAAACTTTTTGTTTGGAAATTTTCCATTTGAGCACACCACTCGATTGTTAGCAACCATTTGTTCTCGTGTACAAGTTTTGTGTGATCTTGTGAGTTGTATCAATCACTCTTACAAGTGCATCTTCCTCGCTATTTTGCCATAAGTAGTGAAGTTGCATCCATCTTACACCCTTAGAGAGGCACCTTATTGCAAAGGAAGCCAAAGGGGTCGAGGGGCGCATTTGTAGCATTTTTTTTTACCAACTTGTATTCTTCCATTCACAACTATTTTTCCACAGTGAATTTAACCACAAAATTTGAAGGGCGTCATGCTCACTTAAGAGAAATGTGTTGTCTAAAAAGAGTGTTTGTAATGACCCTTATGTCAAGCCGTTACTGACTTTTACTTTACATAAAACATTTGTTAGAAATTCTTGGAAAATACTTTACATCTTTAAAAAGGACTAAAAACGTTTAAACTTTATTTGCAAATCGGCGTGGAAAACATTCATGAAGTTTCCTTAAAACTTTTATTTTATTTTTTTTACATTGTGTACTATTCCAAGAATAGTAACCAAAGCCGATCGATCATGCCCACGAGCCGATCGATCGGCACCCTCTCGGGTGTCAAACGCTCAGCAGAAAAGTTGTGCCGATCGATCACTCAACCCTCGCAATCGATTGGCACCCTCTTGAGTGAAAGATGCTTTCCAACATAGAAGGGCGATCGATCGCCGCCTTCCCAGGCAATTGATCGGCAGGCTCTCTGCCTGCCCACCTCGCACGTTAACAGGGGCTGTGTAATACCCGGCTTGTACGGATTTGTATATTGTATTATATTATGGTATTTTTGTAAATATGTCAAATCAGGTCCGTTTCACAAAAAGAAAGCGTCATTGCGATCCTAACGAATAATAAGAATTTTAAGGAATTTACGAGAATTTCTGGAGTTATAACGCTATATTCCGAGTAATTACCTCCATCGTAATGTAAATGGCGTTTTAGTAAAAATAGTAAACGAGGTCCGATTTGCGAACGGACAGTTTTATTAAATCTCAAATAATAAGTTGGACATATTGGTGAAATAAGGAAATTTGAAGAACCCGAATCGCTAGTCAATTAACGAAACGAAGGACGAAATAAATAGAAAATTTAAAGGAAGGGCAAAATGGTAATTTGGCAAGCCAAATTATATTAAAAACAAATTTGTTTCTTCTCTCCCTCACTTCCCTCATTTCTTCTCTGGCGTTCACGAAAACCAGAGAGCTTCTCCTCTCTGCCCGTCGACACCTCCTCCATTCCGACCTCCGTTTCTCCTCCGTTCGACTTCCGTTATTCGTGTTTTCTCCTCCTCTCGCAACCCTAGGTATGATTCTATAGTTTTAGAGCATTAAATTCCGAGTTTCGTAGAGTTTATCGTTAGGGTTTTCGTTTAGGGTTTCGATAAAAATGTCCATTTAGGGTTCGTAATTAATAAGTTCATCGTGTTTAAGGATATAAAGGATATATTGGACGTTATTGGACTAATCTAGTGGATTTAGGAAAAATGTTATAATTTGTGAAATTTTGAGATTTTAAGGAAAACTCGTAAATTAGGAATTGTGGTGCCGAGCGTAATTTGCTCGATAATATAGCAATGAATTGGAATAAAGCTTTAGAAAATCTCCTTAGTTAAGGTTTTGTAAATTTTGGACGTTTAGAAGCTTGAACTCGTTTTAATATTGATGTTGTGTTTTGCCTCATACAAACGACTCTCGTAGACAGAGCTCGAAGTTCAGCGCGCTCAAGGTAAGTTCTCGTGACTTACTCTGACCGATTGGTCTACACCGTACTTCGATGCAGCGTCGAGGATCTTAGTGGATTATTTTCATAAAACCGTTGTGGCCCAGAAATTGGGGGCTATTGATCTATCTTGCGGGCCGATTAAGGGTCTGGCCGATACCACATCTCATGTACTGTAATTAATGAACGTAATCTGTTATCTGGTCATGCGAGGTGGGGCTCAGGCACGGCTGTACGTGTTGTAAGCGTGTACCCCCTCCTCTAACCGCACAGGGTAGTCCGACCGCTGGATGGGCCCCCTTCGGTTAGGGGGATGAGATCTCGGTGATATACTGTCTGCGACGCTCTGTATGTTATGCATGATTTCTGAACTCCATATGCACTGCACGCATTTGCATTTACGTAGAATTTACTGAGCCTTTTATTTTATAGTGTGTCTGTATGGTATAGGTGACGTTTTAGGTGACATCGAGCCAGGTGAGGACGACGTTCCTCCTCCTGATGTGTGAGGCAGTTGACGGAAGATGGATTGCGGTGGTGTGTTGCGTAGTCGATGCTTAACCGAGCCGTGGGGATGTATGTATAGATTTTGAGGGCTTTTGGACTGAAAATTGTATAGACATTTTAGGATGTTTGGTTCTGGTAGTTTATAGGTTTACGTTTTGAGGTTTTAAACGTTTTGGAAAACTGTTTTATAATCGTTTGGAAGTCTATTTTGGAATTGTTTAGTAATTTGAAAACAGGAGGATTTTGACAAGTTTTAAATGTACCCATGCAGTTCGTTTTCATGGAAGTTTAATGTGGGTTTAGATCGTGTAATTAGGGTACATAGATGAGTAATGAAAATGTATGAAAAGTTGAAAGTTGCTCTCTGGAATTTCGGATTCCAGAGAGGTAAGTTATTCTGGTCGCTAGCAGCAGATTATCGCTGCACATATGCAGCGACGTATCGCTGCAGTGTAGCGATTGGGCGCTGCACATATGCAGCGATCGGGCGCTGCATTATGCAGCGACTGATCGCTGTATTGCAGCAACCAGTCGCTGCTTCTCTTTTTCCTCTGCCTTCCGGTTCTGCCCCTGACCAATTTGATAAATGTTTTAATTGTTTTATTAATTGTTTTAAATAGATTTAAGTTCATAAATGGTTTTGTTTTAAGTGACTTCAATTCAATTTAAGTTTAATTAGGTATAAAAAAAATATATGTACGGGAAAATGGGTACAGTTTTAGTGATGTTACATTTATGGTATCAGAGCCCTCGGGTTTTAAAATCGGTTCTGTAGACTGCTCGACTGCACAGCCACTACGCGGACATCCTTCTTCAACTGTAAGTATGTTTATTGCTTTGGTGATTTCATATTTCTTAGGATTATTGTTTGATTTTATAGGAGTTATATAAATATGGTTCGAGGAAAAGATCCACGTGATGACGCGCTTGATCGACTTACGGAGTTGCTGGACCGTCAGTCTCAGCACATGGACCGTCAAGCGCAACAAATTGAGAGTCTAGTAAATGGAGAGAATCAGAGGGCCCAGGATCTGGTAGTTCCAAGTAATCAAGGTATGCAGAAGTTCCAAAGCCTACGGCCTCCAGTATTCGACGGCCAATCATCGGATCCGACACGTGCCGAGGAGTGGATCCGGGTGATGGAGGATATGTTAGGTTATGCAGAGGTAGGGAACGGGAGCAAGGTGGCTTATGCCACCTTTCACTTGGCATTAGATGCCCGTTTCTGGTGGGATTCGATTAAGTCGACGACGGATGGATCAGTTATGACTTGGGATCGGTTCAGGTTTTTATTTTTCGATAAATATTTCAGCCGCACAGTGAGAGTGGCCAATAGGAATGAGTTTATGCAGCTGAAGCAGACTGGTTTGGTTACTGATTATATTCGGAAGTTCGAGGCATTATCCAGATTTGCACCTCGTCTTGTTAGCGATAATGAGGAGAAGGTGCACCAGTTTATGGAGGGACTTAATCCGGAGATTCGGATGCACGTTGTTGTCTCAGGTATTATTGATACGCCCTATTCTGACATCACAGCTAGAGTTCTGGATATCGAGGCTGCCAGAGCCATTTGTGTTAGACCGAGGGAGCCAGCGCAAGGCTTCTTCCGAGAGATACCACCTCAGTCGCAGAACCGAGGTTTGCAGCCTAGAGCGCAGCCCCAGCAGCAGCAGAGGGGTGTGAAGAGACCTCTTGAAGGAGGTAACGATCGGGGCAAAGGGAAGCAAGTGTAGGGGGCTTCTCAGATACCGTGGTATCCATATGCCAGAGGGAGCACAGTGGTGAGTGCCGTGTTGGCACTAATAGATGTTTCAGATGTGGAGAGCTTGGCCATTACGTCAAGGATTGCCCGAAGCCCAGCCGACATATGTCAGGCGGTGATCAGAGGAAAGTTATGCCGAGGATCTTCGCATTTATTGAGCCTGGAGATGTTGATGATGATGATCAGCCTACCGTGATAGCAGGTACTATATTGATTATGGGCGTAGCTGTATTTTCTTTGTTAGACACGGGGGCTACGCACTCTTTTGTTTCCACTGCTTGTGTGTCTAGACTGAAGCTTGCGCCTGAGTTAGCAGAATGCGAATATAGTGTGATGCTACCTTCGGGAGAGCGTATGCAGTCAGGTTATGTTGTCCAGGGCAATATTATCTCGATTGGGGACAGTACCCTCTATGCTCGCCTTATTGTTATGGGCATAGAACACTATGATCTGATCTTAGGGATGGACTGGCTGTCACAGCACTTCGCCACCATCAATTGTAGATCCAGGATTGTGACTTTCCGACCCCCGGGGAAAGCCGAGTTTTCTTATCAGGCGATGAACCGATTGAGTAGCTCGCCTATTTCTTATTCCGTGAAGGTCAACGAGCAGTTTAAAGGTGCGTGCTCTATTTATTTGGCCTCTGTATTTGATTGTCAGTTGCTTAGCGGAGAAAAGCCGAGCGACATTCCTATTGTCAGAGAGTTCTCTGGGATCTTTCTTGATGATCTTCCCGTGTTACCACCAGACCGGAAGATCGAGTTCACTATTGATGTCTATCCAAACTCCGCGCCGAGGTTTAAAAACCCGTATCAATTGGCACCAGCTGAGTTGAGAGAGCTGAGAACTCAGCTTGATGAGTTGTTAGAGAAGGGATTTATTCGACCCAGTGTATCGCCTTAGGGTGCGCCCGTTCTGTTTGTCAAGAAGAAAGACGGGACCCTCAGGATGTGCATTGATTGCAGGAAGTTGAACAAATTGACGGTGAAGAATAAGTATCCACTGCCTCGGATTGATGATTTATTTGATCAGCTGCAGGGTGCCCGTGTATTTTCGAGGATTGATCTACGCTCGGGTTACAATCAGCTGAAGGTCCGGAAGGATGATATACCGAAGACGGCATTCCGAACGAGGTATGGGCATTATGAGTTCCTTGTCGTGTCTTTTGGACTTACTAATGCCCCTACAGTGTTTATGGTTTTGATGAACCGTGTCTTCAAGGAGTATCTGGACAAGTTCGTGGTGGTTTTCATTGACGATATTCTGATCTACTCTAAGACGAAGGACGAACACGTGGAACATCTGAGGATTGTTCTGAGGACCCTATGTCAGCACCAGTTGTATCCGAAGTTCTCCAAATGCGAATTTTGGTTGGATCAGATCAGTTTTCTTGGCCATGTCATGTCGCAGGATGGAGTTTCAGTTGATCCGAGCAAAGTTCAGGTGGTCAGAGATTGGCCACAGCCGAAGAACGTACGTGAGGTGCGTGGATTTCTCGGATTAGCTGGCTATTATCGGAAGTTTATAGAGGGATTCTCAAAAATCGCACTTCCTCTTTCACGACTGACTCGGAAGAACGAGAGGTTTATATGGTCGTCTACTTGTGATGATAGTTTTATGGAGTTAAAGCAAAGATTGACCACCGCTCCAGTACTGGCGCTACCTATTGAAGGTGACAAGTTCAGTGCTGAAGATATGGAGACATTATTTATATGGGCAGCAGTGCGAGATATTATCAGACCACAAGAGCTTGAAGTATCTATTTACGCAGAAGGAGCTGAATATGCGACAGAGACGATGGCTCGAGTTCGTCAAAGATTACGATTTTGACATCAAGTACCATCCAGGAAAGGCGAACAAGGTTGCTGATGCTTTGAGTAGAGTGCCTTCTACGAGTCAGCCTTCATTAGCAGCGATGTCAACTACGCTGCGGTCTGAGATTGAGAGGTTCAACGTGGAGATAGTGGCAGTGTTGTCTAGTATGCTCACCAACATTTCTCTCAGGCCGACTATTCTGGATCGGATACGTGTGGCTCAGCAGAAGGATACTGAGTGTGAGGAGCTTCGATCCAGCATGACATTGGGAGACTCGCCCGATTTTCATTTATCAGATAATGGTATTCTGAAGTTCAGGCATAGGTGGTATGTGCCTAACGACGAGGACCTGAAGAAGGAGATATTGGCCAAGGCACATTCTTCGGCATATTCAATGCACCCGGGAAGTACGAAGATGTACCGGGACTTAAAGCAGCATTTCTGGTGGCCGAACATGAAGGGGGAGGTTGCCAAGTATGTTGAGACCTGTTTGGTATGTCAACAGGTAAAGGCAGAGCACCAGAGACAAGCCGGAACATTATTGCCACTGCCGATTCCGGAGTGGAAGTGGGAGCAGATCTCCATGGATTTTATTGTGGGGCTCCCGAGGACGACGAAGGGCCATGACGGCATATGGGTTATCGTGGACCGATTGACAAAGTTGGCCCACATCTTATCTGTGAAGATGACTTCTTCGATGGATCAGCTCGCCGAACTGTATGTGCAGGAGATTGTCAGACTACACGGTGTGCCACTTTCGATTGTTTCAGACAGAGATCCGAGATTTACATCGAAGTTGTGGAAGAGTCTGCACAGAGCTATGGGTACTCAGCTTAATTTCAGCACAACATTTCATCCTCAGACTGATGGTCAGACAGAGAGGACGAATCAGATTCTTGAGGATATGCTCAGAGCTTTTGTGCTGGAGTTTCAAGGCTCGTGGAGCCGATATTTGCCTCTGATTGAGTTCTCGTACAACAACAGGTTTCAGGCTACCATTGGCATGGCACCGTACGAGGCTTTGTATGGTCAGAAATGTAGATCTCCGTTATATTTGTGATGACCCGGATGTGTAAGTATGGTACGATGGCTGCACGAACCGGAACCCGGATGGCGGTACGTCCGCGCGGGCGAACCGGAAGGTGACGGGTCGTAAAAAGGGGGTTGTCACAATCCCACATCGCTTGGGGAAGTATGTGGAAATGAAACATATGTAAAGAGACCCTCCCAACATAGCAAGACGCGTTTTGGAGCACAATTGACAACGGATCCCATAAGAACTCCGAAGTTAAAAGTGCTTCGGCGAGAGCAATTCCAGGTTGGGTGACCTTCTGGGAAGTTCTCGCCAAACAAAGCCGTGAGGGGAGGATATTGGGCTACGGCCCAATCCCCAGAGCGGACAATATCTTGCTGGGAATAGGGGTCGTTACAATATTGGGACGAGGTTGGCGAGGCCAGCATCATTGGTCCTGAGATTCTACAGCAGACGGCAGAGAAGATTGCCATTATTCGACAGCGTATCGAGGTAGCTCAGAGCAGACAGAAGAGCTACGCTGACACGAGACGGAGAGAGCTAGAGTTCGAGAAAGGTGACGAAGTTTATCTTAAAGTTTTTCCGTTCAAAGGTGTTGTGAGATTTGGAAGGAGGGGTAAGCTAAACCCTCGTTATGTGGGGCCCTTTCCTATTCTGCAGAGGATCGGGAAGTTGGCGTACAGATTGTAGCTTCCGGCTTTTATGGAGGGTATCCACGACGTATTTCATGTATCTATGCTTCGGAAGTGTTTGCGCGATCCGTCACATATTGTGGAGGCTAGAGAGATCGAGGTACCGCCCACCTTGACTTATGAGGAGAGGCCGGTACGTATTTTGGAGTCTTCCATCAAGGTGCTACGTAACAAAGAGATTACGCTAGTCAAAGTCCTATGGCGGAACCACGAGGTGGAAGAGGCTACGTGGGAGCGACAGCAGGATATGATGACTAGATATCCTCAGTTATTTGTATAGTTAAATTTTGTGGACAAAATTCTAAATAAGGTGGGTGGAATGTAATACCCGGCTTGTACGGATTTGTATATTATATTATATTATGGCATTTTTGTAAATATGTCAAATCAGGTCTGTTTCACGAAAAGAAAGCGTCATTGCGATCTTAACGAATAATAAGAATTTTAAGAAATTTACGAGAATTTCCGGAGTTATAACGCTACATTCCGAGTAATTACCTCCATCGTAATGTAAACGGCGTTTTAGTAAAAATAGTAAACGAGGTCCGATTTGTGAATGGACAGTTTTATTAAATCTCAAATAATAAGTTGGACATATTGGTGAAATAAGAAAATTTGGAGAACCCGAATCGCTAGTCAATTAACGAAACGAAGGACGAAACAAATAGAAAATTTAAAGGAAGGGCAAAATGGTAATTTGGCAAGCCAAATTATATTAAAAACAAATTTGTTTCTTCTCTCCCTCACTTCCCTCATTTCTTCTCTGGCGTTCACGAAAACCAGAGAGCTTCTTCTCTCTGCCCGTCGACGCCTCCTCCATTCCGACCTCCGTTTCTCCTCCGTTCGACTTCCGTTCTTCGTGTTTTCTCCTCATCTCGCAACCCTAGGTATGATTCTATAGTTTTAGAGCGTTAAATTCCAAGTTTCGTAGAGTTTATCGTTAGGGTTTTCGTTTAGGGTTTCGATAAAAATGTCCATTTAGGGTTCGTAATTAATAAGTTTATCATGTTTAAGGATGTAAAGGATATATTGGACGTTATTTGACTAATCTAGTGGATTTAGGAAAAATGTTATAATTTGTGAAATTTCGAGATTTTAGGGAAAACTCGTAAATTAGGAATTGTGGTGCCGAGCATAATTTGCTCGATAATATAGCAATGAATTGGAATAAAGCTTTAGAAAATCTCCTTAGTTAAGGTTTTGTAAATTTTGGACGTTTAGAAGCTTGAACTCGTTTTAATATCGATGTTGTGTTTTGCCTCAGACAAACGACTCTCGTTAACAGAGCTCGAAGTTCAGCGCGCTCAAGGTAAGTTCTCGTGACTTACTCTGACCGATTGGTCTACACCGTACTTCGATGTAGCGTCGAGGATCTTAGTGGATTGTTTGTTTTAAATTGCTTTGGTTGGGTAGTTAGGTTTAAACGTTTTGTAGGTTATTTCAATTACAGTCTTGATGGTACGCATGCATGTTTGTTTACATTTATATTGAACTGTTCATGCATCACGTATTTTAACTTGGCATGAAAATGAATTTCCGCACAATGTTTTCATAAAACCGTTGTGGCCCAGAAATTAGGGGCTATTGATCTATCGTGCGGGCCGATTAAGGGTCTGGCCGATACCACATCTCATGTACTGTAATTAATGAACGTAATCTGTTATCTGGTCACGCGAGGTGGGGCTCAGGCACGGCTGTACGTGTTGTAAGCGTGTACCCCCCTCCTCTAACTGCACGGGGTAGTCCGACCGCTGGATGGGCCCCCTTCGGTTAGGGGGATGAGATCTCGGTGATATACTATCTGCGACGCTCTGTATGTTATGCATGATTTCCGAACTCTATATGCACTGCACGCATTTGCATTTACATAGAATTTACTGAGCCTTTAGCTCATAGTGTGTCGGTATGGTGTAGGTGACATCGAGCCAGGTGAGGACGACGTTCCTCCTCCTGATGTGTGAGGCAGTTGACGGAAGATGGATTGCGGTGGTGTGTTGCGTAGTCGATGCTTAACCGACCCGTGGGGATGTATGTATAGATTTTGAGGGCTTTTGGACTGATAATTTTATAGACATTTTAGGATGCTTGGTTCTGGTAGTTTATAGGTTTACGTTTTGAGGTTTTAAATGTTTTGGAAAACTGTTTTATAATCGTTTGGAAGTCTATTTTGGAATTGTTTAGTAATTTGAAAACAGGAGGATTTTGACAAGTTTTAAATGTACCTATGAAGTTCGTTTTCATGGAAGTTTAACGTGGGTTTAGATCGTGTAATTAGGGTACATAGATGAGTAATGAAAATGTATGAAAAGTTGAAAGTTGCTCTCTGGAATTTCGGATTCCAGAGAGGTAAGTTATTCTGGTCGCTAGCAGCAGATTATCGCTGCACATATGCAGCGACGGATCGCTGCAGTGTAGCGATTGGGCGTTGCACATATGCAGCGACTGATCGCTGCACCATGCAACGATCGGGCGCTGCACATATGCAGCTACTGATCGCTGTATTGCAGCGACCAGTCGCTGCTTCTCTTTTTCCTCTGCCTTTCGGTTCTGCTCCTGACCAATTTGATAAATGTTTTAATTGTTTTATTAATTGTTTTAAATAGATTTAAGTTCATAAATGGTTTTGTTTTAAGTGACTTCAATTCCGTTTAAGTTTAATTAGGTATAAAAAAAATATATGTACGGGAAAATGGGTACAGTTTTAGGGATGTTACAGGCTGCCGATCTATCTTACCATGAGCAGCAATCGATCGTGCACCTGCACGCTATCTCTGTGTGCACCAGCGCCCCTATTGCATTTTTCCTCCTACTTTTCATTTCAAACCCTAAAATACCTCATCTAATCAATCAAAACTTCTCCAAACTTCCTCATCCTATAAAAACATTTCAAATCCTTCAACCCAACATATTTAACCGTAATTTCCACAAAACATGGTTCATAAAATGGAACTAAAACGCACAACGGAAGTCTTAAAATACGAGTGAAAGCAAACATCAAAATATTTTCTGTAAATCATAAACAAAACCCTAAGCAAGCCTAACATTCGTCAAAACATGAAATGTAACACCCGTGAATTTAGATTTAATTAATTTAAAAGAAGAGTGAATAAATTTGGTTGAACTAAACAGTTTATTAATTTAGATTCGGGTATTCCCAATAGAGAAATTAAGCCGGGTACGGGGAGAGGGTCACTTTACGAAAATTTTTAATTTAAGAACTGATTTATCGAGAGTTCGAAATGGTCGAAAATACGAGAGGGCAAAACGGTAAATGTTATTGTATTAATGTTTTAATAGGAATTATTATAATAATAAGAATTATTATTATTATTATTAATTGTTTTTAAATTAAAACAACTGAATGGCGATCGACGCCATTCAGTGTTCTTCGCGGCCGAGAACAGAACAGGGGGAGAAGGGGGAAGGAGCGACGATCGCCGATCGTGAACGCCGACGACTCCCGACATTCTCCGGCCAGACGTTCGGCGACGAGCTGTTTCCGACCGTCTTCGCGCACGAACCGACAGGTAAGGCTTGGTTTTTGCCCTATTTCGGTTCTGTTTGTGGCCGAGGGTGAGGAGCGAGTTTGAGCTCCGATCACCGGCCGATTTTGGGAGTTCTCGGCATGGGTTTGCCGACCCTTGGACCAGCAATGGTCGTCGAGTTGTGAGGAGCTCAAATTGAGCAAAAAACAGTGAATCCTGAATTGGGGCATTTTGGTTTTGTGTGTGTAGCCATGGAATTTTGATTAGTTTAGGCTAATTGGGTGTGAGGGTGATTGATTGGTGAGGAAATGGATGGAAATTGATGAAAAACCGAGTTGGGGGAAATTTTCGGGTGAAGGGCAGTTCGGGTTTTTGGATATTTGACCTAGCTACGATCATTTGTTTTAAAACTCCTTTTGGCAGGTTAAAATAGGTTATTAGAGTGTAAAAAAAAAAAAAAAAAAAAAAAAAAAAAAAAAAAAAAAAAAAAAAAAAAAAAAAAAAAAAAAAAAAAAAAAAAAAAAAAAAAAAAAAAAAAAAAAAAAAAAAAAAAAAAAAAAAAAAAAAAAAAAAAAAAAAAAAAAAAAAAAAAAAAAAAAAAAAAAAAAAAAAAAAAAAAAAAAAAAAAAAAAAAAAAAAAAAAAAAAAAAAAAAAAAAAAAAAAAAAAAAAAAAAAAAAAAAAAAAAAAAAAAAAAAAAAAAAAAAAAAAAAAAAAAAAAAAAAAAAAAAAAAAAAAAAAAAAAAAAAAAAAAAAAAAAAAAAAAAAAAAAAAAAAAAAAAAAAAAAAAAAAAAAAAAAAAAAAAAAAAAAAAAAAAAAAAAAAAAAAAAAAAAAAAAAAAAAAAAAAAAAAAAAAAAAAAAAAAAAAAAAAAAAAAAAAAAAAAAAAAAAAAAAAAAAAAAAAAAAAAAAAAAAAAAAAAAAAAAAAAAAAAAAAAAAAAAAAAAAAATAGGTTATTAGAGGAGTACGTGGCCACTGGAATCGTTCGATTCCGATATTCGATGCGAAAGTTATGCACATTTGAAGTTTCGGGTCGGTTTTTACTGAACCCAAATTAGTGGCCCATTTAGTTAGATTTTAGTTGGGTTAGGCTAGAACTAGTAGTTTGAGAGTAATTGGTGGATGTAGGTTTTATTTTAATAAAGTTTGACTATTTGTCGTAGGTCGAGCCATAGGTGACATGATGTGCCAAACCCAGCGAGCTAGGACGCCAGGTAAGTGAAGGACCGGAATTGTCTAAGAGGGGGGTGAATTAGACTTTTAAAAATTAATCTAATAATCAATTAGTATTACTCTCTTAATTAGTTTAATGGCAAATAAGGTAATATAAAAAATAAAGAGAGAGTAAGAGAGATTCAACACCAGTACTTTTTACGTGGTTCGGCCAAATTGCCTACGTCCACGCTCCAAGGCTCACCCCTTGAAGATCCTTACCCTTCTCCTCATGAGAAATAACAGATCGAGATTCCGGGCTCCGATCAACTGCCTTTACAGATTTGGATTGAACTTCACGGGCGTCAATCCACTGCCGTTACAAGTTTGAGTTTGTAAAATATTAAGCTCAGACTACAATCTCACAAAAAGGAATCTCAAGTTAGGATTGAGAGATGTAGAGAAGAATACAGAGTGTGAAATTAACTTTCGCAGTTAGGGCTCAGAATTCAAATTGGCAAAAGTTAGTCTTCGAGCCTTTTCTTCTGCTTATATACTCTGTATAAAATTGCTTCAGAGAATTGAATGCTTCTTTCTTCAAATGTTAAAATGTTACCGTTGGGAAGCATCCGTACTAAAGCAGCTATCCGTTGCTTCTGAAAATGTTGTTCGTCGTCGCCATTAAAGGTCTGGAGTTAATGCTGAAAACGACGTCACTGTAGCTTCGCGGCTAGCTTTGAATTTTGGCAGAAGTTCACCGGCAGATGCAACTTATGAAGCAGAGACACGTCATCGGTGGATGCAGCTTTGAATGCCATCGGCAGATGTATCCTTAAATTCCATCGGCAGATGCATCCTTAAATTTCATCAGCAGATGTATCCTAAAAATCCATCGGCAGGTGTATCCTTGAATTCCATCGGCAGAAACATCTTAAACTTTTATCGGCAAAAGCACCTTTAAACTCCATCGGCAGGAGCATTGTCAAACGTGATCGGTGGGTGCAAGCATTAGTCAGCATCTCCTTTTGTCGTTTAGTCAATCGGCAGGAGCTGCTTCAAACATCATCGGCAGATGTGTCTTCAACTATCATCAGCAGATGTGTTTTCAAATATCATCGGCAGATGTGGCTTCAAACACCACCGGCAGATGAAACAGATAAGCGCTTGACACATCATCGGCAGATGTCTTCATGACGCTATTGGCAGATGACTTCAAAACGCTATCGGCAGAAGAAACATATAAGCACTGACCACGTCATCGGTAGATGCTCGCTTAGAGCTTCACGGGCAGATGAGACTAGTAAATGTTATCGGCATATGCACCTCAACACGTCATGAACCGGCATCGGCAGGAGTAGCTTCAACAGCTATCGGCAGATGCATCATTTCTTTGTCGTGTAGCGATCGGTATATGCAAGCCTGTTTTGCTATTTAATTCTGTATACTCAAACCGATTTATTAGACAACTAAAATACCCTTTTTAAGGGTATTTCCAAATAAACTCATACTCATTATTCTCTTTAAATACACATAATCAAATTGTACACTAATTATACAAATACATAATCAAAAACGAATTATGACTTAAACGATCTATAAGTCAACAGTAAGTAGTGGATGCGTGTTTGTTGCCTTCGGGCCTACACCATTGAACGGTAGGGATTGTTGTTTGTTTGCTATGTTTTAAATTCTTGTCATGCATCGTGTGTCATGCATCATTGTTTTCTAAACTACGAAACCACGTGTTTTGCATGCTTGAGTGGTAAGAATGAAACGAAAAGATAAGAATTGATTGCAACGTGGTCTCGGAGTAGAATAGCTTCGTCGGGCTAGTGGCTCGTTGAGCACCCCGCGAGGGATTCTATTCGAGATGCTATGCTAATGTACGTAATGTGTCGTGAGTATGAATGCCTCGACCTGTTCGTGCTTGAAGGCACAATGAGGATTCTACGATCGATTGAGGGAGATTCAGTTGGTCGTCCTGGACTGTGTTGGGACGTGTGCCTCTGGTCTAGCTTCGTGGATCAAGGTGTGGCCGTCCTGGACTGTGTGGGGGCGAGTGCCTACTTGATTCACCTGAAAGTGAAAGATAAATGCAACCGAAATGAAAAGAAACAACAGAGTGTATAGAAACTGCATGTTAGGGTTGAGTCGAACATTTAGTGTGTTGTTGTGCATTATTTCCTACTTGCTAAGCGTTAGGCTTACTTTTGTGTTCTATGGTGTAGGTGGCGAGTATTATCCTGGTGAGGTAAAGAAGACAGCTAAGGACTAGGTCACAGTCGGAGGAGTTCGTGGCATGCCGGTGCAGGCAGTTGTCGGGGCGCCTCGACCATAGTCTTCGAAGGATGGGTATTTTGTATTTTGGTAGTATTATAAATGTGTATTTGTTGTATATAGTCATAGTTAAGGGTGATGTGTCGCCCTATATTGTAGATTTTCTTCATTCTGGTTGATTGTTGGAGATTAGGAATATTCTAGATTGGATTTTATGCAGGTATTTAGCATTTTCGAGGCGCCATTTACAGGCGTTACTTTGCCGAAATTTTTGGGAAGGACGCCGTGGTGATAAATTGTTAGGAGTAAGGAAATTAGTGAGTCTAGGCAGCTAACGTAAGAGAGTTTTGAGAGACTTAGCTTTAAATTTAGCTGTGTCAGTTTAGTTTTATGTTTTGGGGTTTAAGAAAATTATGTTTTAACGCGGGACTGGTTAGCAAGGTAGCGCACCGAGCCAGGGTGGGTTTGGGGGCGTTACAAGATGGTATCAGAGCATAAATGGTCAAGTCGTTCAAAGGATTACCCGACAATGCCGGCCGCCATGCAACGTGCTTCACCGACTGTAAGTATTTCTTTACTTTTAGTTAGTTTACCTGTTTGTTTGGTTTAAACCCTGTTTGTTTTATGATTTTAATGGATTAGAAAATCCCGAGAGTACCGAGACAACCTCGGTGGATCCTTTAAGCCAATTTATAGACATAAAGAACCGATAGTTCGAATAGTTAGGAAGTTTATTTCCAAAGGGAACAGATAACATGCATAGAATAGATAGAAGTTTGACCATATTTAGCAAACCCTTGAAATTTTAGGATACGATGACTAGATAAGAGTGTGAAGTTGGACGTGAAATTTATCGGGATATACCTTAGATCGTAGAGGTATCATTAGTATGTTTATGTGGATCAATGGAAAATGTAGAATAATTAGAGTTACGCATAGTGGGAGTAGTTAGATGTTGATTATGTGTGAGTGTTTAGTTTAAGTAAATTGTTAAGAGGGTATGGGAAGTAGCTATTGCTGTAATACTTGTAGAGAATGTTACTGATCAAGGCAATGTGGTGACTGTGAAATCCGAAGGATCATGTAGGAGTGTAAATAGTTTTGGCCAGAGTTATTAAGTTAGGGGTGAATAGACTCAAGCTTAGGAGGTAAATGAGGACTCAAGTGCTATGAGAAATTTATTTCAAGTTAGAGAGCCATTAAACTTTGAGGTATGGAACAAAGATTTTGAGGTATTAGAGGGTCAAGGTTAGATGAAAGATGATACTCAAGTTATAGACATGGTTGCTCCTTAGGGAATAAGTACCAACTTAGTGGTTTACTCAATTAAGGACTATTGATTATTTAGAGGCATAGTTAGGATGACTCAAACTAGAGTCATAGAGAGGTGAAAATTCTCGATGAATGCTGGAGAGTAGAATTATGGAGAGTATGAGTCGAGTCGTGTATGGGGCAATGAGGAGTAGTTGTGGAGTGAATGAAGAGCCATAGAAAGGTACTCAATTTCGGGGATTAAAAGTTAGAGATTTCCTTAGAGTTAGGAAACCAATAAATATTGAGGTATTAA
Source organism: Begonia masoniana (assembly GCA_022432975.1). Taxonomy (NCBI): domain Eukaryota; kingdom Viridiplantae; phylum Streptophyta; class Magnoliopsida; order Cucurbitales; family Begoniaceae; genus Begonia; species Begonia masoniana. The sequence goes on from CM039507.1 coordinate 17,920,470, forward strand.
AGGATCAAAGAAGATGCTAGGTAATATTCGTTAGGAAAAATGGTTGGAGCTTAGGGTATAGGTACTATCTTAAGGGATTACTCATTCGAGGGTGAACGAGAATGCGTAAAAGTTTTCAACCGGCATTGTATAGGAGAATTTAGGCGTGACAATAAGGAGTGGACGTGCTGTGTTGTGGTGTTATTCGACCTAGGATTTGGGAGCCGAAAGTATATAGGTTTGGAATAATTGGGAATAACTTAGAAGCTTAGAGGTCTTGAGTAAGTAGAGAAAAGTCTAACCTCTTGAATTAAGATAATGTTCTGAGGTTTAGTTTAATGCGCACGATGTTAGGAGAAATGGTGACTCGTCGACGTAATAGGTAGGAGATTGAGATTTAGGGTGTTAATTGGGTTACAACAAGTTTGCAAACAATGATTTTGTTGGGCGACGTGTTGTAAGATGAGTTAGGGGAATATTTAAATCGAATTTGAAGACTATAGAAAGTAGATTAGTTAGTAAATTTTGAAGAGAATCATGAGGGAAATTAAATAATTATCTTAGAGTTAAGAAACTTGGGAAGAAATTAGAAGTCGTACACTATAGAAAGAGGAAGGTTAGAGTTCAAGGTTTGAACCTTAAGTAATTAGTAGTGTAAGATCTGAGGAATTAGAGAATTTCGAATAAGAGGAACGAGAAATTGCATGAAAGTGTTTAAGTGATTTAGGGATAATGTTAAGTTAGAAAGTTCAAGGTTCGACTCGTATGTAACAAAGTCGAAACTGCTAATGTCGTAAATAGATTAGGCTAGAGTTGATAAGCTTAAGAGTTAGCAAGCTTAAGAGTGCGATGTGAATGAAAACTCGAGTATTAGTAGAGGTTGGGAGATGTAAGCTAGAAGAACGATGAGATTAAATTCTAGATTCGGGACGGACATATGAGAGAGATTAGTTAACTAAGAGAGAGAGTTAGGATAAGAGAGTTAGCCCTCATATGAAGTTGAAGAACTTAGAGGATATTGAGAATTAAATTGTAAAAGTTTGAAAGGATAGGTGAGGAGTGATTAAGTTAAAGTTAATAAAATGTGTAAGAGTACCTAGTTATGAATGTTAGACTAACTTATGCGTTTGAACTATATTAGTGGGTGAAGAGTGAGAAGTGAGGAGATTAGTAAATTCTATTGGAGAATATTGGATAGGAAAGACACGAAGATTATAAGAGGAATTTAGAGTAGGGTTAATTCAAGAGAATTATTATGGAAGTTTTGAGGTCGAAAGGAAGGGCGTAAATAACATTTAGGGTGTCGAGTGTAAAGTTGGGAAAGAGTTAGTTTAGACTTAATAATTTGAGTGTTTGGTAATGACTGAAATTAGGAGTTAGACAAATTGAGCATAGTGAATGTAAGTACGAAGATTCTTTGAGGAAGAATTGATAGGTTTAATGAAATGTCATGCTTGTTCAAGGTATAAATTGTCTTGATTGGCTGATATAAGTAAGTGTAAGTAAGTGTAAGAAATAGAAGTGATCAGTTAGGTAGTGAGAATTCGGAATATGTAAATGATGTTAGAATGAAGTACGGGGTAAATAGGTGTAAGATACGATAGTAAGATCGAAGGGAATTTGAAATCTAGAACTAAGGATAAGAAGTTTACTCCGTAGGTTCTAGTGTTACGCTATTGAGATGGCTTTGGAGGTTTGAGATTGTTTGATGGGTACGTGTCGGAATTAGAAAAGGAAGTGACTAGGTGAACTTAGTTAGGAAGATTTAGGGCTGTGGATTACGATAGGTATTTCAGCAAAATGGTGTTCACTAATAGGATTTAAGTTGAGAGTCTTCAAGGGGTTGAAGACAAATGGGCATTAATGATATGTAGTACACCATTTAGAGTATTGTGTGAAGAGTTAGGAACGAGTTAGTCCTGATCTAAGAATTTATAGAGGTTAGTAAAACTTGAGGTAAGAATTGTACTCATTAGTATCTTAGGATTACTCGATTGTGGTAGCATAGAGAGTCGTAGTGGTTTGTGCAAGTAGAAAAAGATGAACTTAGCTAGAGAAAAGATCAAGTTGAAAATTCAGTTAGAAGTTGAGGGTATGAATTAGATTATAGTTAGTGAACGTGTGAGTATTCGGGTTAGAGCGTAACCAATAGATAAGTAAGGGTATTGGGTAGGTGAGATGAGATGAGCACATGAAGGAATAACAAGGCCACAAATTTTGATGACAAAAATTTTGTAAGGAGGGTGGATTGTAACACCCGCGAATTTAGATTTAATTAATTTAAAAGAAGAGTGAATAAATTTGGTTGAACTAAACAGTTTATTAATTTAGGTTCGGGTATTCCAAATGGAGAAATTAAGCCAGGGTACGGGAAGAGGGTCACTTTACGAAAATTTTTAATTTAAGAACGATTTATCGAGAGTTCGAAATGGTCGAAAATACGAGAGGGCAAAACGGTAAATGTTATTGTATTAATGTTTTAATAGGAATTATTATAATAATAAGAATTATTATTATTATTATTAATTGTTTTTAAATTAAAACAACTGAATGGCGATCGACGCCATTCAGTGTTCTTCGCGGCCGAGAACAGAACAGGGGGAGAAGGAAGAAGGAGCGACGATCGCCGATCGTGAACGCAGACGACTCCCGACATTCTCTTGCCAGACGTCGGCGGCGAGCTGTTTCCGGCCGTCTTCATGCACGAACCGACAGGTAAGGCTTGGTTTTTGCCCTGTTTCGGTTCTGTTCGTGGCCGAGGGTGACGAGCGAGTTTGACCTCCGATCACTGGCCGATTTTGGGAGTTCTCGGCATGGGTTTGCCGACCCTTGGACCAGCAATGGTCGCCGAGTTGTGAGGAGCTCAAATTGATCAAAAAACAGTGAATCCCGAATTGGGGCATTTTGGATTTTGTGTGTGTAGCCTTGGAATTTTGATTAGTTTATGCTAATTGGGTGTGAGGGTGATTGATTGGTGAGGAAATGGATGGAAATTGATGAAAAACCGAGTTGGGGGAAATTTTCGGGTGAAGGGCAGTTCGGGTTTTTGGATATTTGACCTAGCTACGGTAATTTATTTTAAAATTCCTTTTGGCAGGTTAAAATAGGTTATTAGAGGAGTACGTGGCCGCTGGAATCGTTCGATTCCGATATCCGATGCAAAAGTTATGCACATTTGAAGTTTGGGTCGGTTTTTACCGAACCCAAATTAGTGGCCCATTTAGTTAGATTTTAGTTGGGTTAGGCTAGAAATAGTAGTTTGAGAGTAATTGGTGGATGTAGGTTTGATTTTAATAAAGTTTGACTATTTGTCGTAGGTCGAGCCATAGGTGATGTGATGTGCCAAACCCAGCAAGCTAGGACGCCAGGTAAGTAGTGGATGCGTGTTTGTTACCTTCGGGCCTACACCATAGAACGGTAGGGATTGTTGTTTGTTTGCTATGTTTTAAATTCGTGTCATGCATCGTGTGTCATGCATCACTGTTTTCTAAACTACGAAACCATGTGTTTTGCATGCTTGAGTGGTGAGAATGAAACGAAAAGATAAAAATTGATTGCATCGTGGTCTCGGAGTAGAATAGCTTCGTCGAGCTAGTGGCTCGTTGAGCACCCCGTGAGGGGGAGATTCGGTTGGCCATCCTGGACTGTGTTGGGACGTGTTCCTCTGGTCTAGCTCCGTGGATCAAGGTGTGGCCGTCCTGGACTGTGTGGGGGCGTGTGCCTACTTGATTCACCTGAAAGTGTAAGATAAATGCAACCGAAATGAAAAGAAACCACAGAGTGTATAGAAACTGCATGTTAGGGTTGAGTCGAGCATTTAGTGTGTTGTTGTGCATTATTTCCCTACTTGCTAAGCGTTAGGCTTACTTTTGTGTTCTATAGTGTAGGTGGCGAGTATTATCCTGGTGAGGTAAAGAGGACAGCTGAGGACTAGGCCGCAGTAGGAGGAGTTCGGGGCATGCCGGTGCAGGCAGTTGTCGGGGCGCCTCGACCATGGTCATCGGACGATGGGTGTTTTGTATTTTGGTAGTATTATAAATGTGTATTTGTTGTATATAGTCATAGTTAAGGGTGATGTGTCGCCCTATATTGTGGATTTTCTTCATTCTGGTTGATTGTTGGAGATTAGGAATATTCTGGATTGGATTTTATGCAGATATTTAGCATTTTGGAGGCGCCATTTACAGACGTTACTTTGCCAAAATTTTTGGGAAGGACGCCGTGGTGCTAAATTGTTAGGAGTAAGGGAATTAGTGAGTCTAGACAGCTAACATAAGAGAGTTTTGAGAGACTTAGCTTTAAATTCAGCTATGTCAGTTTAGTTTTATGTTTTGGGGTTTAAGAAAATTATGTTTTAACTTGGGACTGGTTAGCAAAGTAGCGCACCGAGTCAGGGTGGGTTCGGGGGCGTTACATGAAATCATTTTCTACTTAACTTTCAAATACGTGAACATTTCCAAAATTTCTTGGAGTATGACCCACGGGTCAAAATCTCCTTGCCCAGCTCAAAACGCCCGTCACGAGTACCATGCATCAACCAACCTATCTATCAACTTCAAGGTGAACTTCCTCACCTTCGATTTCTTCACCTACATCACAAGGTTCAAACTATAAGCTTAATTCTTAGTAAGAGGTGTACATATATGAATGAATGCTCAAAAATCCAGTCTGTTTACTTCTTTCTTATTATTTTCACTTGGCATGCATTAAGGAGGGGGAGGGAAGTGGAGGGGAGGGGAGAGGAGGGGGTGTAACGACCCCGACCCTCTCGGGACCGTCACAGGACTTGACTTTACATTGACTTAACCTTGACCTAAGCCCTCGTATTTTCACGTAAAATTTTTCATTTTTAGTTAACACTTTAAAAGAAAATAAACTTAGACAATTGACCCACCTCTATCGACCTTTAGGGTCTAACTTTTACTTAGACATTTTGAGCGTAAAGTAAATTGACTTTTAAAATATTTAAAACGAGGCTAAAACCATTTTTTGATAAAATGTCGGCTCGATTTTTGGGTCCTTCAAATCCTTTAAAATGAGTGGGGGTTGCTCGTAAAATACGTTTAAAAAGAATCGTAAAAAGTCGGGTTGAAACGTGTTTTGAAGAGTCAATTTTCAAAAAAAATCATTTTTGGTCTCGGGTGGTGCGGCGCTCGTGCAAAGAGCGCCGATCGATCGGCAGGCTCTCTGCCTGCGCGATCGCGCCCTAGCACGCGCGGCGATCGATCGGCACCCGGCGTCGATCGATCTCCTAGGCATCCAGCAGTGCACGCCCAACGCGTTTACTGCGCGCGCCCAACGCGCCCTCTGCGCCTCATGCGCGCCTCCCTTCATCTTTTCTCCTACACTTCACCCATAAACTTTCCTAAAATAATTCTAAACATAAAATACCTCGAACCTCAAAATCTCGACTTAAAATGGCCCCCAAAAATGTGTCCGAAAACGTATTTAAAATTTAATAAAACAAACTGCATGGATCGCTCTAAAAACCAAGCATATCCCTACAGATTTTAAAATAACCAAACAGTTCCAATATATTTTCTAAATAAAGACTCCACATTCTAGACGTTCTACTACCGCAACATACACATCAAAACTCGACTTTTCTTACATTTTTCTATTAAAACATTGTATCCACGTACATAAACATTCTCGTTCACTTCCTTAAACACAACGAACACTTACCCATTCACAAAACTGACGCATACACATACTAAACCAAGACACATACCCCTACTAACCACGGTCGGAATCGCCCTAACAATATTGCCGGGTTGCCGCCATGGTCGTACTCCTCCAACTGCGTCCGTAATCCTAGCACGCTCGTAAAACTCACCGCACCTGCTCTTCTTCACCTACATCACAGAACTCAAACTATAAGCCTAATGCTTAGAAAGTAATGCAATTATGAATTTAAAACATTTGACTTAATATAAGCAGTTTCTACTGTTTCATCGTACATAATAACTTCGTTTCTGTTTCTACCATTTCCATTGTTTCTATCATTCATACATGTAATCCTCTACCAATGGAGGGCGGATTAGTTTCTCCATCTCTAGACGTTCCACAACTTCATCTGAAGGGTGAACCACTTCTTTCAGACGTTACATATTTACATGGTTGTAGTTTCTCCGTTCTACTCATGAAAACACATGCTCAAAACATTTTCGTATCTTTTCTAAAACATGATTCATAAACAAACTAAACATACATAGAAACATGCAACATAACCTAACGTTCTGTGATGTAGGTCAAAAAGGCAACATACGTGCATACACTACTTCCCTAGCATCCTTAGTAATTATCTCTATATTAAATCTTAACTGTGGAACCTGAAAAACCTAAACATCAAAACATTGCATTAGAACTCGCTCGGAATAACTAAACTCTCATTTTCGTAAAAACATCTCAAGTGCAATTAATCATTTACCGACACCTCCAACCATAATTCTAACGTCCATAACTAAATCGGAGCTCAATTCCTCATAAATTCAATCCAAATCCATTAACCTATTCACTCAGGCAATTTTTCGAACACCTTACGTGCACATTTTCAAATGCAAATTCCTCCCTAATCTGACATCCGATCTCAACAATTCAAACTGCCAAAACATCATCCATAATGTCTACATTAATATGCCATAACTAATTTTTGAATTAAACCTAATGATGAAGCCCAAAAATTTCGAATTCTAATCTACATTGAAACGGTATTTCTAAACACTAAAAATCCAACTCTATATCCATCTTCAACCTAAAAATCATCAATAACCATTAATCTATCATCAATCATCAACAATGCATCAAAACTAACGATTTATAACAAAAAGCCTAAATTTACAAGACCCTAAATTGATAAAACCTAACGAATAACAACCCTAAATCAACAACAAACCGTTCCTAAAGTTTAGGGCTTACCAAGATGATTGATTGAGGACGAAAAATCGGAGAAGAAACATCTTAAAATCACCGGTGTGAGAGAGTTTGGTTGTGGGAGGGAGAGGCCCCAAAGAGGGGGGGGGGGGGATTTGTGTTCTATCGTGGGAGGGAGAAGAGAAGCATTGGGGAGGGGTGTTTTATAAAATTTACTTACCAAATTACTTAAATACCCTTACACTTAACTTTCTACTTAACTCTTTATTTACTCTATCGATTTGGTTTCTCCAAAATTTTTTTATTTCACCAAATATTTCTATTTAATCCTAGGGTTTTAACAAAACTCTCCGTTCTCAAAACGAACATAATTTACTATTTTTACAAATTAAAACGCTATAGGGCTAAAAACGAAACTCTTGCATTACTCTATCAAATTGGATTTCTAAAATTTCACTTATTCTTCTAAAAATCCATATTAATCACTAGGATTCTAACGAAACTTCTCGTTCGAGAAATAGTCTTAATTTGCTCATTTATGAAAATACCCCTAAGAGCGGAAACCCGAAAAACCCGGGCGTTACAGGGGGGTTGTTTCGTGGGAAAGTAGGCAAGGGTTCGTGTACATGGTCCTCACAAACGGTTTCATGGTCCATTACATGGACAGGTGACATGGTCCCACAAGAGGGACAAAATCTTGGTCATACTGCCCCGACCCACGCTTAATCATTTCGTATATTATATATTCATGCTCTTCTTTACATATTCTTCACATAAATCATGCCGGAAAAATATTTTCGTACGCTTCTTTGAGAAAACATGATGTGTGTAACATGAATGCACATATAAACATAATCCTACTCAAGAAAAGTCATCCATCAAAGAACTATATAACACCTCTACTCTACTCATCACCATAAACCTCAGCAAACCATAACACATCAAAACAATCATCAGACATAGCTTCCTAGTACCCTTGTAATGTAGGGCTCTAATGGCCGAAAACCTAACACACACTTACCTGGAATTCCCTTTGTAACTCGTGCACTCTTCCTTAAGTCGTAAACACATAAAACATTACAATTTCATTATTAATACCGAGCCAATCACATACAAAAAATTCAAGAATAGATTAAATTTCTAGTCGAGCATTTCCCCAATTCGTATAAATCACCTAAGGCATTTTCTAAAAATTTGGCATAATCTCCCCGTATTATGCATTGTCCCCAAATTCAAAAACAAATCAACAATTCAATAATCTCTAACTCTCCATTCCAATATCAGACCGATAACAATAATCCATTAATATTCCAAAAACTCATAAACCAATATATCAAAATCCTAAAATCAACAAACTCCAAAAGTGAGGGTTTTTCTTACCTTCAATCTTTGAGAAAAAAGGGAAATTCAGACCAATTCTTCAAGAGGGAAGGAGGAATTTTGGAACTCTAGAACAATCGCCAAAACTCATGAAAATCTCAAAAAACATAACCCAAATCCTAAAATTTACTTCATAAACCTTAATTGTAACACCCCACAATCTCGGCCAGGTAGTTTTCTTAATCATTGTAATTGTCACCCCTTTTTATTGACCTTTATGATTTTAAATTTAATGCCAAGACTTATTTATTACAAGTTGACTGAAACTAGGTTGGGTGGCAAGTTTGTAATTAAGGTAGATTTTTATTGGTATAAATAGGTTGTGGGAATTCTTAAACCTCATTAAAACCTCACTATAGCCGACATTTCATCTCTCGGCGATTCCATTCCTTTCAGAGCTCCCTCTCTGCCAGCTATTCCTTCGCCGGGGACCAGTTCATCAGCCTCCACTTCGACAATCCACGCTCTAGGTAAGATTTAGACAATGTAGTTACTGGGTGGTTACTTAGAGCTCTGTCTTCAGCTAGAACTTGAGGTTTCGGATTCTTCACTAACAAAGTAATGGTAGTGACAACCTTGATCCGTGTTTAGTTATAGCATTTCTGAATTCAATTCTGGACATTAAGATAACAGACCATGTTTAGTTGTTAAACTCAATCTGGTTATTTAGGTTCTGGAAGTTTTAATCTGTACACACTAGGCGCTCGAGTAGGAAGATTTAGAAATATTTATGTTAGATACTAGGATGACTTTTAGTTAGGATTTTGATTTAACACTGTAATGTGAAATGTTTCTAGGTGAAGAAGTTTGAAGAGAAGTGTTCAAGTTGCTAAGGAAACCAAGTAAGTGAATGAGTAAGATTCCCGACCATTAAGGCCCTACATCACAACGGTACTAGGTAGAAGTTGTCTATGAGGTTTAAAGATTTTCTGTGCTATTATCTGTGTAGTTATGGTGCTCGAGTTGATGTTACGATCCTTTGATGAATGAATGGCTGGTTCAGTAGTCTGATAAACTAAGATTACTCATGCTCATGCATCATGAATGTTTTCCCAAGCATATGAAAATGTTTTAAGTGCATGATTTCTCCCATGAACAAGATATGAATATGAAACTTATGCAACAAGGATTAAGACAGGGTTAAGGGCGGTTTGGCGTATGTCACTGTCCAAAAGGAGGACAATGAATACGACCAGCAAGGGACTATGTACACTCTCACTGTCAACCCCCTTTTCGGCACAAATCCTCCCTTAATCCATATAATGAAAATAATGAACATGAACAAGAACAAGAACACGAGAAGATCATAAACATGTGTTTCTTTTACTTGTGCATTCATGCATACATGTTAGCATTGCATTACTTACTAAGCATTAGGCTTATAGTTTAAACCTTATGATGTAGGTGAAGAACTACCAGGTGAAGATTTCAAGTCTAATGAGGATGACTAAGGCTGGTTGATGGAAGGTGCTCCGGGTGACAGACTGGTGGCTGGGAAGGCGATTTCAACTCCTGGTTACTACTTTTATCATGTTAGTAAGGTTATGAGTACTAAGGTCTAGGTAGGATGTTTTCTTAAGACAATGGATACTGGAATCCTTACTGACTATCTTCTGAGTTTGAGAATGATCATGAAATGATAGAATGATCTGTTTTGTTATAGTCTCTCGCTACACGTATTCTAAATGAGATTATGGTCCAACTGTGTGTTAGCTTATTCAGTCATATTAAAATTTATGAAAGTCTGATAGTTTCCTGTCTATCAGATGAAGTCTTCTATCGGAATGTGTCTTCCATCGGATGAAGTCTCCCATCGGATGAAGTCTCCATCTGATGAAGTCTTCTATCGGATTGTGTCTTCCATTGGATGAAGTCTTCCATTGGATGAAGTCTTCTATCGGATGAAGTCTCCATCAAATGAAGTGTTCCATCGGTAGATGTAAGTTTTTCTATTACCGGTAGAAGTCGATATAAGTCTTGTCGTTTTGTGATCGGATGAAGTTTAATGAGTCACGTGATGAGCAAGTGTCGATCAGTAGATGTAGGTTTTTCTATTACCGGTAGAAGTCGATATAAGTCTTGTCATTTTGTGATCGGATGGAGTTTAATGAGTCACGTGATGAGCATGTGTTAATCGGTAGATGTAGGTTTCTCTATTACCGGTAGGAGTATGTATTAATGCTTGTCGCCTTATGATCGGAATGAAGTTTAATGGAATACGTGGGATGCATGTGTCAATCAGTAGGAGCGTGCACCATGCCCTGTCGTTTTGTGATCGGTAGATGTCTTTGAGTTTCCAATTCTCTTCGGCTAAGTGTCTTAACGTTTTCTACTTACTGGGTTTTCTCCCGTACAGTTGAGGATTAATGATAGAATTATAATCACTGAGAGAAAATTTAAAATTTCTGAAATTTTTCTTAGTTCAGTTCAATGTTTTGGGTAGCGAAATCGGGTCTGGCAGACTCGGGTCATTACAATTATGGTATCAAAGCGAAACTAGGTTCTAAAATCGATTATGTAGACTGCCTTCCAGCACTGACTTCCACTTGAGTACACTCCAACAACTGTAAGTATTTACGATTTTAGTAATGTCATTACGTTAAGATGTGTTTATGATTACTTGTTTAGGAATCTCAAAATGGTGAGAGGTCAACAAAGGGAGAGCAATGAGGATAGTAACACCATCGCTCAGTTAACCGAGTTGGTTATCCACCAGTCACGCCAAATTGAGCAGTGGGTGACTGCTAGGGATGATCAAGGGAATTCTAGCTCAAAAAAGACTCACGACAATGGAAGCGAGCGTTTTCACCGCCTTCGACCTCCTGTATTCAATGGTCAAGTTTCAGATCCTATTTATGCTGAGGAGTGGATTCGGACAATTGAGGACAAGTTCAGGTATGCCAAGGTCGATGAAGGGGACAAGGTCACATGTGCTGTTTTTCATCTTACATTGGGTGCAAGGCATTGGTGGGATTCAATTCAGAGCACTACAAATGCGGAAACTATGACTTGGGCGTGGTTCAAGACGGCCTTTTATGACAAGTATTTTAGCCGAGTGGTTCGGGCCAGCAAAAATATGGAGTTTATGCAGCTGCACCAAACCGGTTCTGTGGCTGACTACATCTATAAGTTTGAGGCCTTGTTCAGGTTTGCACCCCGTTTGGTGGATGACGAGGAAGATAAGATTCACCAGTTTGTCCATGGACTGAAGCCGAGCCTCTTCCAGGGGTAAAGGTTGCAGGGATCCATAACATACCTTATTCCGAAGTGGCTGCTAAGGCTTTGGAGTTGGAGGAAGTTGAGTTAACAGTACAAGGACAACGTGAACCACCAAGGAAGTTCATCAAGGATACTAAGCCACCACCACGTCAGAACAAAGGTTGGCAGCCACAACAGAGCAGAGGACCACAACAACAACAGAGAGGTATGAAGAGACCTTTCAACCAGAATGATGACAAAGGAAAAGGAAAGCGACCTCAAGCTCCCCTATGCCCCACCTGTAAGAAGAACCACCCTGGCGAGTGCAAGTTGCATTCTGGCCGTTGCTATAGATGTGATAAGGTTGGACACGTAGTCAGAGATTGCCCCATGTCGCCAGATCCGAACCGAGCAAGAGTAGCGCCAAGAGTCTATGCTTTAATGGAGTATGAGGATGTTGTAATACCCGGTCCTGTTAAACCGTTTCTCTATTCTTTTTTAAAGAAATGACAATATTAAATGTAGGGTTAGTGGATGACTAGGCAAGGGTATAAGGGTAATTAGAAATCTAAAGGTGGATAACGTATTTAAGGAAACTATTATTGAAGTAGCCGCCACTGTTTTATTCCATTTCCTCCCCATTCTCAGCTCCTCAGCCTAGCAGAGCACGATAGGAGACCCCCTTCGACTTTCTCCAGCGACTTCTTCCGAATTTGGTGAGTTTTGCCTCTATTTCTAGCTACATTGTATCTATTGTTGGTGGGAGAGATGATATTGCGGTTTGGGAAAATACGGTAAGTGAGAGTTAGTTCGGTTTAAGTCGAAATCGAGAATGCACAATGACTAGAGTTTCCCTTAGACTTATAGTGGTCTAGAATGAAGATTAGAGGGAATTTAATATATGCGCTGTCTACGGTTTTAGGTTGAGCAATACCCGAAGTGGTTAGCTACCCAGACAATTCCATGAGATCCAGGTAAGTAATGTTTGTTTGTGCCTTTGGGCCTACATCACAAAACGCTAGGTTTGTATTTACTTGGATGTGTTTGTATGTCATGCATCATGTTTTCAAAATGTATACGAAAATGAATTTGAATACATATTGGTATGGAGAGGATTGAATGTGATGAAACAGCAAGGTGAAACAGATTTACTGTTAAGGGAATTAATCCGCCCCTTAATGAGACAGTGGATATATATACTTTGAAAGAGCTGATCCAACTTCCAATTTCACAGGGGGATCTGAACATGTGAATCAGATTTACTATTAAGGGAATTAATCCGCCCCTTAATGAGTCAGTGGATATATATACTTTGGGAGAGTTGATCCAACTCCCAATTTCACAGGGGGATCTGTATCAGAAACGATGAGTGAACAACTGAGATGAGAAAGTAGAAACTGCATGTTTAGGAGTTTATGTTTCAGTAATTCATATCATTTCTGCATTACTTACTTAGCATTAGGCTAATAGATGAGTTTTGTGATGTAGGTGAAGAAGTGACAGCAGGTGTGTTTACTGAGTTCACTTAGGACTAGTCGGGTTGGAGGAGTGCACCTATTCAATGTTCTGGCAGCTGATGGGGCGGTTTAACTGATGTCTGTCAGTGTGGAGGACTAGTAGTCAAGGATTCAGTCTGAGTATGTTGAGTTCTCATGACAGTAGGAATTTTAGCATTTTGAATACATTTTGAAATTTACTGATTTTAGCAGTCTGTTGAGTTTTAAATGTTGGTTTTTGTCGGATTTGATTAATGCTATGGCTTGAGTCGTTCCTGAATGGTCTTTGGGAAGTAAGTAAATTCTTTTCTGTGGATAGTGTTGTGTTTCTTTTCTACCGGATGATGTCGAGTGTTTTGTTTGTCGGATGATATAGGTGTTTTGTTTGTCGTCTAGTGCCCGGATGAGAGGGATCATCCGGCTGACGTCACCGGTAGATGTAGGGTAAAGTCGATCGGATGAGAGAGATCATCCAGCTGACGTCACCGGTAGATGAAGGATATATTTTGTCGCTTAGTGACCGGATGACAAATTTTATGTTTTGTCGTTTAGTGACCGGATGACAAATTTTATGTTTTGTCGTTTAGTGACCGGATGACAAATTTTATGTTTTGTCGTTTAGTGACCGGATGACAAATTTTATGTTTTGTCGTTTAGTGACCGGATGACAAATTTTATGTTTTGTCGTTTAGTGACCGGATGACAAATTTTATGTTTTGTCGTTTAGTGACCGGATGACAAATTTTATGTTTTGTCGTTTAGTGACCGGATGACAAATTTTATGTTTTGTCGTTTAGTGACCGGATGACAAATTTTATGTTTTGTCGTTTAGTGACCGGATGACAAATTTTATGTTTTGTCGTTTAGTGACCGGATGACAAATTTTATGTTTTGTCGTTTAGTGACCGGATGACAAATTTTATGTTTTGTCGTTTAGTGACCGGATGACAAATTTTATGTTTTGTCGTTTAGTGACCGGATGACAAGTAGCCTTTCCCTTTGTTGACTTTGTTCGGCGGTCGATGAAATTGACTTTTGAAATCTTTAAATTATTTTACGAGTTAAACCTTTGCTTCTCAACTGATTGATTCTTAATATTGCCAACGATTATTTTAACATGGCTTTGTTTAATTTTACTTTTGTTTAAACGATTTCCGCTGCAAGTTTTCATGTTTTGTCAAATTTCAAATTCTGAAATTTTCAACGAAGTTTTAAATTTGGCCCAAGTGTTTCTTAGTAATATTCGGGGTTTTGAGTAACAAACCGGGTTCAGGGAATCGGGGTGTCACAGATGTAGTGCAGCATACGGTCATAACAGGTACAATTATGATCTGTGGTATTTATGCTTATACACATATAGATACGGGAGCCACTCACTCGTTTGTATCAACCCTGTTTGTATTTAAGCATAAATTAGAACTCTTGCCAGCCGAGAGATCATTTAGTGTCATGTTACCATCGGGAAAGTCTTTACTTTCTTAACGGATAATAAAAGGTGATGTTGTGTCAGTAGCAAATAAGAAGTTATACGTAGAACTGATCGTAATTGACATGAAGGGATATGAAGTTATACTAGGAATGGATTGGCTATGCAGACATTATGCCACGATAAGTTATAGGTCTGGTTTGGTTGAGTTCTGACCCCTAAACGGAGATCGGTATTCCAAGCTATTCCAAAAATAAGTAAAATATCGGTTATATCCTCACTATAGACTCAACGGTTACTGAAGGGTGGTTGTGAGAGTTATCTAGCTAGTATAATTGATGTCCGAGTTAAGAGTAAGGTAGAACTTCAGGATATTCCTATAGTCTGAGAGTTTCCAAAAGCATTTTTGGATGACTTGCCTGGGCTACCACCCGATAGGGAAATTGAGTTTGTAATCGATACATATCCCGAGGCTTTACCTGTGTCTAAGAACCCCTACCGCATAACACCTGTTGAGTTGAAGGAATTGAAGGTCTAACTACAGGAATTAGTGGACAAGGGATTTATTCGCCCTAGCTATTCTCCTTGGGGTGCACCTGTCCTATTCGTTAAGAAGAAAGATTGTTCTCTTAGAATGTGCATAGATTACAAAGAGTTAAACAAGTTGACAATCAAGAATAGATATCCCTTGCCCCGTATTGACGATTTGTTTGACCAACTTCAAGGAGCAAAAGTGTTTTCAAAGATCGACTTACGTTCAGGTTACTACCAACTGAAGGTTAAGGAGGGGGATATACCAAAGACAGCCTTGAGAACCCGCTATGGATACTATGAATTTCTTGTGATGTCATTTGGACTGACCAATGCACCTGCAGCCTTTATGGACTTGATGAATCGAGTGTTTCATGAGTACTTGGATAAGTTTGTTATTGTGTTTATCGATGATATCTTAATATATTCACAGACTAAAGCTGACTATGAAAAACACTTAAAAATAGTTTTGATGATATTAGAACAGCAACAACTCTATGCCAAGTTGTACAAATGTGAGTTCTGGTTGGATAATGTCAACTTTTTAGGTCATGTCATCTCTGCTGAGGGCATATCCATAGACCCAACCAAGATTCAGGCCGTTAAGAACTGGCCACAGCCAAGGAATTCCAGCGAGGTCCGTAGTTTCCTTGGTCTGGCAGGTTATTATAGGAAGTTCATTAAGGGATTCTCTATGATAGCTAAGCCTTTAACTAGTTTGACAAAGAGAGACACCAAATACTCTTGGTCTGAAGCTTGTGAACATAGCTTCCAAACACTAAAACTGAAGTTGACTACAGCTCCTCTCTTGACACTATCAACTAAAGAAGGAAGATTTAGTGTTTATTGTGACGCATCTAAAGTGGGACTAGGATGTGTTTTGATGCAAGAAGGCAAGGTTGTAGCGTATGCCTCCAAGCAACTGAAGAGTTATTAACAGAATTACCCCACTCATGATTTGGAATTAGCCGCAGTTGTTTTTGCATTAAAGATTTGGAGACACTATTTGTATGGTCAACAGTGTGAAGTGTTTTCTGACCATAAAAGCCTGAAGTACCTCTTTACCCAAAAGGAGTTGAACATGAGACAGAGACGTTGGTTATAGTTTGTTAAGGATTATGATTTTGAAATTTAGTATCACCCGGTTAAGGCTAATGTTGTAGCCGATGCTTTAAGCAGGATGTCGACGACAATGCAGCCCGCGGTGTCAACCATGTCTATACCTTTGAAGACAGAAGTACAGAAGTTCGAGTTGGAGATGGTTTCTTAACTGTCAGCCTTACTTGCCGAGGTTTCTGTTAGATCGGCTATCATGGATAGGATCAAGGAGGCACAACAAAAGGATTCAAAGGAAAATAGTAGCATTATAAGCAAGTTTAAGGACGCCTCTTCTGAGTTCAGTCTCTCTAAGGATGGTATTCTGAAATTTAGGAATCGTTGGTACATTCCAATTGATGAGGAATTACGTAAGTTGATCTTGGACGAGGCGCACTCGTCTCCCTTTTCTATACATCCTGGCTGCACCAAGATGTATCGGGACTTGAAGTTACTCTATTGGTGGCCGTTTTTGAAGAGGGATGTTGCCAAGTATGTGGAGTCGTGTTTGGTATGCCAACAAGTTAAAGTAGAACATCAACGTCCAGGAGGTACCCTTCAACCCTTACCGATTCCCGAATGGAAGTGGGAAAATATTGCCATGGATTTTGTTGTAGGATTACCTAAGACAACTAAAGGTCATGTAGCATTTGGGTCATAATTGACAGAATGACGAAATCAGCTCACTTTCTACCTGTAAAGACGTCCTATACGATGGACCAGCTTGCTAATCTGTATGTTCAGGAAATTAGTCAGATTGCATGGGATTCCTATATCCATTGTCTCCGATCGTGATCCCAGGTTCACCTCGAGGTTTTGGCAAAGTTTTCAAGGCACGCTTGGTACAAAGTTATCTTTCAGCACTGCTTTTCATCCTCAGACAGATGGCCAATTGTAACACCCGGGATTTTTAAGAGAAAATAAAATGATAGGTAATTGTTTAATAAATAATTGTTTTAAGTAATTTAAAAGAAAAGTGAATAAGTTTGGTTAACCTAATTGGTTAATTAATTTAGATTCGGGTATTTCCAGTGAAATTAAGCTGTGGGTTATAATTAAGAACGAGATTTAACGGAATTTACGGAAGGGCAAACGGTATATTAATGTGTTAATAGGAATTAATAGGATTATTGATATTAGTATTATTATTAGTATTATTATTATTTTAATTATTATTATTATTAAAAATAATAACAATAACATAAAAACAAAAACGACAGAATGGCCGAAGCCATTCTGTCGTCGGGCACCGAAGGCAGGGGTGGAGGAGACGCGCGACGCGAGCGGATATCAACGGCCACTGCCGGCGATTTCCGACGCTCTCCGGCCAGACGACGGCGACGAGCAAGGTCCGGCCCGTCTCCTCGCGCAACCCGACCGGTAAGCTCGGCTTTCACTCTTTTTTTCGGTTCGGTTGTAGGCCGTGGGTGACGAGCTCGATTGAGCTCCGATCACCGGCCGATTTTGGTGACCTCCGGCGTGGGTTTGCCGACCCTTGGTCCGGCTTTGGTCGCCTGGCCGTGTTGAGCCCGATTTGGGCGAAATTCAGTGAAGCCCGATTTAGGGCATTTCGGTTTTGGTGAGTGTAGCTCGGGATTTCTGTTAGATTATTCAAATTGAAGGTGTGGGTGGTCGATTGGTGAGGAAATAGGTGGAATTTGATGAAAAATCGGAAAGGGGGAAATTTTGGATTAAGGGCAGATTCGGGTTTTTGCAATTTTGACCTAGCTAGGGTCGTTTGTTTTAAAATTTCTTCTGGGAGGTTAAAATAGGTTATTAGAGGAGTACGTGGCTGCTGGAATCGTTCGATTCCGATTATCGACGCAAAAGTTATGCACGTTTGAAGTTTCGGGTCAGTTTTTACCGAACCAAAATTAGTGGCCCGTTTAGTTAAGTTTTAATTGGATTAGGCTAGAAATAGTAATTTGAGATGTTTTCACGAAAATAAGAGTTTAGTTATGCCGAGCGAGTTCTAATTCAATGTTTTGATATTTAGGTTTTTCAGGTTCCGCGGTTAAGATTTCAGATAGAGACAAATTGCAAAGGACGTCAGGTAAGGGGATGTTAGGCTTCCGGCCATTAAGGCCCTACATTGTGTCAACGCTAGGCTTTTCTGTTTTGATGATGATTTTCTGATTGTGGGGTCTTGACGTGTCGAGTAGCTTAGGTTATTAGTTAATATTGTTTGTTAGGTTCGTTGTGATTAAAGCATGTCTACGTATGTTTGTGAATTCCTCATGCATCATGTTTTATAAAAGGTGCATACAAACTATTTACGAGCATGTTTTTACGATGAATTGAATGATAATGATTTAAAGATGATATGTGATCTCACGGGGTAAGTCATGTGCTCTCACGGGGTAAGACATGGTTCTCACAGGGGTAAGACATGGTTCTCACGGGGCAAGTCACGGTTCTCACGGGGCAAGTCACAGTTCTAACGGGGCAAGTCACAGTTCTCACGGGGCAAGGAAATGGTCTACTACGTAGACAAATGAGAAAATGTTAACAAAACGAAACGAAGTGAACATGTTTTTACAAATGTCATGCATCTATGTAAATGTTAAGTTTAGTACATTCCCTTACTAAGCATTAGACTTAATGTTTATGTTGTATGATGTAGGTGACAGGTGTGAAGGTGAGAGTTCCTCTTGATGACAAAGAATAGGTGGTCGACGGGTTGTGCTCGTGGCGACGGGGTGTGTTTTGGCCTGGCTTGATGATTCGATGGTGTGCCCCGAACTGTTTTGTGGCGAATGGATGTGAGTTAGTTTTGTTGGTTAGTAGGTCTACGTGTCGGTTTTGTTTGTGAAAGTATGAAAATGTTTAAGTATGTGGATTGGATGTTTTGATAGAAAAATGTATGAAAAGTCGAGTTTTGGTGTATATGTAGTGGAAGTAGAACGTTTAGAACGTGGAGTCTTAATTTTGGAAATATACTGGAACTGTTTAGTTATTTTAAAATAGGTAAGGATACGCTCGATTTTTAGAGCGATCCACGCAGTTCGTTTTCTTGAGTTTTCCGAAATTGTAGGTTATATTAGTGTCATGTTTTGATGATCGACGAACGAGTGATTTTAAGGGATTTCAACAATCCGAGACTTCGATTTAATGGTTTAGAAGTCAAAACGTTTTGAGTGATATAAAAAGAAAAATTTATGTGGTTACGAGAGTTTAAAGTTAAGGTTACGTTATGGTTAGTTTGTTTAAGGGTTATGGGAAGTGTTTTTAAAAAAAAAATGATTAAATGATTACGTCACGGCAAGTCCGTGGCAGCCCTAACCTGATTGGGGTCGTCACAATTATGGTATCAGAGAGACGGAGTTTTAAAAGCGATTTTGTGAACTGCCTGCCAAAACACGAACTGCCACACGAGGACTCTCCATCGACTGTAAGTATTTAAGTTTAAGTTTGATTCAAGATGTTTATATTCTTTTTGTCTTGTGTTTGTATTGTGTCTAGGAACAAGAAATGCCGAGGGCACCTAGGCAACTCCGAGTGGGTCCCATTAGCCAGCTTGTAGATATGGTGCGAGTTTTGAGCTAGAGGAGGAAGCAGCTACCAGTTAGGGGCATAAAAAGAGTTGGTGAGGATTTAATTACCGTGGTAGATGAGAA
This sequence comes from Begonia masoniana, assembly GCA_022432975.1. Lineage (NCBI taxonomy): Eukaryota > Viridiplantae > Streptophyta > Magnoliopsida > Cucurbitales > Begoniaceae > Begonia > Begonia masoniana. The sequence goes on from CM039507.1 coordinate 17,940,065, forward strand.
ACGTACACGAAGGCTTGTGCAGTTCCCGCAATGCCAAACGTGTAAGAAGTGCCATGGTGGGGTGTGCAAGGAAGGTTCTGGCCGATGCTTTGCGTGTAATGGACTGGGTCATCTCTCTAGGAACCGCAACAAAAACAGTGTTGGCAACTACATCGATGGGGCGCTACGAGGCCCAACGATGCACCGTTTATACAAGACAGAAGTGAACGGCCACAAGGGGCTCAGCAAGCTCCTCGATGCCCTACTTGTCTAAAGAATCACTTCGGCGAGTGCAGGTTGCATTCCGGTAGATGTTTTCGGTGAGACAAGGTGGGGCACAAGGCCAGAGATTGTCTAGGACCGAATAAGATACCATCGTGTTGTCCTCCGAGAATGTCTACCTTGATCAAAGAAGAGGGAGCCGCTCAACCATCGGTTATTCCAGGTATATTCATATAGTGGTGATTAATAAGATAAGGAGCGTTAGAGAAGAAGTGTAATTCGAGTAGGGGTTTAAAACGCAACTTTTGTATATTAGACAGAAGGAGGATAGAGAATTGAGAAAGTTACGCATTGAGATGAATAACCTGAGATAGTTGTGCGAGTGTGTACATACTTAGAATTTATTACCATTGGAGGGATACAACTTAAGAGATATAACGGTTGAATAGATATAAACCGGACTTTAGTTGACGAACCTCCTAAGTATTTAAATGAAGGTAGTAACCAAAAGTCTAGCTTAGGTGAATTGTCGAATAGGAGCAATTGACTTAGTAAATATCAGTGAAGAGAATAAAGATATTGAGGCGGAGTTGGTAGGTTAACAAATTTAGAGACGTTAGAAAATAGGGAATCTTATGTAAAGTGGTATTTAAGTTACAAGAATTAGACTTTTGCTAGGAGATGTGTACCACTTTAGTAGGTTAGTCGATAAAGGGGGATTTTTTTCTCTTTTTGATGTGTGAGGTTTACAACAAACGCGATAGGGGAGAAAACTTAGTTAAGTTAAGAGCGGTCTGTAAGTAGTAGACGCGTCAAGTCATGAGTGCGTGTTGTTCGGAGGGTATGGGGCAAGTGGATGAGAGTTAGAGTTAATTTAGGGATTTAGATGTGTCAGTTAATTTGAGAGGCATTTAGCACCCTAAAGTAAAGGTCATGATTTGAGGTATAGTGCAATGTTAGGCGGCATAGTGGTTCGACAGAGTGAGTACCAATTAGGAAAAGTAACGAGTTGTTGATTTCGAACTTTTGGTTTAAAAAGATAAGAGATAAGTAGTAAGTCTAAAGTTGATGAAGTTCGAGTTAAACACCGTAACCTGTGACTTACCTCCAAGATGGAAGTAGGAACTTTAGTGTTTAAAGGACCCAAGAGGTAGATCGTAATGAAGAGTCATTCCCAGATTTTGGGAAAAGAATTGACTGGAAAGTTTAGGTGGTGACCAATTAAGTGGAACTCGAAGTGCATAAGAGTGATCGAACGATAGGGCGTGAAGCTGGAAAAGTTTAGAACTTTGGGGATGTAGAAATCGTCATTACTCAATAGGTGGTTAAAACCATGGATCAGTCAAAATTTAGCGCCTAAGTAGTAATTGAGAGAAATCTGGAGAATGAGATCAAATTAGGTGAATTAGAAAGCTTGGCCTATAAGGGATAAAGTGAAAGCCGATTCATGTGAGAATTTAAGGAAGTAAACTCGATCTCTTTGTTATTTTCCTGGAGACTCGAGAATTGATAGGGCTTGTGGTATGAGCCATGGCATGCTTAGTACCATTAAGGTAATGGATGCTTCTAAGCTTTTGGGAAAATAGAAGGATAACATTTAAGAATTTTAGAAGATTAGGATTAAGATTGTAAATCTATTTACAACAAGTTTGCTAACAAGAAAATTGATAGATAAATTATTGTGAAGAAGCCAAGGAGAATATTTAGAACCTGACTAGGAGGAATGAAAGGTAGTAGGCTAGTTAGTAACTTCGAGGAAGTCCTTGTGAGACATTAAGAATGAGTGTAGGAAATTTTTGTTAATTAAATAAAGGGTTTAGATTTGAAGTTAAACTTGAATGTGAAGTCGTGCGAATCGAGGGATTGGATGAGAGGAAGAAGGGTTTGCATAAAAACTGTGCAAGTGAGCTTAGAAGTGAAGTTAGATCAGGAGGTTTAGGAAAGTTTCGACTCGTAAGTTGCGTCGAATTGTTTATGCACCCTTTAAGGTGTTGGGCGAATAGTTTAACGACTTTGTTCAGACTTAAGAATTTGTTAGTGATTGATGAAAACCGAGGCACAAGTTGGACAAACGAGCGTTGTGGACATAATTATAAAGACTTAGAGAATACTTTGAAAGAGAAGGGGGTAAATTTAAGTATTCAGAGCCCCGAGTACTAGGATTGTATTAGAGTGACTAATGGAACGTCATGTTTGCCCAATGTCCATGGGTGTATGGGTGCGAACGATGGATTAAAAAAAAAAAAAATTTGATGGTAAGGTATAGGAGGACTTGGAAGTGGAAAAATTAGGATAAGAAGGCTATGTACTAGGTCCTTCATATTAAGTAAGAGAAAAAACTTCGAGGAATTATGATGGCTATAGATGCGTTAGATTGATGTGGTATGAGAAAAGTAGAGAAACGATTGAATTTAATTCGAGGAAAACTAGAGTGGATGTTGAGTTGGGAGAGATTTGAAAGATTAAGTGATGATGGATTAGGTTGAAAGCAATGGACGTATGAGTGATTGAGTTACAAATGCATAGTTAGGAGAATCACAACTTTGAAAATCTAGGAATTGTCATTACATGATAGATGATTAAGGCTATAGTGTAATCAAGATTTAGTATTGCAACAGTAATTACGGTGGTAGCATTGGAGTGGGAAATAAGAGGATTGACTAAGCAACAATTTTGAGGACAAAATTTCATTTAAGGAGGGAAGGATGTAACACCCGGGATTTTTAAGAGAAAATAAAATGATAGGTAATTGTTTAATAAATAATTGTTTTAAGTAATTTAAAAGAAAAGTGAATAAGTTTGGTTAACCTAATTGGTTAATTAATTTAGATTCGGGTATTTCCAGTGAAATTAAGCCGTGGGTTATAATTAAGAACGAGATTTAACGAAATTTACGGAAGGGCAAAATGGTATATTAATGTGTTAATAAGAATTAATTGCATTATTGATATTAGTATTATTATTAGTAATATTATTATTATTATTATTAAAAATAATAATAATAACATAAAAACAAAAACGACAGAATGGCCGAAGCCATTCTGTCGTCGGGCACCGAAGGCAGGGGAGGAGGAGACGCGCGACGCGAGCGGCGATCGACGGCCACCGCCGGCGATTTTCGACGCTCTCCGGCCAGACGACGGCGACGAGCAAGGCCCGGCCCGTCTCCGCGCGCAACCTGACCGGTAAGCTCGGCTTTCACTCTTTTTTTCGGTTCGGTTTGAGGCCGTGGGTGACGAGCTCGATTGAGCTCCGATCACTGGCCGATTTTGGTCACCTCCAGCGTGGGTTTGCCGACCCTTGGTCCGGCTTTGGTCGCCTGGCCGTGTTGAGCGCGATTTGGGCGAAATTCAGTAAAGCCCGATTTAGGGTATTTTGGTTTTGGTGAGTGTAGCTCGGGATTTCTGTTAGATTATTCAAATTAAAGGTGTGGGTGGTCGATTGGTGAGGAAATAGGTGGAATTTGATGAAAAATCGGAAAGGGGGAAATTTCCGATTAAGGGCAGATTCGTGTTTTTGCTATTTTGGCTTAGCTTGGGTCGTTTGTTTTAGAATTCCTTTTGGCAGGTTAAAATAGGTTATTAGAGGAGTACGTGGCCGCTGGAATAGCTCGATTCCGATTACCGACGCAAAAGTTATGCACGTTTGATGTTTCGGGTCGGTTTTTATCGAACCAAAATTAGTGGCCCGTTTAGTTAGGTTTTAATTGGATAAGGCTAGAAATAATAATTTAAGATGTTTTCACGAAAATAAGAGTTTAGAGACAAATTGCAAAGGACGCCAGGTAAGTGGATGTTAGGCTTCCGGCCCTTAAGGCCCTACATTGTATTAACGCTAGGCTTTTCTGTTTTGATTATGATTTTCTGATTGTGGGGTCTTGACATGTCGGGTAGCTTAGGTTATTAGTCAATATTGTTTCTTAGGTTCGTTGTGATTAAAGCATGTCTATGTATGTTTGTGAATTCCTCAAGCATCATGTTCTATAAAAGGTGCATACGAACTATTTACGAGCATGTTTTTACGATGAATTGAATGATAATGATTTAAAGATGATATGTGATCTCACGGGGTAAGTCATGTGCTCTCACGGGGTAAGACATGGTTCTCACGGGGCAAGTCACGGTTCTCACGGGGCAAGTCACGGTTCTCACGGGGCAAGTCATGGTTCTCACGGGGCAAGGAAATGGTCTACTACGTAGACAGATGAGAAAATGTTAACAAAACGAAACGAAGTGAACATGTTTTTACAAATGTCATGCATCTATGTAAATGTTAAGTTTAGTACATTCCCTTACTAAGCATTAGGCTTAATGTTTATGTTGTATGATGTAGGTGACAGGTGTGAAGGTGAGAGTTCCTCTTGATGACAAAGAATAGGTGGTCGACGGGTGGTGCTCGTGGCGACGGGGTGTGTTTTGGCCTGGCTTGATGATTCGATGGTGTGCCCCGAACTGTTTTGTGGCGAATGGATGTGAGTTAGTTTTGTTGGTTAGTAGGTCTACGTGTCGGTTTTGTTTGTGAAAGTATGAAAATGTTTAAGTATGTGGATTGGATGTTTTGATAGAAAAATGTATGAAAAGTCGAGTTTTGATGTATATGTAGTGGAAGTAGAACATTTATAACGTGGAGTCTTAATTTTGGAAATATACTGGAACTGTTTGGTTATTTTAAAACAGGTAAGAATACGCTCGATTTTTAGAACGATCCACGCAGTTCGTTTTCTTGAGTTTTCCAAAATTGTAGGTTATATTAGTGTCATGTTTTGATGATCGACGAACGAGTGATTTTAAGGGATTTCAACAATCCGAGACTTCGATTTAATGGTTTATAAGTCAAAACGTTATGAGTGATATAAAAAGAAAATTTTTCGTGGTTACGAGAGTTTAAAGTTAAGGTTACATTATGGTTAGTTTGTTTAAGGGTTATGGGAAGTGTTTTTAAAAAAAAATGATTAAATGATTACGTCACGACAAGTCCGTGGCGGCCCTAACCTGATTGGGGTCGTCACACCAATCAGAAAGGACAATTCAGACTTTTGAGGATATGTTAAGGGCGTGTGTGCTAGATTTTCAGACATCTTGGAATCGATACCTACCCTTAGTGGAATTCTCCTACAACAATAGTTACCAGTCCACTATCGGTATGGCACCTTACGAGGCACTGTATGGTAAGAAATGTAGATCACCCTTATACTAGGATGAGGTTGGTGAAGCAAAACTTCTAGGCCCTGAAATTTTACAGCAGATGTCAGACAAGATTGCCATAATTAGGAAAAGGATGATGACTGCACAAAGCCGACAGAAGAGCTATGCAGACCAAAGAAGGAGAGACCTTTAATTTGCTGTTGGAGATGAAGTTTTTTTAAAGATTTCACCATTTAAGGGAGTTTTAAGATTTGGCAAGAAGGGAAAACTTAGTCTACGATTCATTGGTCCCTTCCCTGTCTTGACAAGGATTGGTAAAACTGCTTATAGGTTGCAATTGCCTCCATCACTGGAAAAGGTCGATAATGCCATTCATGTATCAATGCTAAGGAAATGCATACGTGATCCGACGCAGGTTGTTAAGCCAACAGAGATTGATATTGAGCCAACACTGATGTATGAAGAGAAACCTGTTTGAATATTGGAAACTGTAGTTAAAACTCTACGGAATAAAGAAATTCCTCTTGTAAAAGTTTTTTAGACGAATCATGGCATTGAAGAAGCCACTTGGGAGCGACAGTAGGACATGTTGGACAGATATCCAGAGCTCTTTATTTGATCAATTTTCGAGGACAAAATTTTGTTTAAGGAGGCGTGGATGTAACACCCGACAATCTCAGCCAAGTAATTTTTTTAACCATTGTAATTGTCACCCCTTTTTATTGACATTTATGATTTTAAATTTAATGCCAAGATTTATTTATTACAAGTTGAGTGAAACTAGGTTGGGTGGCAAGTTTGTAATTAAGGTAGATTTTTATTGGTATAAATAGGTTATGGGAATTCTTAAACCTCATTAAAACCTCACTGTAGCCAACATTTCCTCTCTCGGCGATTCCCTTCCTTCCAGAGCTCCCTCTCTGCCAGCTATTCCTTTGCCAGGGACCAGTTCATCAGCCTCCACTTTGACAATCCACGCTCTAGGTAAGATTTAAACAATGTAGTTACTGGGTAGTTACTTAGAGCTCTGTCTTCAGCTAGAACTTGAGGTTTCAGATTCTTCACTAACAGAGTAATGGTAGTGACAATCTTGATCCGTGTTTAGTAATGGCATTTCCGAATTCGATTCTGGACATTAAGATAACAGACCATGTTTAGTTGTTAGACTTAATCTGGTTATTTAGGTTCTAGAACTTTTAATCTTTACATACTAGGCGCTCGACTAGGAAGATTTAGAAATATTTATGTTAGATACTAGGATGACTTTTAGTTAGGATTTTGAGTTAACACTGTAATGTGAAATGTTTCTAGGTGAAGAAGTTTGAAGAGAAGTGCTCAAGTTGCTAAGGAAACCAGGTAAGTGAATGAGTAAGATTCTCGGCCATTAAGGCCCTACATCACAAGGGTACTAGGTAGAAGTTGTCTATGAGGTTTAAAGATTTTTTGTCCTATTATCTGTGTAGTTATGGTGTTAGAGTTGATGTTACGATCCTTTGATGAATGAATGGCTTGTTCAGTAGTCTAATGAACAAAGATTACTCATGCTCATGCATCATGAATGTTTTCCCAAGCATATGAAAATGTTTTAAGTGCATGATTTCTCTCATGAACAAGATATGAATATGAAACTTATGCAACAAGGATTAAGAGAGGGTTGGGGGCGGTTTGGCGTATGTCACTATCCAAAAGAAGGACCATGAATACGACCTGCAAGGGACTATGTACACTCTCACTGTCAACCCCCTTTTCGGCACAAATCCTCCCTCAATCCATATGATGAAAACGATGAATATGAACAAGAACAAGAACATGAGAAGATCATGAACATGTGTTTCTTTAACTTGTGCATTCATGCATACATATTAGCATTGCATTCCTTACTAAGCATTAGGCTTATAGTTTAAACCTTATGATGTAGGTGAAGAACTACCAGATGAGGATTTCAAGTCTAATGAGGATGACTAAGGCTGGTTGATGGAAGGTGCTCAGGGTGACAGACTGGTGGCTGGGAAGGCGATTTCAACTCCTGGTTACTACTTTTATCATGTTAGTAAGGTTATGAATACTGAGGTCTATGTAGGATGTTTTCTTAAAACAATGGATACTGGAATCCTTACTGACTAACTTCTGAGTTTGAGAATGATCGTGAAATGATAGAATGATCTGTTTTGTTAGAGTCTCTCGCTACACGTATTCTAAATGAGATTATGGTCCAACTGTGTGTTAGCTTATTTAGTCATGTTAAAATTTATGAAAGTCAGATAGTTTCCTGTCTATCGGATGAAGTCTTCTATCGGATTGTGTCTTCCATCGGATGAAGTTTTCTATCGGATGAAGTCTCCATCGGATGAAGTCTTCTATCGGATTGTGTTTTCCATCGGATGAAGTCTTCTATTAGGGAAGGAAATCCCTTTTTGTCCCTCGGCCGATGTATAAATGTTTTAAATGATTTTTAAATATTTGTTTTATTTATTTAATTTTAGGTTTGGTTTTAGATGGTTTCCAAACAACATTAACGATTTCGATTCTGATTCCGACTTTGGTTCAAATTCCGCCTAGAGTCATTTAAAAGTTAGAAGTATAAAAAAAAATTATAATAATAATATGTACAGGAAATTGGGTACAGTACTAGGGACGTTACAGCATTAGCTTTACCAGGGTGATACTTGATCTCAATATCATAATTCTTGACAAATTCTGGCCACCGTCTTTGTCCCATATTCAACTCTTTCTGAGTAAAGATGTATTTCAGACTTTTTTAATCTGAAAACACCTCACATTGTTGTCCATACAAGTATTGTCTCCATATTTTCAGTGCAAAACACCATTGCAACCAATTCAAGATCGTGTGTAAGGTAGTTTTGCTCATAGCTTAATCAGTACACACCCCAAATCAATCTTAGAAGCATCGCAGTAAACACTAAATTTCCCGCTTTCCTCAGGGAGCAACAATAGAGGAACTGTTGTCAACTTCTGTATCAATGTCTGAAAGCTCGTTTCACACTTCTCAAACCATGAATACTTTATATCTTTCTTCGTAAAACCAAATAAAGGCTTGGCTATCAATAAAAACTTCAATAAACTTCATGTAGTAACCTGCTAACCCAAGGAAACTACGCACCTCACTGGCATTTCTCGGTCATGGCCAATCTTGCGTGGCTTGAATCTTCACTAGATCCACCAAAATACCCTCATTGGAAATAACATGAGCTAAGAAATTTATCCTGTCGAGCCAGAATTTGCACTTGGAGAACTTGGCATATAATTGATGCAGCTTTAAAGTCATCAAAACAATCCTTAGGTCCTCTACGTGCTCCTCCCTAATCCGAGAATACTCCATTATATCATCTATGAAGACAATAACGAACTTGTATAAATACTCATGAAACACCCAATTCATCAAGTCCATAAATGCTGCGGAAGCATTCGTCAATCCAAATGACATTATTAGAAATTCGTAATGCCCATATCGGGTTCTGAATGCCGTTTTTGGAATATCATCAGCTTTGATATTTAGCTGGTAATAACTCGAGCGCAAGTCAATTTTTGAAAACATCCTCACCCCTTGAAGTTAATCAAACAGAGATCATCAATCCGAGGCAGGGGATATTTATTTTTTATGGTCAGTTTATTCAGCTCCCTGTAGTCAATGCACATTCTTAGGGACCAATCCTTCTTATTGAAAAAAAGAACAGGTGCACCCCAGGGAGACGAACTAGGGCGTACAAAGCCCTTATCCACTAACTGACACGGTGGCCCTTAGGAAAGGGGCCGTGTAACCCACGAAATAATAAGCAATAGTGCTCGGGTGGAAATGTACACTAAACCAAAAATAAAGAGAAGAAAATAGAGATGAAAATGCTATTAGAGATGAGAAGTGAATGTGTGTGAGAGTGGCCGTGTATTACATGATAAGAGAGTGAATGAAAAATGGTAGAAAATGGAGGCAAGATAGAAGTGCAAGTGTGTGCAAAAACCGTGAAGAAGATAGATGAAGATTGAGAGAAAAATACAAGAAAATAAAAGTGAAGTGTGTGAATGGTGAGGTTGAAATTAAAGAGTGATAAGTGTGTGAAAATGTGATGGAAAAGATGAAAATGGAAATACCTTTGGTGGACCCGAGGAGCTACCTTACGTTTGAGCTCTCGGTGCACGTTTTTCCGAAGGAAAACGACCACCGTAGGCCTAGGTATTCGTCCTCAACTCCTAACTCCCAATGGAGAAGGCGAGGGAAAGAGGTAAGAGTTAACCTAGCAACCCAAGCTCGGCTAACAATGGAGGGCTACTCCACTCGATTATAGAATCAAGGAAACCCGAAGGCAAACCAACATAAAGTGTAGGAAAAGGAGTTACTTTTTAAATTGGGCAAAAGTTCTCATACAAGCATCAATGCTATGCATTTATAGGCAACCTAAGGTGGATTAGGGTTTGGCATGGATTGGAAGAGTGAATGGTGGCCTTTGGATGCAAAACAATAGGAGGCCATGGAGAAGGCATCCCTGCACACGCGCCTCGGCGAATTAGCAGCTAGCCCGCGCGTACCCCATTTTTTGCTCCCAAGCTGCAGCGGCGCGCTCATCAAACGGTGCAGATCTCCATCCGGTGCGCACCCATCTGACGGTCTTCAACACAGCCCGCGTGCGCTCGCTCAACGGTGGAGATTCAGATCCGTGGTGCGCTGGATCTGAAGGCTGCCAGCCACTCGCGTGCTATCCGACGGCCAGGATGCCACTTACGCGCGCGCCAGATTAGTTGTCCAAGTTAGCCCACGCCAAATCATGACCAATGGCTGATATTTTGCCACGTCATTGAGCCATGTTCCCACCCACATTTGTACCTTGTAATTTCATACATTTAAATATGGGCTCTTCCTTGGGCTAAGGCTTCCTTCGGGCCCCTTTTTTTGGAGAGAAAATCCATAAGTGTGAAAGTTTCTTAACTTGGATGGCCAAGTTTTCAACCTAACATGCACCACCTTCATCTAACCCTAACCACACAATCTATCGCATGATGCAAATATAATAATCCATATAAAAAGGCTAATGTATGCCAAATAAGTTCAAAACAAAAATTACAAATTAACGGGCCAGGAAGACAAATTCCCATGGGCCAAATGGTGACTCCATCCAAGTGCTCCACGTGAGGTCTCCAATAATATCAACTCGTGCAAGGAAAACAAACCCATTAGTAAAAATGATAAGTAAATTTTGGGCCTCAATTAGAGATTTTGTATTGGGCATCCATGGCATGTCACTAACTCTGTCAACTGAGTCTTCATTCTTTCAGTTCCACTAGTGTCATACGATAAGGATTCTTAGAGACTGGCGAGGCACCAGGATACACATCATGGGAGGTCGTCGAAGAATACCTCCAAAAACTCATGGACTACTAGAATGTCCTGAAGCCTTGGTTCACTTTTCTTATGTATAACAACCACATTAGCTAGAAAACCCGTGCATTAGCTCCTTAATAATTTATGGGCTTCCATGGAGGATACAACTGGCACCTTACTCATTTTTTGTATTGCTTGAAAACAATATTGGTCTCCATTCGGAGGTCAGAACTCTACCAATCCAGATCTACAATTGAAAGTAGCATAATGTCTGAATAGCCATTCCATCCCCAAAATAACTTTATATCCCTTCATATTGATTATAATCAGCTCTGCGTATAACTTCTTGTCCTTTACGGATACAATATCACCTTTAACCACCTGATCTGAGAGTAAGGACTCTCCCGAATGTACCATCACGTAATAAAATTTGTCAGCCGACAGAACCCACAGATTCCACTTCCGTACAAATGCAACTGATATAAAAGAATGAGTCGCATCAATGTCCATAAGCATGAATGCAAGCTCACCCCAAATTAAAATTGTACTTGTTATAATGAATGTTGAACTGCTTCATCGTCTTCAATCATGGCGAAGACTATTTGTGCCACCCTCGTTTGATTCCTGGCTGGCATTAGACAGTTCTTGATCATGTGGCCTACCTTATTGCATTGGAAACACCATCCTTTATAGAGCTTTCACTCCCCAAAATTGTTGTTTTTGCAGGTAAGGCACAGAGGAGTTTGAAAAGCCTCTTGGGGTCACTTGCTCTTACCTTGGTCTATAGGGGCATTGTTGGGCCTTTTGACGCCTCTTTGTTGTTACGGCTGCAACCCCCTGTTCTGCTGTGGCTGTGGCTATACCACACTGAAGAACTTCCTCGGCGGTTCTCTTTGTCGTTGCATTTTCATCTCGATATCATCTAATTCTAGTGCTTTTGCTACAACTTTGTGATATGGCATGTCGTTGGTCTTCACTCCTTTTAAAATCTCAAGCTTTAACCCCTGGGTAAACTGATACAACTTGTTCTCTTCTTCTCTCACCAGATGGCTTGCAAAGCGAGACAATGACTCAAAGCGTCAGACGTACTTAGCCACTGATCCAGTTTAGCGTAGCTGGGTAAACTCTGCCATCTTACTATTTTGGTCCGCTCGGTTAAAGTACTTGTCTTAAAAAGTAGTCTTAAATCTCTCCCAAACCATACCTCCGGCATTTGCCGTGACCTTAACTGTATCCCACCAAAAACTAGCATCTTTCTCTAGGTGGAACACTGCACAAGACACTTTCTCACTCGACTTCACTTTGGCGTACTCAAACATTCTATCAATCTTTCGGATCCACTCCTCCGCGCAGGTGGGATTCGAAGATTGCCCAGTCAAAAGTCGGAGGCCTGAGTCAGCCTAAACCTTTCACCACTCGGGTCCTGTGAGGTAATGCCTTGACTGTTTCCATTTTCGATCCCTTCCAAGTTTATAACTCCAGCCAATAGCTAGGATTGTATCTCAACAAGGGTCATCAATCATTTAATAGTAGTATCTCTGTGGTCCATTTCTCGTCTGGGTTCCAATGGCATCTTGTTACTCCTAAACACATTAGACATGTAAATAAACACTTAATGACATAACTCAATATTAAACACTTACAGTTGATGCAGTGCACTCATGCGGCGGTTTATGCTAGTAGGCACTCTACAGAACCGATTTTAAAACCCAAGTGCTCTGATACCATATCTGTAACGACCCTTATACCTGGTTGTTACTAACTCTAACTTTACGTAAAACATTTGTTAGAAATTCTTGGAAAATACTTTACATCTTAAAAAAAGACTAAAAACGTTTAAACTTTATTTGCAAATCGACATGGAAAATGTTCGTGAAGTTTCCTTAAAACTTTTTTTTTTACACTGTGTACTGTTCCAAGAATAGTAAACATAGTCGATCGATCGCGCCCACGAGCCGATCGATCGGCACCCTCACGGGTGTCAAATGCTCAGCATCAAAGTTGTGCCGATCGATCGCTCAAGCCTCGCTGATCGATCGGCACCCTCTCGGGTGACAAATTCTTTGCAGCATAGAGGGGCGATCGATCACCACCTTCCCAGGCAATCGATCGGCAGGCTCTCTTCCTGCCCACCTCGCACGTTACCAGGGGCTACCGATCGATCGTGCCACGAGCGGTGATCGATCGGCTGGGCATTTTGCACACCAATAACGTGCCCTCGTGCACTTGCGCGCTGTCTTCGCGTGCACCAGTGCCCCTCTCGCATTTTTCCTCCTTTTAATTTCAAACCCAAAAATACCTCATCTAATCAATCAAAACTTCTCCAAACTTCCTCATCCTATGAAACCATTTCAGATCCTTCAACCCAACATATTTAACCGTAATTTCCACAAAACATGGTTCATAAAATGAATTTAAAATGCACAGCGGAAGTCTTAAAATTTGAGTGAAACCCAACATCAAAATATTTTCTATAAATCATAAACAAAACCCCAAGCAAGCCTAACATTCGTCAAGACATGAAATCATTTTATACTTAACTTTCAAATATGTGAACATATACCAAAATTTCTTGGAGCATCACCCACGGGTCAAAAATGTCTTGCCTAGCTCAAAATGCTCGCCACGAGTACCATCCATCAACCAACTTATCCATCAACTTCAGGGTGAACTTCCTCACCTTCTATTTCTTCACCTACATCACAAGGTTCAAACTATAAGTCTAATGCGTAGGAAGAGGTGTACATATATGAATGAATGCTCAAGTAATTCATGCTCGAAAAATCATGTCCCTTTACTTGTTTCTTATTCTTTTCACTTGACATGCATTAAGGGGGTTTCATGGGAGAGTAGGCAAGGGTTCGTGTATATGGTCCTCACAGATGGTTTCATGGTCTATCACATAGACAGGTGACATGGTCCTACGAGAGGGACAAAATCTTAGCCATACTATAATACCCGGCTTTAGGGGATATTATTATTTTAATGTATTGTGGCATTTTTGTAAATATGTCAAAATATGTCTATTTTGCGAAAAGAAAGCGTTATTAGAATCCTAACGATTTATAGGAATTTTAAGAAATTTATGGGATTTTTCGGTGTAATAACGCTATAATTCGAGTAATTACGTTTCTCGTAATATAAAAGACGTTTTAGTATAAATAGTAAACGAGGTCCGATTTGTGAACGGACAGTTCTAATAAATCTCAAATAATAAGTTGGACTTATTGATGAAATAAGGAGATTTGGAAAAACCAAATAGTTAGCCGATTAACGAAACGAAGGATGAAACAAAAAGAATTAAATGCGAAGGGCAAAACGGTAATTTGCCAAATCAAATTTATAAAATAAGAGAAAACTCCTTCTCTTCTTCACTTCTTCTCTGCTCCTCGCGAACGCCAGAGAGCTCTGGCGACTTCCTCCCTCACGGCCGTTTCATTCCGACATCCGTTTCTCCTCTGATCGATCTTCGTTCTTCACATTTTCTCCTCCAATCAACGTTCTAGGTAAGATTCTACAGCTTTCGGATGTTAGTTTTCAGTTTTAACGAAGTTATACGGTTAGGGTTTTCGTATAGGGTTTCGTTAAAAACGCGATTTAGGGTTCGAGATTGATAGGTTTATCGAATTTATGGATATAAAGGACGTATTGAACGTTATTGGACGAAGTTAAACTAATTTGTGAGAAATGTTAAATTTAATGAATTTCGGATTTTTGGAAAAATCTTGTTATTGGATGTTTCGTGGAATCGAGCGCGAATTGGTTGTTAAAATGCCTCGATTAATTAAGTTATAGCTTTAGAAGAATTTCCTTAGTTAAGGATTTCATTAATTTGAACATTAACGGTTCAAACGCATTTTAATGATAATTGTTGTGAATCGCCGTAGGTGAACCACGCTCGTGGACCGAGCTTGAGCTGCAACGGACACGAGGTAAGTTCTCGTGATTTTCTCTGGCCGATTGGCCTACACCGTACGTCAAAGTTGTCTCGAGGAGTTTTGGTGACGCTTATGTTTAAATTGTTTTGGTTTCGTAGTTAGGATTGTTCTATATAGCTTATGCTTTTAATTGCTTTATTGTCTCGATGGTACGAATCATGTATGTTTACTTTATGTCATATCGAACTGTTCACGCATCACATGTTTTAAAAGAACATAGAAAATGAATTTTCGTACGATGTTTTAAAGAAAATGGCGATGTGGCCTGGAGAGGGGCTTGACCTATTGTGAAGATCGACTACGGGTTTGTCACAATACCACATCTATTATGTACTCATACAGTTATACAGTTATAGGTCATGTGAGATGAGGCTCAGGCAGTGCTGTACGCGTTGTAAGCGTGTACCCCCCTCCTCTAGCTGGAAAGAGTAGTCCGACAGCTGGATGTGCTCTCTCTGGTTAGGGGGCTGAGATCTCGGTTACACCCACAGAGTAAAGATAAAGAAAATGCTGCATGATTTCTGAACTCATATGCACAACATGCATTTACATTTATGAGAGCTTGCTGAGATTTTTATCTCATAGTGTGTCTGTATGGTGTAGGTGACTTCGACATAGGTGAGGATGAGATCCCTCCACCTGAGGAGTGATGCAGTTGATGGAGGATGGTCGAGGGAGTGTGTTGGCGCAGTCGACGCGAATTTTGACCCGTGGGACTCATGGTTAGGTGTTTTGTGGATTTTTGAGAATTGTCGGGCTAATGGTTGTATAGAAACATTTTAGGGTGTTTGGTTCTGATAGTGGATAGGTTTGAAGTTTTAAACGTTTTTGGAAACCTATTTTATAAACTGCTTTTGTAAAGTTTTCATTGGAACTGCGTGGTAATTTAAAACAGGAGGGATTGTCGATTTTTAAACATATCCACGCAGTTCGTTTTTACGAAAGTTTAACTTATGTTTAGGCCGTTTAGTTAGGATTGCTAATTTGTTAAGTGAGTTAAGTTTTGTTGAAATGTTAGAGTTTATGGTGTGCAAGAATGGAAGAATGCATGAAGAAAAAGGTGAAGTATTGCTCTCTGGAATTTCGGATTCCAGAAAGCATTTGTATGAAAAATAAAGGAGAAAGATGAGGAAGAAAGTGGCGACTGGGCGCGGGAGGAGAGGGGCGACTGATCGCCCCTCCTTGTCTTGATACAGCGACCGATCGCTGGCACAGAGGTGCGACTGATCGCCCCTGCTGTTTGGTGCATCAGCGATCGATCTCCTGCATTTGGAGATCGATCGCTCCTCTCCCCTGTCGCGGCTTTTGACAGTCCTGCCCACCCCTTTTAATTGTTTTGTTTTAATTAATTTTAAGTGTTTATTAATTGTTTTAAATTGTTTTAAGTTTATAAATGGTTTTGTTTTAAATGGTTTAAAAAGTAGACTTCAATTCCGATTCCGGTTTAAATTCCGCTTAGAGTTTATTTGAAGTATAAGGATAAAAAAAAAGTACAGGAAATTGGGTACAGTGTTAGGGTCGCTACAAGTTATGGTATCAAAGCACCCGGGTTTTAAAATTGGTTCAGTAGACTGCTCGACTGCACAGCCAGTACGCGGACATTCTTCATCAATTGTAAGTATGTTTATAGCTTTATTTTATTTCATTTTTTTTTAGATAGAGTGTTTGTTTAGCTTTTATAGGAGTTATTTATAAAAATGGTGTGTCGAGGAAATGACCGAGACGACCGAGATGATACGATAGACACCCTCGAGGATTTTATTGCCCAGCAGTCCCAGCATATGGAGCGACAGGCTCAGTAGATGGAGAGACAGTCCCAGCAGCTGGGTACTATGATAGACCGAGAGGGTACTAGAGCTCGGGTGGCAGCTATTTCGGGTAACCGTGCGATGGAGAGATTCCAGAAGCTCCAGCTCCCTATATTTAACAGATAGTCTACGGATCCCTCTTCAGCTGAGGAGAGGATTCGCCCCATGGAGGACATGCTGGCCTATGCGAGCATTGAGGACAAAGAGAAGGTGGCGTTGGTGACTTACCACCTAGCGTTAGATGCTCGGTTTTGGTGGGATTCCGTCAAGACGACCACCGATGTGACGATTATGGGATGGGAGCGATTCAGGACGTTGTTTTATGATAAGTATTTCAGCCATACCGTACGAGAGGCAAAGATGGTTGAGTTTATGCAGTTGAGGCAGGTTAGTTCTATTGCCGAGTATGTGAGGAAGTTTGAAGCACTGTCCCGATTCGCGCCACGTCAGGTCAGCGTTAATGAGGACAAGGTACGCAGATTTTTGCAGTGACTTGCCCAGGAATTCCGGATGCATCTTACTATATCTGGGATACGGAATGTATCCTATGACGAGATCATGGCCAGGGCGCTCGAGATAGAGGCTGTTGATAGGGATTCTGTCAAACCGAGGGAGCCATCTAAGGGCTTCTTTCGAGAGATTCACCCTCAGATCAGGGGCAAGGGCTGGCAGCCAAGAGCACAGCCACAACAAACACAACAGAGAGGCGTTAAAAGGCCTTTAGAGGGAGGCAACGATTGAGGGAAAGGTAAACAGATACAGGGGGCTTCTCAGATACCTCTTTGTCCTAAATGCCAGAGGGAACACACTGGCCAGTGCAGATTGGGCACAAGTGTGTGCTATCGTCGTGGAGATGCGGGCCATTTCGTCAGAGATTGTCCGAAGCCCTGGCTGAGATCAGTCAGGTAGTGATCAGAGGAGGATTATGCCGAGGATCTTTGCATTTATAGAGCCTGGTGATGTCGATGACGAGGCTCATCCTTCTGTGATAGCAGGTACTATTCTAATTATGGGCACCGCTGTTTTTACTTTGATGGATACGGGAGCTACGCACTCCTTCATATCGACTGCATGCATGACTAGACTAGGGTTAGAGTCTGAGCTATCAGAGTATGAGTATAGAGAGATGCTGCCTTCGGGAGAGCATATGCAGTCGGATCGTATTCTCCAGGGTAATGTCGTCTCAGTGGGGGATATTACCCTCTATGCTTGCTTGATAGTTATGTGCATAGAGCGATATGATCTTATCTTAGGGATGGATTGGCTTTCACAGCATTTCGCCACCATCGATTGTCGATCTGAGATTGTGACCTTTCGACCCCCGGGTAAAGCCAAGTTTTCTTATCAAGCGATGAACCGATTGAGTGGATCGCCTATTTCTTATTCCATGAAGGTCAACGAGCAGTTTAAATGTGCGTGCTCTATTTATTTGGCCTCAGTATTTGATGTTCAGTTGCTCAGCGGAGTAAAGCCGAGTGACATTCCTATAGTCACTGAGTTCTCTGAGATATTCCTTGATGATCTTCCTGGGTTACCACCAGACCGGGAGATTGAGTTTACTATTGATGTTTATCCAAATGCCGCGCCAAGGTTTAAGAACTCATATCGGTTGGCACAAACATAGTTGAAAGAGCTAAAGACTCAGCTTGACGAGTTGTTAGAGAAGGGTTTTATTCGACCCAGCATTTCACCCTGGGGTGCGCCCGTTCTGTTTGTCAAGAAGAAAGACGGGACCCTCAGAATGTGCATCGATTACAGAGAGTTGAACAAATTGACGGTGAAGAATAAATATCCGTTGCCTCAGATTGATGACCTATTTGATCAGCTACAGGGTGCCCGAGTATTTTCCAGGATTGACCTACGCTCGGGTTACTATCAGTTGAAGGTCCGAAAGGAAGATATACAGAAAATGGCTTTCTGAATGAGGTATGGGCATTATGAGTTCCTTGTCATGTCTTTTGGACTTACTAATGCTCTTGCAGCGTTTATGGATTTGATGAACTGTGTCTTCAAGGAGTATCTGGACAAGTTCGTTGTGGTTTTCATCGATGATATCTTGATTTATTCTAAGATGAAGGAAGAGCACGAGGAGCATCTGAGGATTGTTCTAAGGATTCTGATTCAACGCCAGTTATATCCAAAGTTTTCTAAATGCGAGTTTTGGCTAGACAGAGTGAGCTTCCTTGGCCATATTATATCGCAGGATGGAGTTTCTGTGGATCCGAGCAAAATTAAGGTTGTCAGAGATTGGCCACAGTTGAAGAACGTACGAGAGGTGCGTGGATTTCTCGGATTAGCCGGTTATTATCCGAAGTTTATAGAGTCATTTTCGAAGATCGCAGTTCCTCTTTCACGATTGACTCGGAAGAACGAGAGATTTATATGGTCGGCTGCTTGTGACGACAGTTTTATGGAGTTAAAGCAGAAATTGACCACCGCTTCAGTATTGGCGCTACCTGTTGAATGTGACAAGTATAGTATTTATTGTGATGCGTCTGGAGTTGGACTCGGTTGTGTATTGATGCAGGAGGGGAGAGTTATTGCTTATGCTTCTCGGCAGCTGAAGCCGTACGAGCAGAATTACCCTACGCACGACCTTGAATTAGCAGCTGTGGTCTTCGCACTTAAGATATGGAGACATTATTTATATGGGCAGTAGTGCGAGATATTTTCCGACCACAAGAGCCTGAAGTATTTATTTACGCAAAAGGAGCTGAATATGCGACAGAGAAGGTGGCTTGAGTTCGTCAAAGATTATGATTTTGATATCAACTACCATCTAGGAAAGGCGAACAAGGTTGCTGATGCTTTGAGTAGAGTGCCTTCTACGAGTCAGCCTTTACTAGCAGCGATGTCAGTTACGCTGCGGTCTGACATTGAGAGGTTCGATGTGGAGATAGTGGCAGAGTTGTCTAGTATGCTCACCAACATTTCTCTCAGACCGACTATTCTGGATAGGATACGCGAAGCTCAGCAAAATGATACGGAGTGTGAAGAGCTTTGATCGAGTATGACGTTGGGTGACTCGTCAGATTTCCACTTATCAGATGATGGTATTCTGATTAGCATAGGTGGTACGTGCCTAACGACGAGAAGCTGAAGAAAGAGATATTGGCTGAGGCACATTTTTCGGCATATTCTGTACACCCGGGAAGTACTAAGATGTACTGGGATTTAAAGCAACATTTATGGTATCTGAACATGAAGAGAGAGGTCGCCAAGTACGTTGAAACCTATTTAGTCTGTCAACAGGTAAAGGCAGAGCACTAGAGACTGGCCGGAACATTACAACCACTGCCGATTCCGGAGTGGAAATGGGAGCAGATCTCTATGGATTTCATTGTGGGGCTCTTGAGGATGACGAAGGGCCATGACGGCATATGGGTTATCGTGGATCGATTGACGAAGTCGGCCCACTTCTTATCTGTGAAGATGGCATCTTCTATGGATCAGCTCGCCGAGCTTTATGTGCAGGAGATTGTCAGACTTCATGGAGTGCCAATTTCGATAGTCTCAGATAGTGATCCGAGATTTACTTCGAAGTTCTGGAAAAGTTTGCACAAAGCTATGGGGACTCAGCTTAATTTCAGCACGACATTTCACCCTCAGACTGATGGACAGACAGAGAGGACTAATTAGATTCTCGAGGATATGCTCAGAGCCTGTGTGCTGGAGTTTCAGGGATCGTGGAGTAGGTATTTGCCACTGATCGAGTTCTCCTATAATAAAAGCTTCCAGGCTACCATCGGCATGGCTCTGTATGAGGTGCTGTATTGTCGGAAGTGTAGGTCTCCGTTATATTGGGACGAGGTTGGTGAGGCCAGCATCGTTGGTCCAGAGATCCTACAGCAAACGACAGAGAAGATTACCATTATCCGACAGCGTATTGAGATAGCTTAGAGCCGACAGAAGAGCTATGCTGACACGAGACGGTGAGAGCTAGAGTTTGAATAAGGCGACGAGGTTTACCTTAAAGTTTCTCTGTTCAAAGGCGTTATGAGATTTGGAAGGAGGGGCAAGTTAAACCCTCGTTATGTGAGGCCCTTTCCTATTCTGAAGAGGATCGGGAAGATGACGTACAGATTAGAGCTTCCAGCTTCTATGGAGGGTATCCACGACGTGTTTCATGTGTCTATGCTTTGGAAATGTTTGCGTGATCCGTCGCATATCGTGGAGGCAACAGAGATCGATGTACAACCTACCTTGACTTATGAGGAGAGGCCGGTACGTATTTTAGAGTCTTCAATCAAAGTATTGCGCAACAAGGAGATTCCGCTAGTTAAAGTTCTATGGCGGAACCACGAGGTGGAAGAAGCTACCAGGGAGAGACAGCAGGATATGATGTCTAGATATCCTGAGCTATTTGTGTAATTAAATTTTGTGGACAAAATTCTAAATAAGGTGGGTAGAATGTAATACCCGGCTTTATGAGATATTATTATTTTAATGTATTGTGGCATTTTTGTAAATATGTCAAAATATGTCCGTTTTGCGAAAATAAAGTGTTATTAGAATCCTAACGATTTATAGGAATTTTAAGAAATTTATGGGATTTTTCGGTGTAATAACGCTATTTTTCAAGTAATTACGTTTCTCGTAATATAAAGGACGTTTTAGTAAAAATAGTAAACGATGTCCGATTTGCAAACAGACAGTTCTAATAAATCTCAAATAATCAGTTGGACTTATTGGTGAAATAAGGAGATTTGGAGAAACCGAATAGTTAGCCGATTAACGAAACGAAGGACGAAACAAAAAGAATTAAGTGCGAAGGGCAAAATGGTAATTTGCCAAATCAAATTTATAAAATAAGAGAAAACTCCTTCTCTTCTTCACTTCTTCTCTGCTCCTCACGAACGCAAGAGAGCTCTGGCGACTTCCTCCCTCACGGCCGTTTCATTCCGACCTCCGTTTCTCCTCCGATCGATCTCTGTTCTTCACGTTTTCTCCTCCGATCAACGTTCTAGGTAAGATTCTACAGCTTTTGGACATTAGTTTTCAGTTTTAACGAAGTTATACGGTTAGGGTTTTCGTTTAGGGTTTCGTTAAAAACGCGATTTAGGGTTCGAGATTGATAGGTTTATCGAGTTTATGGATATAAAGGACGTATTGAACGTTATTGGACGAAGTTAAACTAATTTGTGAGAAATGTTAAATTTAATGAATTTCGGGTTTTTTGGAAAAATCTCGTTATTGGATATTTCGTGGAATCGAGCGCGAATTGGTTGTTAAAATGCCTCGATTAATTAAGTTATAGCTTTAGAAGAATTTCCTTAGTTAATGATTTCATTAATTTGGACATTAACGGTTCAAACACATTTTAATGATAATTGTTGTGAATTGCCGTAGGTGAACCACGCTCATGGACGGAGCTTGAGCTGCAACGGACACGAGGTAAGTTCTCGTGATTTTCTCTGGCCGATTGGCCTACACCGTACGTCGAAGTCGTCTCGAGGAGTTTTGGTGACACGTATGTTTAAATTGTTTTGGTTGGGTAGTTAGGATTAGTTCTGTATAGGTTATGCTTTTAATTGCTTTATTGTCTCGATGGTACGAATCATGTATGTTTACTTTATGTCATTTCGAACTGTTCACACATCACATGTTTTAAAAGAACATAGAAAATGAATTTTCGCAATATTTTTTAAACAAAATGGCGATGTGGCCTGGAGAGGGGCTTGACCTATTGTGAAAATCGACTACGGGTTTGTCACAATACCACATCTATTATGTACTCATACAGTTATACAATTATAGGTCATGCGAGATGGGGTTCAGGCATGGCTGTATGCGTTGTAAGCGTGTACCCCCCTCCTCGAGCTGGAACGAGTAGTCCTACCGCTGGATGTGCTCTCTCCGGTTAGAGGGCTGAGATCTCGGTGACACCCACAGAGTAAAGATAAAGAAAATGCTGCATGATTTCTGAACTCATATGCACAGCATGTATTTACATTTATGAGAGCTTGCTGAGATGTTTATCTCATAGTGTGTCTGTATGGTGTAGGTGACTTCGACATAGGTGAGGATGAGATCCCTCCACCTGAGGAGTGATGCAGTTGACGGAGGATGGTCGCGGGAGTGTGTTGGCGCAGTCGAAGCGCATTTTGACCCTTGTGACTCATGGTTAGGTGTTTTGTGGATTTTTGGGAATTGTCGGGCTAATGGTTGTATAGAAACATTTTAGGGTGTTTGGTTCTGATAGTGCATTGGTTTGAAGTTTTAAACGTTTTTGGAAACCTGTTTTATAAACTGCTTTTGTAAAGTTTTCATTGGAACTGCGTGGTAATTTAAAACAGGAGGGATTGTCGATTTTTAAACATATCCACGCAGTTCGTTTTTACGAAAGTTTAACTTATGTTTAGGCCGTTTAGTTAGGATTGCTAATTTGTGAAGTGAGTTAAGTTTTGTTGAAATGTTAGAGTTTATGGTGTGCAAGAATGGAAGAATGCATGAAGAAAAAGGTGAAGTATTGCTCTCTGGAATTTCGGATTCCATAGAGCATTTGTATGAAAAATAAAGGAGAAAGACAAAGAAGAAAGTGGCGACTGGGCGTGGGAGCTGAGGGGCGACTGATCGCCTCTCCTTGTCTTGATACAGCGACCGATCGCTGGCACAGAGGGGCTTGATACAGCGACCGATCGCTGGCACAGAGGGGCGACTGATCGCCTCTCCTTGTCTTGATACAGCGACCGATCGCTGGCACAGAGGGGCGACTGATCGCCTCTCCTTGTCTTGATACAGCGACCGATCGCTGGCACAGAGGGGCGACTGATCGCCTCTCCTTGTCTTGATACAGCGACCGATCGCTGGCACAGAGGGGCGACTGATCGCCTCTCCTTGTCTTGATACAGCGACCGATCGCTGGCACAGAGGGGCGACTGATCGCCTCTCCTTGTCTTGATACAGCGACCGATCGCTGGCACAGAGGGGCGACTGATCGCCTCTCCTTGTCTTGATACAGCGACCGATCGCTGGCACAGAGGGGCGACTGATCGCCTCTCCTTGTCTTGATACAGCGACCGATCGCTGGCACAGAGGGGCGACTGATCGCCTCTCCTTGTCTTGATACAGCGACCGATCGCTGGCACAGAGGGGCGACTGATCGCCTCTCCTTGTCTTGATATGATAGCCCCCTGCTGTTTGGTGCATCAGCGATTGATCTCCTGCATTTGGAGATCGATCGCTCCTCTCCCCTGTCGCGGCTTTTGACAGTCCTGCCCTCCCCTTTTAATTGTTTTGTTTTAATAAATTTTAAGTGTTTATTAATTGTTTTAAGTTTATAAATGGTTTTGTTTTAAATGGTTTAAAACGTAGACTTCAATTCCGATTCCGCATTAAATTCCGCTTAGAGTTTATTTAAAGTATAAGGATAAAAAAAAAATACGGAAAATTGGGGACAGTGTTAGGGTCGCTACACATACTGCCCCGACCCACGCTTAATCATTACATACATTATATATTCATTCTCTTGTTTACATATTCTTCACATAAATCATGCAGGATAAACATTTTTGTATGCTTCTTTAAGAAAACATGATGCGTGTAACATGAATGCACATATAAACATAATCCTACTCAAGAAAAGTCATCCATCAAAGAACTACATAACACCTCTACTCTACTCATCACCATATAAACCTCAACAAAGTATAACACATCAAAACAATCATCAGACAAAGCTTCCTAGTACCCTTGTGATGTACTGCCTTAATGGCCGAACACCTAACACAGACTTAACTGGAATTTCTTTAGCAATTTGTGCACTCTTCCTTAAGTCGTAAACACCTAATACATTACAATCTCACTATTAATACCGACCCAATCACTGACCAAAATGCCAAGAACCGATTAAATTTCTAGTCGAGCATTTCCTCAATTCGTATAAATCTCCTAAGGCATTTTCCAAAATTTCGGCATAATCTCCCCGTATTATGCATTATCCCCAAATTCTAAAACAAATCAACGATTCAACAACCCTTAACTCTCCATTCCAATATCAAACCAATAAGAATAATCCAATAATATTCTAAAACTTCATAAACCAATATATCAAAATCCTACAATCAACAAACTCCCAAGGAGAGGGATTTCTTACCATCAATCTTCAAGAAAAAGGAGAAATTTGGACCAATTCTTCAAGAAGGAGAAAGGAATTTTGGAACCTTAGAACAATCGCCAAAACTCATGAAAATCTCAACAAAACGTAATCCAAATCCTAAAATCCACTTCATAAACTTTAATGCTTACCTTAAACCTTCAAAAACGGAGGAAATTGGCGTGGAGGAAGGATTCACTGGGCACTGGCAAGAGGAGAAGATCGCATGATGAGAGGAGAGAAGAGAGAGAGAAGAGGGGGGGGGGGGGTCTTCTGCATGAAATGAGAGGGGAAAGAGAGGGTTTTAATAAATTTTAAACCTAATTACCATTTGCCCTCCTTCACTTCTAATTTAACTCACCTTTCTTCAACATTTAACCCACGCATTTTACTCTTAATTTTCCAACTACTATTTTCCATCCTTGAAATTAAATTAAAGCTCTCTATTTCTGGACATATAATCAGAAATTGAAATGCTGAAAATTCTGGGTGTTACAGTGTCAGTAGGAGTTATATTGACCAAGTTATCACTTTCCCAAGTAACCCTAATTTATCGAGGAAGAAGCATCTCCGATGTAGTCCACCACTCTTGTCACATCTCTTGAAAAAAGTTCACTCACGAACCCCAGCATCGGTGTCATATGCATTCGAGAGAAAAAAACACATAATCGAATGTTAATATGCACACAATTATCACGACTTGAAAAGGGTTTGTGATAGCCCATCATATCAAGGCAAAAATGTAGTGTCCCTCAATGCTTTCAATACAATATTATCCGTTTTAGGTCAAAGTCCACACAATTTTGCTCTTAAGGTTAGCCTAAACGAGTTGTATTAGGTAGGAAGGAGAACCCTTCTTATAAACTTTGTATTTTTCACTTTTCCTAACGATGTGAGATTGTGTACCTCGACTACTATTGTAACGCCCCCGAACCTGCCCCGGCTCGGTGCGCTACTTTGCTAACCTATCCCGCGTTTAAAACGCAATTAAAAATAATTTTCATAAATTTTTCAACTCGTTTTTCGGGTTTTTTGAACCCTCGATTTTTGTTTGAAAACGTGCCCAAATACGTTTAAAATATGTCAGAAAATGTCGGGTTAAAATAATTTGAAAATAGAAAAAAAATAAAATTTTAAAAAAAATTTTGTTGTTGGACGCCGCGCGCGCGGACTAGCTTAGTGGTACTCTTCATTCGTAGCCCAGGTACTTGTCCCTGAGGTCCTAGGTTCGAGTGGGGGGAAAGGCAAAAACCCTTTGCAAGGAGAGAGAATGTCACGACCCTAACACTGTACCCTTATTTACCGTACAAATTTTTCATTTTATCCTTTATTCTTAGCGTCTATGCGGAAACGATTTGAAAACAATTTAATAAAACGTTCAAAACAATTATTTAAATCAATACGTACCCGAACACCTATAAAATACAACTATACAACAAACACCCGATACTCGTATGTCTTCCGAATTACCACCCCAAAACCGACTCGAAACACAACCATAACAAAGTACGTTTTCAAGAAAATAAACTGCGTGGATACGTTTAAAAGTATAACATATCCTCCTGTTTCAAAATCACAAAACAGTTTATAAAACAGGTTTCCAAACAGACATTTAAAATATCAAATGTAAACCTATCCACTAACCAGATTCCAAACATCCTATAATTTCTATACAACCATCATTTAAATGTAAACCTATCCACTAACCGAATTCCAAACATCCTATAATGTCTATACAGTTTACCATTAGCCCAAAACATTCCAAACTCTCAAAACATCTATACATACTTCCCCACGGGTCAGATAAGCATCAACTGCGCCAGCACACCACCGCAGCCATCCTCCGTCAACTGGACTCATGCCTCCGGAGGAGGGATCTCGTCCTCACCTGTTTCCTCGTAATCACCTACACCATACAGACATCTATGAGATAAAAATCTCAGCAAGACTCGTAAATGCAGATGCAGATGCATGCTATGCGTAAATCATTCAGAAACATACAGATAACAGATTCAGATTCAGATTCAGATTCATTACGTCGCAGACAGATTGTCACGAGGCTACCTCACCTCGACGTGACCAGATAACAGATTACGTAGATTAATTTCGTTGGTTCATTTTACTTTTTAATTAGGTCGCAGACAGATTGTCACCGAGGCTACCTCACCTCGACGTGACCAGATAAAGATTACGTAGATTAACTTCGTTGGTCATTTTACTTTTTAATTAGGTCGCAGACAGATTGTCACCGAGGCTACCTCACCTCGACGTGACCAGATAACAGATTACGTAGATTAATTTCGTTGGTTCATTTTACTTTTTAATTAGGTCGCAGACAGATTGTCACCGAGGCTACCTCACCTCGACGTGACCAGATAACAGATTACGTAGATTAATTTCGTTGGTTCATTTTACTTTTTAATTAGGTCGCAGACAGATTGTCACCGAGGCTACCTCACCTCGACGTGACCAGATAACAGATTACGTAGATTAATTTCGTTGGTTCATTTTACTTTTTAATTAGGTCGCAGACAGATTGTCACCGAGGCTACCTCACCTCGACGTGACCAGATAACAGATTACGTAGATTAATTTCGTTGGTTCATTTTACTTTTTAATTAGGTCGCAGACAGATTGTCACCGAGGCTACCTCACCTCGACGTGACCAGATAACAGATTACGTAGATTAATTTCGTTGGTTCATTTTACTTTTTAATTAGGTCGCAGACAGATTGTCACCGAGGCTACCTCACCTCGACGTGACCAGATAACAGATTACGTAGATTAATTTCGTTGGTTCATTTTACTTTTTAATTAGGTCGCAGACAGATTGTCACCGAGGCTACCTCACCTCGACGTGACCAGATAACAGATTACGTAGATTAATTTCGTTGGTTCATTTTACTTTTTAATTAGGTCGCAGACAGATTGTCACCGAGGCTACCTCACCTCGACGTGACCAGATAACAGATTACGTAGATTAATTTCGTTGGTTCATTTTACTTTTTAATTAGGTCGCAGACAGATTGTCACCGAGGCTACCTCACCTCGACGTGACCAGATAACAGATTACGTAGATTAATTTCGTTGGTTCATTTTACTTTTTAATTAGGTCGCAGACAGATTGTCACCGAGGCTACCTCACCTCGACGTGACCAGATAACAGATTACGTAGATTAATTTCGTTGGTTCATTTTACTTTTTAATTAGGTCGCAGACAGATTGTCACCGAGGCTACCTCACCTCGACGTGACCAGATAACAGATTACGTAGATTAATTTCGTTGGTTCATTTTACTTTTTAATTAGGTCGCAGACAGATTGTCACCGAGGCTACCTCACCTCGACGTGACCATATAACAGATTACGTAGATTAATTTCGTTGGTTCATTTTACTTTTTAATTAGGTCGCAGACAGATTGTCACCGGGTCTACACCACCCCGCCGTGACCAGATACAGATTACGTAGATTAATTAGGTCCATTACTTTCCTTAAAACACATGCAGAATTCATTACCCGTGATGCATGAACAATTCATATCATACATTAAACAAACAACCATGTATACCATCAAGACTATAAAAACTTAATCTTTAAAACAAATAACCTAACTACCAACCAAAATACAATTAAACTATCGCATCTCCAAAATCCTCGAGACGACGTTCGACGTACGGTGTAGGCCAATCGGCCAGAGAAGAATCACGAGAACTTACCTGACGTCAGTTGCAAGGCTAGCTCCGTCCACGAGCGTGGTTCACCTACGCAATTGTTATCAATTTGTCGTTAATACGAGCTTAAACAATAATATGTCCAAATTTAACAAAAACCTTAACTAATGAACTTCCTAAAATCTTCACCTAACTAATCGAAGTATTTAAACAATGATTAACGCTCGATAGTTTAAAATCACAATTAACGAGTTTTCCTAAAAACCCGAAAATTCTCCAATTTTAACATTTCTCACAATTCACTCTAATTCCGTCCAATAACGTTCAATACGTCCTTTATATCGTCAATTACTATAAACCTATTAATTTTGGACCCTAATTTGGGTTCGGTAAAAACCGACCCGAAACTTCAAACGCACGTAACTTTCGCGTCGGTTATCGGAATCGAACGATTCCAGCGGCCACGAGCTCCCCTAATAACCTATTTTAACCTGCCAAAAGGAATTTTAAAACAATTGACCAGAACTAGGTCAAAAATCCAAAAACCCGAAACTGCCCTTTACCGAAAATTTCCCCCTTTTCGATTTTTCATCAAATTCCACCTATTTCCTCACCAATCGACCACCTACACCTTCAATTTGAATAATCTAACAAAATTCCCGAGCTACACTCACCAAAACCGGAGTGCCCTAAATCGGAGCCCTCTGATTTTTGCTCAAATTGAGCTCCTCACTGTCAATCAACCATAACCGGTGCAAGGGTCGGCAAACCCACGCCGGAAGGGACCAAAATTGGCCGGCGATCGGAGCCAAAACCGGCTCGTCACACACAGCCCCTAACCGAGCCGAAAAAGAGGGAGAAACCGAGCTTACCTTCGGTTCGTGCGCGGAGGCGGGCCGGAAACCGCCTGTCGCCGCCTTCTGGCCGGAAACCGCCGGTGGTTCACGTCGATCGTCGCTCGCGTCGCCTCCCCTGTCTTCGGCTCACTCGGCGTCGGGTTTTCGAAGAACAACAGAATGCAAAGCATTCTGTTGTTTTGTTTTCTTTTTTTTTTTTTATTTAATAATAATAATAATTATAATAATAATAATAATCCTCTATTTTATTAAACATTACTACATCTCGTGTTTTCAACCCCTTTCAAATTTCTTATTTCGCCAATAAATCCAACTTATTATCTGGGTTCGATTAAAACTGTCCGTTTGTAAATCGGACCCCGTTTACTATTTTTACAAAAACGTCCTTTACGAGAAACGTAATTACTCGGAATATAGCGTTACTATTCCGAAAATTCCCAAAATTTCCTTAAAATTCTTATTATTCGCTAGGATCATGATGACGCTTTCTTTTCGTAAAACGGACTTGATTTGACATATTTACCAAAAATGTCACATATAATATAATATATTAATATAATATATTAATCCGAAATCCGTACAAGCCGGATATTACAGAGAAGATCGTGAGTACACGTGGTTGGGACTGAGTCTGCCACGTGGCAGCAGCCAATCAGTGGGACCTGCACGGTTCGGGCCTGCGGGAACGGGGTCTGGGCCGTTACAAAAAAGGTGCTTTTTTGTAACGGCCCAGACCCCGTTCCCGCAGGCCTGAACCGTGCAGTTCCCATCGATGGGCTGCTGCCACGTGGCAGACTTAGTCCCAACCACGTGTACTCACGATCTTCCCTCCCCATGCAGAGGAAGGGAAGATCGTGAGTACACGTGGTTGGGACTGAGTCCGCCACGTGGCAGCAGCCCATAGATGGGAACTGCATGGTTCGGGCCTGCGGGAACTGGGTCGGGGCCGTTACAGGTATGGTCTGTGTAATACCCAGCTTGTACGGATTTCAGATATAATATATTATATTCATATTTTGTTATATAATGGCATTTTTGGTAAATATGTCAAATCAGGTCTGTTTCCCGAAAAGAAAGCGTCATTACGATCCTAGCGAATAATAGGAATTTTAAGCAATTTACGGAAATTTTCAGAGATCAAACACTATATTCCGAGCAATTAAGCTTTTCATAATATGGAGGACATTTTAGTAAAAATAGTAAACGAGGTCCGAATTGCGAACGGACAGTTTTAATAAATCTCAAATAACAAGTGGGACTTATTAGTGAAATATGGAGATTTGATGAAACCGAATAGCTAGACGATTATAAAACCGAAGAACGAAATCAATATAAAAACTAAAGAAGGGCAGAATAGTAATTTACAAAGTTAATATTATAAAATCTAACCTAAATCTATTTCTCCTTCATTCTTCTTCTTCTTCCCTGGAATCCACGAAAAACAGAGAGCTTTCTCTCCCTCGGCCGCCGACGAAATTTTCAATCCGACCCCGATCCGACCTCCGTTCGTTTCGTTTTCTTCGTGATTTCTCCTCCAATCGACCTTCTAGGTATGAACCTACAATCTTAGAGCTTTTATTTCGATGTTTACGGAGTTCTAAACAATTAGGGTTTCGATAGTTTTTCGTTAAAAACGCGAATTAGGATTCGTAATTAATAGGATAGCCATGATTCAGGATATGTTGCACGTATTTGACGTTATTGGACGAAGTTAAATCAATTTGTAAAAATGTTAAAAATTACGGATTTTCGAGATTTTAGGAAAAACTCGTAAATTGAGAATTTAGGTGCCGAGCGTAAATTGCTCGAATATATAGCCAATGAGTTGGATTAGAACTTTAGAAAGTTTCCTTAGTTAAGGTTTTTGTAAAAATTGGACGATCGATAGTTTAAACTCATTTTAACGTCGATATTATGTTTTGCTTTAGAGAAACAACGCTCGTGGACGGAGCTTGAGTTGCTTTGGACACGAGGTAAGTTCTCGTGATTCTTCTCTGGCCGATTGGCCTACACCGTACGTCGAATGTCGTCTCGAGGAGTTTTGGAGATGCGTTAGTTTAAATTGTACTTGGTTTTGGTAGTTAGGTTATAGGAGTTTATAGTTTACGCTTTACAGTCTTGATGGTACATGTTATTGTTTATTTACTTTAAAATATTGAACTGTTCACGCATCACTTGTTTTAAAGAAAAGCATGAAAATGAACTTCCGCACAGAGTTTTAAAGATAACGTAAAGCATAGCATTGGCCTTTGGGCATACAGGCCTTCGGGTATACAGGCCTTCGCGTATACAGTTTACAGGTCACGCGAGGTGGGGCTCAGGCACGGCTGTACGGGTTGTAAGCGTGTACCCCCCTCTTCTAGCTGGAAAGAGTAGTCCGCCCGCTGGATGAGCTCTCTCCGGTTAGAAGGTATAGGATCTCGGTGACACCTATAGTGCATGGCATAGTAAGATAAAAATAAAGCATGGTTTAATGAACTCATAGCACAGCATGCATCGCATTTACGTAGAGCTTACTGGGATTTTATCTCATAGTGTGTTGTATGGTGTAGGTGACATAGACTTCGAGGTACCAGGTGAGGACGATGTCCCTCCATCATCGACTGTCGATCCGGGATTGTCACCTTTCGACCTCTGGGTAAAGCTGAGTTTTCTTATCAGGCGATGAGCAGATTGAGTAGCTCGCCTATCTCTTATTCCATGATGGTCAACGAGCAGTTTAAAGGTGCGTGCTCTATTTATTTGCCCTCTGTCTTTGATTATCAGTTGCTCAGCGGATTGATGCCGAGCGACATTCCTATTGTCAGAGAGTTCTCTGGTATTTTCCTTGATGAACTTCCCGGATTACCGCCGTACCGGGAGATTGAGTTCACTATTGATGTGTATCCTAACTCCGCACCGAGGGTTAAGAACCCATATCGATTGGCACCAGCCGAGTTGAGAGAGTTGAGGACTCAGCTGGATGAGCTGTTAGAGAATGGGTTTATTCGACCCAGTGTTTTACCTTGGGGTGCGCCCGTTCTGTTTGTCAAGAGGAAAGACGGGACCCTCAGGATGTGTATTGATTACAGGGAGCTGAATAAGCTCACAGTGAAGAATAAGTATCCACTGCCTCGTATTGACGACTTATTTGATCAGCTACAGGGTGCCCGAGTATTTTCCAGAATTGATCTACGCTCGGGTTACAATCAACTGAAGGTCTGGATGGATGATATACCGAAGACGGCATTCCGAATGAGGTATGGGCATTATGAGTTCCTTGTCATGTCTTTTGGACTTACTAATGCCCCTGCAGCGTTTATGGACTTGATGAACCGTGTCTTCAAGGAGTATCTTGACAAGTTCGTGGTGGTTTTCAACGACGACATATTGGTCTACTCTAAGACGAAGGAAGAACACGAGGAGCATCTGAGGATTGTTCTGAGGACCCTATGTCAGCATCAGCTATATCCAAAGTTTTCGAAGTGCGAGTTCTGGCTTGACAGAGTGAGCTTCCTTGGCCATATTATATCACAGGACGGAGTTTCTGTGGATCCGAGCAAGATTCAGGTGGTCAGAGATTGGCCACAGCCGAAGAACGTACGTGAGGTGCGTGGATTTCTCGGATTGGCCGGTTATTATCGGAAGTTTATAGAGGGATTCTCAAAGATCGCACTTCCTCTCTCTCGGTTGACTCGGAAGAACGAGAGATTTATTTGGTCATCTGCTTATGATGATAGTTTTATGGAGCTAAAGTAGAGGTTGACTACCGCTCCAGTACTGGCGCTACCTGTTGAAGGTGTCAGATTCAGTATTTATTACGATGCATCGGGAGTGGGACTCGGTTGTGTATTGATGCAGGAGGGGAGAGTTATTTCTTATGCTTCTCGGCAGTTGAAGCCGTATGAGCAGAATTACCCTACGCACGACCTTGAGTTAGCAGCTGTGGTATTCGCACTGAAGATATGGAGGCATTATTTATATGGGCAGCAGTGCGAGGTATTTTCTGACCACAAGAGCTTGAAGTACTTATTTACGCAGAAGGAGCTGAATATGCGACAGAGAGGATGGCTTGAGTTTGTCAAAGATTACGATTTTGATATCAAGTACCATCTAGGAAAGGCGAACAAGGTTGCTGATGCCTTAGAGTGCCTTCTGCGAGTCAGCCTTCACTTGCAGCGATGTCAGTTACGCTGCGGTCTGAGATTGAGAGATTCGATGTGGAGATAGTGGCAGAGTTGTCCAGTATGCTCACCAATATTTCTCTCAGGCCGGCTATTCTTGATCGTATACGTGAGGCTCAGCGGAGCGATTCGGAGTGTGAGGAGCTTCGATCGAGCATGACATTGGGAGACTCGTCGGATTTTAATTTATCAGAGGACGGTATTCTGAAGTTCAGGCATAGGTGGTACGTGCCTAGCGACGAGGATCTGAAGAAGGAGATATTGGCCGAGGCACATTCTTCGGCATATTCTGTACACCCAGGAAGTACCAAGATGTACCGGGATTTGAAACAACACTTCTGGTGGCCGAACATGAAGAGGGAGGTTGCCAAGTATGTTGAGACCTGCCTAGTATGTCAGCAGGTAAAGGCAGAGCACCAGAGACCGGCCGGAACGTTATTGCCACTGCCGATTCCGGAGTGGAAGTGGGAGCAGATCTCCATGGATTTCATTGTGGGGCTCCCGAGGACTACGAGAGGCCATGACGGCATTTGGGTTATTGTGGACCGATTGACAAAGTCGGCCCACTTCTTATCTGTGAGGATGACATCGTCTATGGATCAGCTCGCCGAGCTTTATGTGCAGGAGATTGTCAGACTGCATGGCGTGCCCGTTTCTATTGTCTCCGACAGAGATCCGAGATTCACGTCAAAGTTCTGGAAGAGTCTGTACAAAGTTATGGGGACTCAACTTAATTTCAGCACTGCATTTCATCCTCAGACTGATGGACAGACAGAGAGGACGAATTAGATTCTGGAGGATATGCTCAGAGCATGTGTGATGGAGTTTCTGGGATCGTGGAGCAGGTATTTGCCACTGATCGAGTTCTCTTATAATAACAGCTTCCAGGCTACTATTGGCGTGGCTCCATACGAGGCGCTGTATGGTCGAAAGTGTAGATCTCCGTTGTATTGGGACGAGGTTGGCGAGGCCAGCATCATTGGTCCTGAGATTCTACAGCAGACGGCAGAGAAGATTGCCATCATTCGACAGCGTATAGAGGTAGCACAGAGCAGGCAGAAGAGCTATGCTGACACCAGACGGAGAGAGCTGGAGTTCGAGGAAGGCGATGAGGTCTATTTGAAAGTTTCTCCGTTCAAAGGCGTAGCGAGATTTGGAAGGAGGGGTAAGCTGAACCCTCGTTATGTGGGGCCCTTTCCTATTCTGAAGAGGATCGGGAAGTTGGCGTACAGATTGCAGCTTCCGGCTTCTATGAAGGGTATCCACGACGTATTTCATGTATCTATGCTTCGGAAGTGCTTGCGCGATCCGTCGCATATCGTGGAGGCTACAGAGATCGAGGTACAGCCTACCTTGAGCTATGAGGTGAGGCCGGTACGTATTTTGGAGCCTTCCATCAAGATTTTGCGCAACAAAGAAATTCCGCTAGTTAAAGTTCTATGGCGGAATCACGAGGTGGAAGAAGCGACGTGGGAACGGCAGCAGGATATGATGACTAGATATCCTGATTTATTTGTATGATTTAATTTTGTGGACAAAATTCTGAATAAGGAGGGTGGAATGTAATACCCAGCTTGTACGGATTTCAGATATAATATATTATATTCATATTTTGTTATATAATGGCATTTTTGGTAAATATGTCAAATCAGGTCTGTTTCCCAAAAAAAAAAAAAAAAAAAAAAAAAAAAAAAAAAAAAAAAAAAAAAAAAAAAAAAAAAAAAAAAAAAAAAAAAAAAAAAAAAAAAAAAAAAAAAAAAAAAAAAAAAAAAAAAAAAAAAAAAAAAAAAAAAAAAAAAAAAAAAAAAAAAAAAAAAAAAAAAAAAAAAAAAAAAAAAAAAAAAAAAAAAAAAAAAAAAAAAAAAAAAAAAAAAAAAAAAAAAAAAAAAAAAAAAAAAAAAAAAAAAAAAAAAAAAAAAAAAAAAAAAAAAAAAAAAAAAAAAAAAAAAAAAAAAAAAAAAAAAAAAAAAAAAAAAAAAAAAAAAAAAAAAAAAAAAAAAAAAAAAAAAAAAAAAAAAAAAAAAAAAAAAAAAAAAAAAAAAAAAAAAAAAAAAAAAAAAAAAAAAAAAAAAAAAAAAAAAAAAAAAAAAAAAAAAAAAAAAAAAAAAAAAAAAAAAAAAAAAAAAAAAAAAAAAAAAAAAAAAAAAAAAAAAAAAAAAAAAAACCCTGTTTCCCAAAAAAAAAGCATCATTACGATCCTAGCGAATAATAGGAATTTTAAGGAATTTACGGAAATTTTCAGAGATCAAACACTATATTCCGAGCAATTAAGCTTTTCATAATATGGAGGACGTTTTAGTAAAAATAGTAAACGAGGTCCGAATTGCGAACGGACAGTTTTAATAAATCTCAAATAACAAGTGGGACTTATTAGTGAAATATGGAGATTTGATGAAACCGAATAGCTAGACGATTAACGAACCGAAGAACGAAATCAATATAAAAACTAAAGAAGGGCAGAATAGTAATTTACAAAGTTAATATTATAAAATCTAACCTAAATCTATTTCTCCTTCATTCTTCTTCTTCTTCCCTGGAATCCACGAAAAACAGAGAGCTTTCTCTCCCTCGGCCGCCGACGAAATTTTCAATCCGACTCCGATCCGACCTCCGTTCGTTTCGTTTTCTTCGTGATTTCTCCTCCAATCGACCTTCTAGGTATGAACATACAATCTTAGAGCTTTTATTTCGATGTTTACGGAGTTCTAAACAATTAGGGTTTCGATAGTTTTTCGTTAAAAATGCGAATTAGGGTTCGTAATTAATAGGATAGCCATGATTAAGGATATGTTGCACGTATTTGACGTTATTGGACGAAGTTAAATCAATTTGTGAAAATGTTAAAAATTACGGATTTTTGAGATTTTTGGAAAAACTCGTAAATTGAGAATTTAGGTGCCGAGCGTAAATTGCTCGAATATATAGCCAATGAGTTGGATTAGAACTCTAGAAAGTTTCCTTAGTTAAGGTTTTTGTAAAAATTGGACGATCGATAGTTTAAACTCATTTTAACGTCGATATTATGTTTTGCTTCAGAGAAACAACGCTCGTGGACGGAGCTTGAGCTGCTTTGGACACGAGGTAAGTTCTCGTGATTCTTCTCTGGCCGATTGGCCTACACCGTACGTCGAATGTCGTCTCGAGGAGTTTTGGAGATGCGTTAGTTGAAATTGTACTTGGTTTGGGTAGTTAGGTTATAGGAGTTTATAGTTTACACTTTACAGTCTTGATGGTACATGTTATTGTTTGTTTACTTTAAAATATTGAACTGTTCACGCATCACTTGTTTTAAAGAAAAGCATTAAAATGAACTTCCGCACAGAGTTTTAAAGATAACGTAAAGCATAGCATTGGCCTTCGGGCATACAGGCCTTCGGGCATACAGTTTACAGGTCACGCGAGGTGGGGCTCAGGCACGGCTGTACAGTTGTAAGCGTGTACCCCCCTCTCCTAGTTGGAAAGAGTAGTCCGCGCGCTGGATGAGCTCTCTCTGGTTAGAAGGTATAGGATCTCGGTGACACCTATAGTGCATGGCATAGTAAGATAAAAATAAAGCACGGTTTAATGAACTCATAGCACAGCATGCATCACATTTACGTAGAGCTTACTGGGATTTTATCTCATAGTGTGTTGTATGGTGTAGGTGACATAGACTTCGAGGTATCAGGTGAGGACGATGTCCCTCCACCTGAGGCATGATTCAGTTGACGGAGGATAGCTGCGGTGGTGTGCTGGCGCAGTCGAGGCTCACCTGACCCGTGGGGATAGTATGTATAGACTTTGGGATGTTTTAGCTGG
Organism: Begonia masoniana; assembly: GCA_022432975.1. Taxonomy (NCBI): domain Eukaryota; kingdom Viridiplantae; phylum Streptophyta; class Magnoliopsida; order Cucurbitales; family Begoniaceae; genus Begonia; species Begonia masoniana. Next base: position 17,977,072 of record CM039507.1, read on the forward strand.
ATAATTGTGTAGACGTTATAGGATGTTTGGTTCTCGTAGTCGATAGGTTTACATTTGAATGTTTCGGGTAAACTGTTTATAGAAAATATTCTGGTTGAAAACAGTATTTAAATGTCATAGAAATGTTTTGGAAATGTTGTAGGTTTGATACGGATAAGCTCGATTTTTAGAGCTATCCACGCCATTTGTTTTTATGAAGTTTTGTCACGTATTGAAGTATGTCTGAATCGTATGTTTAGTGTTTTTAGAACGTGATGGAGAAAGAAGAATTTGCTCTCTGGAATCAGATTCCAGAGAGCCGATAGTTTGAAGTGTTTGCTCTCTGGAAATCCCAGAGAGCAAGTGGGTTCTGGTCGCTGCTGTGCAGCGACTGGGCGCTGCAACATGCAGCGCCCGATCGCTGCACAAGTACAGCGACTGGGCGCTGCAAGGTGCAGCGCCTGATCGCTGCATTGTGCAGCGATCGCGCGCTGCACAATGCAACGCAGCGGCGACTGGGCGCTGCAAGTAGCAATAGTTTGTAAATGGTTTAAAGATTTGATTTAACTTAGATCTCAATTCCGATTTCGATTCTGGTTTCGATTTCTGTTTAGGTTCCGCCTAGAGTTTAATTAAAGATATTAGGTTAAAAAAAATATGGTACGAAAAAATACGGGTACAGTATTAGGGACGTGACAATCTGGGCCCTCACACTAAGTCCTTTTTTCCTTCACATTACAGACAGTCACAAATACTATCAGAGCAAAATTTAGTTCTAGAGATTTTCCAAGTCTTTCAACAATCTTCTCTACCTAAAATTATCGGGGTTAGATTCCTCTTAGTTTCTAAAATCTATTTTGAATAGAGAAGACAAAAAGTTTTTATTGATGAATGTAAGATCGATTGGAGTTGAGTTTGTATCAATTTGGACAATTTTAATGATGCAAGGTTAATTGGTTCAGCAGGGTCAGGTTTGGTTAGAGTGGGCTGCTTCAAGTCGATCGGGCAAGTTCAGTTTGATTTAGTTAGGTCGATTTGGTAAGGCACAGCTAGATCGGTTCAGTTCGGCTTGCATGTTCAGTTTGCCGCGCAAGTCCAGTTCATTTTGGCTCCCTGGTCTAGTTCAACTAGACCAAGCTCTCACCAATTTAGCGTTAATTTTCTGAGCTTATTAACTGTGATAGTCTCCATGTGAAGGCAAAGAGGGCCTAGTGTGAGGGCCCCAGCCCAAACCAGTGGGGGAGCACAATCCCACATCATTTGAAAGAGCAAAAAATGCATGGTTTATAAATAGTGTTCCTCTCTCTACTTAGGACAACGCATTTGACTTAACTTCAAGAACAAAACAATGCAGATTTTAGCCCAAAATAGATAATATTGTACTGAGAGTATTAGAGGATGCTACAAATGATATCAGACCTACTACCCAACTGGAAGTTTGACCGACGAGAATGTCAGGTCCTAAAAAGGAGGAGACTGTCACAGTCTACTATGTGTAGACAAGCAAGAACCATTGTGAGGACCCAACTCATTATAGTGGATTGCACAATCTCACATTGTTTAGAAGACTGAAAAAATATATGTTTAAGTAAGGTTTGATTCCATACCTAGTACAATGCATTTGGGCTAAACCATAACAAAATCATCAAGTCTCTGGTGCAAAGCTGACAATATTACATTTAGAGCCTTTTGGGACGCTACAAAGGATGACCTGGTATGAGTGTGACGACCTTGACCCCCCGGGACCGCCACGGGACGGGAACGGGACTTTAACCTTTTTGACTTAAACGAGACTTTGACATTTTGGACGTAAAATTTTTTTCGACTTTTTAAAACTCTTGAACGTTTAAAATGGCAAGACATAAAGTTGAAGGCATAAAATGGAAGACAAAGAGTCGAAGACATAGAGTGGAAGACATAGAGTGGATGACATAGAGTGGAAGAAAGAAAGTGGATGACCGAAAGTGAATGACATAAAACGGATGACGTAAATGGAAGAAATAAAACGGTTGATATAAAACGGATGACATAAATGGAAGACATAAAATGGAGGATATAAAACGGATGACATAAAACAGATGATGTAAATGGAAGACATAAAACGGATGACATAAAACGGATGACATAAAACAGATGATGTAAATGGAAGACATAAAACGGATGACGTAAAACAGATGACATAAAACGGATGACGTAAATGGAAGACATAAAACGGATGAAATAAAACGGATGACATATAACGGATGACATAAAACAGATGACGTAAATGGAAGACATAAAACGGATGATATAAAACGGATGACATAAAACGGATGACATAAACAGATGACGTAAAAGGAAGACATAAAACGGATGACATAAAACGGATGACATAAAACGGATGACATAAAACGGATGACATAAAACGGATGACGTAAAACAGATGACATAAAACGGATGACATAAAACGGATGACATATAACGGATGACATAAAACAGATGACGTAAATGGAAGACATAAAACGGATGATATAAAACGGATGACATAAAACGGATGACATAAAACAGATGACGTAAAAGGAAGACATAAAACGGATGACATAAAACGGATGACGTAAATGGAAGACATAAAACGGATGATATAAAACGGATGACATAAAACGGATGACATAAAACGGATGACATAAAACGGATGACATAAAACAGATGACATAAAACAGATGACATAAAACGGATGACATAAAACAGATGACGTAAATGGAAGACATAAAACGGATGACATAAAACGGATGACATAAAACGGATGACATAAAACGGATGACATAAAACGGATGATATAAAACGGATGACATAAAACGGATGACATAAACAGATGACGTAAAAGGAAGACATAAAACAGATGACATAAACACTTTTATCTCAACACTTCACCGATCAATCGGCTACCCCTTTGTTTCACATCTACACAACCTGATAACCTCACAACTTACAACAAACCTCTTTAGACACAAAATGCATCCAAAACCCGAAACAGACCTGATTCAAAACATGATTTTTGTACATGTTAGAGAATATGGTGGAAATTCAAGACAACTGACTGCCTGGATAGCTCTTAAACCCGAGCCAATCCATGCACAACAAAAATACAGATTCCAAACGATTCCAGAATATTTTCAAAAGACAACTATCAAAAACAAAGGTTTTTAAAACGTTAACACAAAACCTAAACATCACCTAATTCTCAAAAACAATACAAAACTTGATATACACTTCAAAACTACACCCCCCACTGGTTCAAAATATGTCTGGCTACCACAACTACCCCATGAGCTCGTCCCGCCAACTGCATCTACACGTCGGCCTGAGGCACAAAGTCCTCATCTGGAGGATCCGTACCTATAACAAGGAGTTCAACTATGAGCCTAGAGCTCAGTAAGAACATACAATACAGTGATGCATATGCTATGCATGAACTTTTCAAATACATGAACATTACTTTACATTACGTCAAGTGCACAGAAGGTATAAGTGGGGCTTATAGAGGAACTGGCGCAACAAGAGTGCAATATCAGGCACTGTGCACTATCAGGCACATAACAGGGATAAAGAACAGAAATACAGAACAGAACACGATGTCAGTTTTCGTCCCACACTTAACCGTACATTACATTACAGGTTTTATCTTTCTTAACTTCAAACCTCGTGCATAAAACATTTACATGACTTTCAAGAAAAACGTGTATACATGAACATTTACGGTGCATAGAGTAAAGACAGAACATCAAAACATAGAATAATAGACCGTTTCTCAGGACATTTCTTAAAACATACATACTTAACTTTGTACACTACATACAGCCTATCAACCCACCGACAAACTCAACCACGTAAAACCTAGTACCTTCTTATTGTAGGGCCTTAAGGGCCAACTTATACGCATGAACTTACCTGGCGTCCGTAGAGTTTGCGAGCCTTGATCGTGTTTCCTCTATGAGCCTCGAACCTTGATCGAAGAAAACGAATGAAACGGAGGAGAGGGGTTCTGTCGCCTGGAGAAGAAACTAAAAACAGAGAGAAGAGGAAAAATGAAAGGAGGGTTTCGCGTAGAAGGGAGGAAGAGAAAGAGAGAAAAAGAGAGGGTAGCAGAGAATAGAAATGAAGAGTGTTTCACATAGGAGGAAGAGAAGAGAGGAAGAACTTGGCTTCTTCAACAAGTTGAACACTTGGCATCCATCCATTGGCTTCCTCCCACCAACCTTAATTCCTCCCTAAATTGCCCCTCCATTGGTTCCTAACTAGTGTTTTTGTTTTGGTTATACATTAGTTTGGTTTTTCCCACTATTTAACTCAATATTACCCTGTCGATTCGGTTTCTCCGAAATCTCCTTATCCCACAAATATCCTAATAAATTCCTAAGGTTCTTAACAAAACTTCTCGCTCGCAAAAGGAACTTAAGTTCCGTTTCCGAGAATAATAATTAAAAACCGTAACACCAAAAAATCTCGGGTGTTACATTCTACCCCTCTTAATAAAAATTTTGTCCCCAAAATTCGCTTGGACTTAATGGTCCTTTAATCCCTTTTACCCTCATTCCAAGGTTCTCTATTTTATAAACTTCTACAATAGAATCGTACCTATGATAATTATATGCTGGGCGTCATCGTCACCCTCTTTCATAGAGAACAGCCTTGGCGTGGCACGGTACGGCCTCTCATCTGGCATAGGGCAATCCCGGACGTGATGGCCCTCCATGTCGCACCGGAAGCAACGGTCGGTATAGAGCCTATATTCACCTATGTGACTCCTCTGGCAACACCGGCATATAGGAAGCTGAGGACCTCCCAATGGTCTTTTTCCCTTGTCTTGATAAGTAGCTGATTCATTAAGCCACTTCACGCCCCGGTTCGGTTGCTGCTCTGGTTGCCATTCATGACCTTGTTGTTGCTGAGGAACGTCCTTATAAAACCTTTCTGATGAATCATCCTGTCTCTGGAACTCCATTTTTAAGGCTTCTAACTGATAAGCCTTGGCCACCACTTTCGTATACGGTGCCTTATCAAAACCTCCGGTCGTAATTTCTCGTAAGAGGTCCATCTTCAGACCCTGAATGAATTGGTGTACTTTGTTTTCATCGGTGTCCACTAAATGAGGTGCGTAGCGGGATAGTGACTCGAACTTCTGAACATACTCGGCCAACGATCCATATTGCTGTAGCTGACAGAATTCGATCAACTTGCTCTTCCTCACACTACGATCAAAGTACTTCTCGTAGAAGATCTTCTTGAATCCTTCCCAGCTTAATGCCACTGTAGTTGACTGCACCGTGTCCCACCAAAATCCAGCATTTTTGGTGAGATGGAACGTGGCACATATAACCTTCTTGCTCTCCTCCACTTCCGCGTAGTTGAACATTCGTTCGATATGCCGAATCCATTCCTCAGCGTGAGCTGGGTCCGTAGACAATCCATCAAATGTAGGTGGTTAGAGCCGTCAAAATCTGTCTCCACTTGTGTCTCGTGGCGCTTGGTTGTTGTTCTTATTGTCTGCCATCATGCGTGACTAAACGCCGACTAGCTCAGTTAGGCGATCAAGGGCGTCGCCCCTGTCGTTTGCATCACCTTGATTCCCCCTCACCATTTCAAGAAAATCCTAAACATAATAACGAACTTAACTTAATAAACAAGAACGGGTACATAAACTTAAACACTTACAGTTGGTGGAGTGATCTCACGTGACGGGTTGAGTAACCAGACAGTTCTCCAGAACCGCTTTTAAAACCCGGCGGCTATGATATCATAACTGTCACGACCCCTGTAACACCCGACATTTTCGGTCAGGTAACCTCTTCCCTTAAAGAAACTTATTTAACTGTCACCTCTACTATTGATCTTGTCAATTTAGAATTTAAATGCCAAAGCTTATTCGATTTCTATTTGTGTAGTGGCAGAACTGTAATTAAGAAGGATTTTATTTAGTATAAATAGAAAATGGAAATCCTTAAACATCACTAAAACCCCACTGTAGCCGACACTTCCTTCTGCGATTTTCCCATTCTCCAGAGCTCTCCCTCTCCTTGCCAGTGACTCCTCCATCGACGACCGATTCTTCAGTCTCCACCCCCGACAATTCACGCTCTAGGTAAGACTTAGACAATGTAGTTGCTGGTTAGTTACTTGGAGCTCTGTTTTCAGCTAGAACTTGATATTTCGGATTCATCAATGGCAGAGTAATAGTAGTGACATTTGTAATTTGTGGTTAGTTACTAGGTTGAATCTGGTTATTTTAGGTTCTAGAAGTTTAATCTACGCACACAAGGTGCTCGACTAAGAAGATTTAGAAATATATATGTTAAATCCTAGGATGACTTTTGGTTAGAACTTTTAGGATTTTGTTTAACTCTGTAATGTGAAATGTTCTAGGTGAAGGAAGTCTGAAGAGAAGTGCCCAAATTTGCTAAGGAAACCAGGTAAGTGAGTGAGTAAGATTCCCAGCCATTAGGGCCCTACATCACAAGGGTACTAGGTTAAAGTGATTATGATGTTCTAAAGCTGTTTGTATTATTGCTTGTTTGGTTATAATATGTGAGTTAGTAATATGATCTACTGTTGATTAAATGATCTGTCCTTTTAGTCCGATGAATTAAGAGTACTCATACTCATGCTTCACGATTGTTTTTTTTCAAGTACATGAAAGTGTTTTAAGTGCATGTTTTCTTTCACGAACAAGATATGAACATGAAATTTATGCAATGGGGTTTAAGAGAGGGTTGGGGGCAGTTTGGCGTATGTCACTGTCCAAAAGAATGACCATGATTACGACCTGCAAGGGACTATGTACACTTTCACTGTCAATCCCCTCTTCGACACAAATCCTCCCTTAATCCACAAGATGTAAACGATGAACAAGAATATGAACAAGAGCATGCATAAGAAAAGATTATGAAAACGTGTTTCTTTCAACTGTGCATTCACGCATACATGTTAGTATTGCACTCCTTACTAAGCAATAGGCTTATAGTTTAAACCTTATGATGTAGGTGATGAACTATCAGGTGAGGATTCCAAACTCAATGAGGATGCCTAAGACTGGTTGCTGGAGGGTGCTCAGGGTGACAGTTTGTGGCTGGAAGGCAAATACAATCCCTGGTTACTGCTCTTAAGATGTTAGTAAAGATTATGAATACGTATGACTAAGTAGGATGAGATTTTTCTTATAACGTTGGATTTTGGAAATTGTCTGATTCAATTCCTAAGTTTGAGGATAATTATGAGGATATAGAATGATCTGTTTTATTTAAGTCTTCCGCTACACATATTTTGGATTAGTCTATGGATTATATTGTGCAAGTTTATGTCAGTCATGTTAAAGTCTGTAAATGTAACGACCCCGTATCCCAGCAAGATATTGTCCGCTCTGGGGATTGGGCCGTAGCGCAATATCCTCCCCGCCACGCTTTGTTTGGCGAGAACTTCCCGGAAGGTCACCCAACCTGGAATTGCTCTCGCCGAAGCACTTTTAACTTCGGAGTTCTTATAGGATCCGTTGCCAATTGTGCTCCAAAACGCGTCTTGCTATGTTGGGAGGGTCTCTTTACATATGTTTCATTTCCACATACTTCCCCAATCGATGTGGGATTGTGACGACCCCTTTTTACGACCCGTCCCCTCCGGTTCGCCCGCGCGTACGTTCGCCCCCCCGCCCCCCCCGGGGGGGGGGCCCCCCCCCCCCCCCCCCCCCCCCCCCCCCCCCCCCCCCCCCCCCCCCCCCCCCCCCCCCCCCCCCCCCCCCCCCCCCCCCCCCCCCCCCCCCCCCCCCCCCCCCCCCCCCCCCCCCCCCCCCCCCCCCCCCCCCCCCCCCCCCCCCCCCCCCCCCCCCCCCCCCCCCCCCCCCCCCCCCCCCCCCCCCCCCCCCCCCCCCCCCCCCCCCCCCCCCCCCCCCCCCCCCCCCCCCCCCCCCCCCCCCCCCCCCCCCCCCCCCCCCCCCCCCCCCCCCCCCCCCCCCCCCCCCCCCCCCCCCCCCCCCCCCCCCCCCCCCCCCCCCCCCCCCCCCCCCCCCCCCCCCCCCCCCCCCCCCCCCCCCCCCCCCCCCCCCCCCCCCCCCCCCCCCCCCCCCCCCCCCCCCCCCCCCCCCCCCCCCCCCCCCCCCCCCCCCCCCCCCCCCCCCCCCCCCCCCCCCCCCCCCCCCCCCCCCCCCCCCCCCCCCCCCCCCCCCCCCCCCCCCCCCCCCCCCCCCCCCCCCCCCCCCCCCCCCCCCCCCCCCCCCCCCCCCCCCCCCCCCCCCCCCCCCCCCCCCCCCCCCCCCCCCCCCCCCCCCCCCCCCCCCCCCCCCCCCCCCCCCCCCCCCCCCCCCCCCCCCCCCCCCCCCCCCCCCCCCCCCCCCCCCCCCCCCCCCCCCCCCCCCCCCCCCCCCCCCCCCCCCCCCCCCCCCCCCCCCCCCCCCCCCCCCCCCCCCCCCCCCCCCCCCCCCCCCCCCCCCCCCCCCCCCCCCCCCCCCCCCCCCCCCCCCCCCCCCCCCCCCCCCCCCCCCCCCCCCCCCCCCCCCCCCCCCCCCCCCCCCCCCCCCCCCCCCCCCCCCCCCCCCCCCCCCCCCCCCCCCCCCCCCCCCCCCCCCCCCCCCCCCCCCCCCCCCCCCCCCCCCCCCCCCCCCCCCCCCCCCCCCCCCCCCCCCCCCCCCCCCCCCCCCCCCCCCCCCCCCCCCCCCCCCCCCCCCCCCCCCCCCCCCCCCCCCCCCCCCCCCCCCCCCCCCCCCCCCCCCCCCCCCCCCGCTTACACATAGGGTCATCACAATCCCCCCCCCTTGGGGGCCCACGTCCTCGGTGGCCACATTTCCATTGGGTCAGGCTCGGATACCATTTGTAACGACCCGTATCCCACAAGATATTTCCGCGTCTGGGGATGGGCCGTAGCGCAATATCCTCCACTCACGGCTTTGTTTGCGAGAACTTCCGAAGGTCACCCACCTTGATTGCTCACGCCGAAGCCCTTTTACTTCGAGTTCTTATAGGATCCGTTGCCAATTGTGGTCCCAAACGCTCTTGCTATGTTGGGAGGGTCTCTTTAACATATGTTTCATTTCCACATACTTCCCCCCATCGATGTGGGATTGTGACGACCCCTTTTTACGACCCGCACCTTCCGTTCGCCCGCGCGTACGTACCGCCATCCGGGATCCGGTTCGTGCAGCCATCGTACCATACTTACACATATGGGTCATCACAGTAAAAGTCAGGATGTCTTCTACCGGTAGATGTTATGAGTGCATGTCCACCGGTAGATGTTTTCTATTGGTGGAAATTACTCTACTATGTTAAGGGTTCCTGTTCACCAGTAGAAGTCTCCTATCGGGTGATGTTTAATGAGTCACGTGGGATGCACATGTCAATCAATAGATGTTGATTATTACTTTCGGTAGATGTTAGGGGGTTCTATTTATCGGTAGAAGTCTTCTATCGGGCGATGTTCAATGAGTCATGTGGGATGCACATGTCATCCGGAAGATGTAGATTTTACACTATCGATAGAAGTGGGTATTAAGTTTTGTCATTTTACAATCGGTAGAAGTGGGTATTAGGTTTTATCGTTTTGCGATCAGTAGAAGTGAATTGAATCTTGTCGTTTTATGACCAGATGATGTGTTCTCTAGCGTAGCCGCGGATGATTTTAGTCAAGTGGTCCGTGGGCATTTTTGCTGCCCGATTACGTTATGGAACTAATGTCTGAGTCTTATCGTTTGACTTTGTGAATGAATGTGTTGTCTGTTTTATGAGGGAGTCGAGTTCGAAGAGTTCGGTTTCCAGCAGCTACTGTATTATCCCTGAGTTCTGTTTATAGAGAGGAAAAAAAAATAATATAAAGGAAACCTTAGTATAAAGATAGTCGAGGCATAAATGGTCTAAAGTAAGTAATGAAATACGAACGACCCTACTGGGGTTGTTACAACCCCGACCCGCCGGGACCGCCACAGGACGGTAACGGGACTTTGACCTTTTTGACTTAAACCGGACTTTGACATTTTGGACGTAAATTTTTTTTTTGACTTTTTAAAACTCTTGAACATTTAAAATGGCAATACATAAAGTTGAAGGCATAAAATGGAAGACATAAAACGGATGACGTAAATGGAAGACATAAAACGGATGACATAAAACGGATGACATAAAACGGATGACATAAAACGGATGACATAAAACGGATGACATAAAACGGATGACATAAAACGGATGACATAAAACGGATGACATAAAACGGATGACATAAAACGGATGACATAAAATGGATGACGTAAATCAAAGAGATAAAACGGTTGATATAAAACGGATGACATAAATGGAAGACATAAAACAGATGATATAAAATAGGTGACATAAAACGAATGAAGTAAATGGAAGACATAAAACGGATGACATAAAACAGATGACGTAAATGGAAGACATAAAACGGATGACGTAAATGGAAGACATAAAACGGATGATATAAAACGGATGACATAAAACGGATGACATAAACGGATGACGTAAAAGGAAGACATAAAACGGATGACATAAACACTTTTATCTCAACACTTTGCCGATCGATCGGCTACCCCTCTGTGTCACATCTACACAACCTGATAACCTCACAACTTACTACAAACCTCTTTAGACACAAAATGCTTCCAAAACCCCAAACAGACTAGATTCAAAACATGATTTTTGTACATGTTAGAGAATATGGCAGAAATTCAAGAAAACTGACTGCCTGGATATCTCTTAAACCCAAGCCAATCCATGCACAACAAAAATAGAGATTCCAAACGATTCCAGAATATTTTCAAATGACAACTATCAAAAACAAAGGCTTTTCCAGCAGCTACTGTATTATCCCTGAGTTCTGTTTATAGAGAGGAAAAAAAAAAAAAAAAAAAAAAAAAAAAAAAAAAAAAAAAAAAAAAAAAAAAAAAAAAAAAAAAAAAAAAAAAAAAAAAAAAAAAAAAAAAAAAAAAAAAAAAAAAAAAAAAAAAAAAAAAAAAAAAAAAAAAAAAAAAAAAAAAAAAAAAAAAAAAAAAAAAAAAAAAAAAAAAAAAAAAAAAAAAAAAAAAAAAAAAAAAAAAAAAAAAAAAAAAAAAAAAAAAAAAAAAAAAAAAAAAAAAAAAAAAAAAAAAAAAAAAAAAAAAAAAAAAAAAAAAAAAAAAAAAAAAAAAAAAAAAAAAAAAAAAAAAAAAAAAAAAAAAAAAAAAAAAAAAAAAAAAAAAAAAAAAAAAAAAAAAAAAAAAAAAAAAAAAAAAAAAAAAAAAAAAAAAAAAAAAAAAAAAAAAAAAAAAAAAAAAAAAAAAAAAAAAAAAAAAAAAAAAAAAAAAAAAAAAAAAAAAAAAAAAAAAAAAAAAAAAAAAAAAAAAAAAAAAAAAAAAAAAAAAAAAAAAAAAAAAAAAAAAAAAAAAAAAAAAAAAAAAAAAAAAAAAAAAAAAAAAAAAAAAAAAAAAAAAAAAAAAAAAAAAAAAAAAAAAAAAAAAAAAAAAAAAAAAAAAAAAAAAAAAAAAAAAAAAAAAAAAAAAAAAAAAAAAAAAAAAAAAAAAAAAAAAAAAAAAAAAAAAAAAAAAAAAAAAAAAAAAAAAAAAAAAAAAAAAAAAAAAAAAAAAAAAAAAAAAAAAAAAAAAAAAAAAAAAAAAAAAAAAAAAAAAAAAAAAAAAAAAAAAAAAAAAAAAAAAAAAAAAAAAAAAAAAAAAAAAAAAAAAAAAAAAAAAAAAAAAAAAAAAAAAAAAAAAAAAAAAAAAAAAAAAAAAAAAAAAAAAAAAAAAAAAAAAAAAAAAAAAAAAAAAAAAAAAAAAAAAAAAAAAAAAAAAAAAAAAAAAAAAAAAAAAAAAAAAAAAAAAAAAAAAAAAAAAAAAAAAAAAAAAAAAAAAAAAAAAAAAAAAAAAAAAAAAAAAAAAAAAAAAAAAAAAAAAAAAAAAAAAAAAAAAAAAAAAAAAAAAAAAAAAAAAAAAAAAAAAAAAAAAAAAAAAAAAAAAAAAAAAAAAAAAAAAAAAAAAAAAAAAAAAAAAAAAAAAAAAAAAAAAAAAAAAAAAAAAAAAAAAAAAAAAAAAAAAAAAAAAAAAAAAAAAAAAAAAAAAAAAAAAAAAAAAAAAAAAAAAAAAAAAAAAAAAAAAAAAAAAAAAAAAAAAAAAAAAAAAAAAAAAAAAAAAAAAAAAAAAAAAAAAAAAAAAAAAAAAAAAAAAAAAAAAAAAAAAAAAAAAAAAAAAAAAAAAAAAAAAAAAAAAAAAAAAAAAAAAAAAAAAAAAAAAAAAAAAAAAAAAAAAAAAAAAAAAAAAAAAAAAAAAAAAAAAAAAAAAAAAAAAAAAAAAAAAAAAAAAAAAAAAAAAAAAAAAAAAAAAAAAAAAAAAAAAAAAAAAAAAAAAAAAAAAAAAAAAAAAAAAAAAAAAAAAAAAAAAAAAAAAAAAAAAAAAAAAAAAAAAAAAAAAAAAAAAAAAAAAAAAAAAAAAAAAAAAAAAAAAAAAAAAAAAAAAAAAAAAAAAAAAAAAAAAAAAAAAAAAAAAAAAAAAAAAAAAAAAAAAAAAAAAAAAAAAAAAAAAAAAAAAAAAAAAAAAAAAAAAAAAAAAAAAAAAAAAAAAAAAAAAAAAAAAAAAAAAAAAAAAAAAAAAAAAAAAAAAAAAAAAAAAAAAAAAAAAAAAAAAAAAAAAAAAAAAAAAAAAAAAAAAAAAAAAAAAAAAAAAAAAAAAAAAAAAAAAAAAAAAAAAAAAAAAAAAAAAAAAAAAAAAAAAAAAAAAAAAAAAAAAAAAAAAAAAAAAAAAAAAAAAAAAAAAAAAAAAAAAAAAAAAAAAAAAAAAAAAAAAAAAAAAAAAAAAAAAAAAAAAAAAAAAAAAAAAAAAAAAAAAAAAAAAAAAAAAAAAAAAAAAAAAAAAAAAAAAAAAAAAAAAAAAAAAAAAAAAAAAAAAAAAAAAAAAAAAAAAAAAAAAAAAAAAAAAAAAAAAAAAAAAAAAAAAAAAAAAAAAAAAAAAAAAAAAAAAAAAAAAAAAAAAAAAAAAAAAAAAAAAAAAAAAAAAAAAAAAAAAAAAAAAAAAAAAAAAAAAAAAAAAAAAAAAAAAAAAAAAAAAAAAAAAAAAAAAAAAAAAAAAAAAAAAAAAAAAAAAAAAAAAAAAAAAAAAAAAAAAAAAAAAAAAAAAAAAAAAAAAAAAAAAAAAAAAAAAAAAAAAAAAAAAAAAAAAAAAAAAAAAAAAAAAAAAAAAAAAAAAAAAAAAAAAAAAAAAAAAAAAAAAAAAAAAAAAAAAAAAAAAAAAAAAAAAAAAAAAAAAAAAAAAAAAAAAAAAAAAAAAAAAAAAAAAAAAAAAAAAAAAAAAAAAAAAAAAAAAAAAAAAAAAAAAAAAAAAAAAAAAAAAAAAAAAAAAAAAAAAAAAAAAAAAAAAAAAAAAAAAAAAAAAAAAAAAAAAAAAAAAAAAAAAAAAAAAAAAAAAAAAAAAAAAAAAAAAAAAAAAAAAAAAAAAAAAAAAAAAAAAAAAAAAAAAAAAAAAAAAAAAAAAAAAAAAAAAAAAAAAAAAAAAAAAAAAAAAAAAAAAAAAAAAAAAAAAAAAAAAAAAAAAAAAAAAAAAAAAAAAAAAAAAAAACCCCCCACCTTAATTCCATCCTAAATTGCCCCTCCATTAGTTCTTAACTAGTGGTTTTGCTTTGGTTATACATTAGTTTGGTTTTTTCCACTATTTAACTCAATATAATCCCGTCAATTCAATTTCTCCGAAATCTCCTTATCCCACCAAATATACTAATAAATTCCTAGGGTTCTTAACAAAACTTCCTGCTCGCAAAAAGGACTTAAATCCAATTTTTGAGCATAATAATTAAAAACCGTAACACCGAAAAATCTCGTGTGTTACAGTGAGGGCTCGACACATACAATTGGGGGTACACAATCTTACATTGTTTGAAATAGTAGATAATGAATAGTTTATAAATAGAGTTCTTCTATCTACTTAGTACAATAAATTTTGGGCCAACCCAAGAACAGAACTCTGTGGATTTGGGCATAAAGCCCAAAATATTGTACTAGAAATACTAGATATATTACAAATGGTATCAGAGCCAAAATCGAACTACAAGTGTAGTCGACAGAAACATCGATGTATGAGGTATAACTCAAAATAAGGTTTCAAAAACTATGACATGTATGACTAAATATAACAAATAAATCTCCTACCTCATCTTGCGATGCCTCAAAATTGCTAAAAGCCAATATCCCTGAAATCCATTTAAAACCTAGTCGACCACAAATGTGGCCAAGAGCAAAGTTTGGCAAGCAGCGGATGTAACATGGGCAAATTGAATATTAAATTTAATTCCAAAAGTGTTTCACCAGATATAGAGGGACTATCGACCCGAACATTTTCTAAAAAGTTAGCTCAAATGGTTGATCTATCAATTGATATGATGGTTCTTTTAGATTTTCTTAATAACTCGATTTTGTTCTGATTTCTAAACATCAAATATGTTAAGTCCAAGTCAGATCAATTAAATCCATTTTCATGCAAAGGTCATCTACTTTCATCTATAAGATTCAAAATGGTTCCCCAAAAATCAATTTTTACATCAAAATAAGAATGACAATCTACCAGATTGAAGTTATAATTCGACATACCCTCGAACTCCTTTGAGAATTATTGAAGATTAATTAGTCCAATATGTCAATCTGTGAATAATCACATTCCAATTTCTAATTTAAATAAATCAAGAATGGAAATGGCGTAAAGCTGACCTATCGTCTAAATTCTCCAACGTATAATCTTCGTAGGTGAATTAGGATTTGATTTGTAGACTGAGTTTTAATTTCCGGTCACCATTCTCTCTTAAGAGTAGTTGTCCTCGTCCCACAAATGAAGAAATTTAGGTCAAGTGCGTAAATCGCGTCTTTCAAATTAATTATGGCTTACCAAAAGGGAAGCCCATCAAACATTCATTTCAACTGACTAACGCCATCAATAAGGTAACAAGTATTTCATTTATGAAAAAAAATTAAAGTTGATATATATCCTATTTAAATTGCCTTGTTTTAAAAGAACAAACAATGACTATGCTAACCAGTCAAAAAAGACAATACCCATGATCTGTAAGTACAATTGAACATACAAGAAAATGTACATAATAATAAACACTATCAAATTGTGGAACAAAAATGTCATAAAATGCCCGAAAAATGTTTGAATATAACGGTCTAAAAGTAATGAGATGAACAAACAAATATAATAAATAAAGTCTCTACTTCATCCCGCGCCTACCTCTCGACATTGCTAAAAACAAAAAATCTCATTATCCAAACCAACACTTGGATTTTTGTTACCTATAGCTGTACTTACATCACTACACTTCCTTTTTGTGCATACTCAAAGTAGTTGTTGCATCCTATAACCATGATAAAACCTAACTTGTGGACTCATAAACAAATACCCAAATATTGCTCAAAGTAAGCATCGCTTTGTGACCACTAAACGATGGTGCCATGGCACCCCATGTGAACCACAACATGGCCACAAAACTTTGGGCACTGCATTGCTTGGCTCGTAAGCGCTTGTACGTGAGGCAACCATCTCGACATCACCTCTTTGGCACTATAGATCAACACGCGTAGTGATGTAGTAAATTCTCGAAATGAATCAAGCACCATAATTCTTTGTTCTACACTAACGCGACTTTGACAAAATAAGCTTTGGCATTGCGATGCCAATACCACAACTACTCTGGTTTTCACAAGAAAATCCAAAGTTTATTCAGTTTTTCAACATCGAACAGTGTTGAACCCAAGTAAGACAATTTGTGATGTGATTTTGCAAAACATAATTTATTGTAGTTTAATAATTTTAAGTTTTTAATTTTGAAATGTAATTTTTTAAAAAAATTTCAAAATTGAGTGAAACTACGAGAATTGGGTGCTAACGTGACTTGCCTTAAAGATCCTTTGAGTATATTATAGGTAGGTCCTTTGCTTTAGGAGTTCTATCCTAAATGCATTATAGGTTGAGAAGAAAAGTTTACTTGTAAAATAATGTTCACCTTTAATATTTTCAAGTGATGTAGAGCCCTCCTCTTATAAGTTAAATCCTCACAATATTTTGATTTTAAGTCGTCTCTCATTCAACAATGGACTGCAATAAATAAATAACCAAATGTCTTTAAATTAGATAAAGATGACACAATGTAATAATTAGTAAAAATGATAAATGGTCATTCTAAAATATTAAGAGCTTAATTTGGAACCCATTTTATAAAGAGATAACTTCAAGAATTATTGTTAATGTTATTTTGGATTTTGAATAGTCGCCACAAAAAGGACTAGATTCATGTTATTTCCTCAATGTAAGATATCATAAGCTAATATCTTTAATGTGTGAATTTCTATCAAGTTGTCGGATGACAAAAATAGCTTCTGAGGTACAATGATTCATAGAAATGGGGAAGGTTAACGTGGACGATAAAGTAGATTTATTCACATTTGCATTCTTACAATTAAAAAGACTAAATTGGATATATTGTGACACTAATGTTAATAATATAGATTTTTCTTTTTTAGTTACTGGAGATAATAAGTTTTTTAATTGATGGAAATATCATGTATCTGAGAAAAATACTTAGAAGCCAATTTATCCGATGAATTTACAAGCACATTCAAGATTTGTAGCAAATTCGACCACGCTCAAGTGAACTATAAGTAAGAACTCGTATTTTTCCCTAATACACAATCAAACATGAATCCTTCTCTCTCCATCGGGTCGTCCTCCTTCTCTTGCACTTAAATCTTGAATAGCACCGGCACGAGTATCCTCTCTCTAACTTTCGGTGGTTTTTTACATTGAACCAAAACTCGCCTTTTTAGGATTACATTGCTGAGTAAGACTTCGACAAGTTCACCCTAATTGTTGACGAGTTTGCAACTTTTAGAAACTCTGCTCAAATTAGAAAATTTTACCTATTAGTAATTATTAATATGAACTTTTTTATAGTCTATTAAACTTATCACATAATATTTTCAACTCATCCACGCGTGCCTAAAGTTTACTATCGTGTTTCGAGTATGATTTGGGCTAGGATAAGATACTTGGATCTTCGAGTGTCGTACATGACACTTTTTGGTAATTTTTTTTATAATGACAAAATTGTTCACACAATTCCAACTTCATTGCAATCACTAGTTAATGCATGAAATAAATTGTATTTAACTCAAAATAACTATATTTTTCCAACAAGATATTATCTAGTTTTTGTAAAATCATGAAATAAATTATACTTCACTTTAAATATCAATACATCTACAAATTTTATGCAAAGAACAAATTACTAATCTAGTTAAAGTTCAATAATAACAGTAGTATTAAATTTACAATCTAATTTTAGAATTTGATGTGACGTTGATGACTCATTTGAGTGAAATAAAATAATAATGATAGAATAATATAAACTATTACTTGCACAATAAATGAATAACAAACGTCATTTTGTTTTGTGTAAAATTAAAAAAGTAAAATTAGGACGAAAATATAATGTTAACCTTTAAATAAAATTAAATTTTCTTTAATAGATTTCCCTGAAAAAAGGAAATTTCAAGGAAAGCTGGAAAGCCTGAGTAAATGATAAATAACAAATAATAATATATAAAGGAATCTGGCTCTTTACAGATCACCACATAAATGATGGTACAGAGGAACGACAACCAAAATATGTCTATCCACTTCAAATAATGTCATCATTTTTTAGATTAAAAAGCTTCAAAAGGTCGAAAAATTTATCATCCGACCCATTTTCTGGATGGGTATACATTTATTAATTCTTTATTTGGAAAATTTATAAATATTATTTTTGTTATTTCGGTTTTTCTTTTAAATTGGTTCAACTATTTATATATATATTTTTTAAATCTTAGATTAATTTTAATAAGCGTCGTCACATATATGGTTGATAACTGCTATGTGTACCAAGAAAACCTTCATTCTTCTATTAATTCTTTTCAGTCCGCCCTTGAATAATTTAAAATAAATCTGAAATTTTATGTGAAAATAATTATCAGATTTTAAGTATTAATGAATTATCTAGAAATCAAGAAGTATCGTAAATTTAAAATTTTGGACGTGTAATTCTTTTAGATGCTCTTAGACACTAACCTGTCCATTTTCTACTGGTAATAAATATATTACTTTTTGATAAGGGTGAAAAACTTAGATACAACTCACCATTGTTAATATTTGTAACAATTATTATATTGACGTAAACAACTCCTAAGATTATAAGATTACCGATAAAATAAGTATCTATATAACATTATCCTTTTATTATTTAGGGTCAAGTGTAATTTTACCCTAATGTGTGAGATAATATTTTCATAATACATTAACGTTTATTTTTGTACTAAGAAAAGCTTAACGTATCGACTATGAGTGATTTGCATAATTCACTCATTTCTCCGTTAAAATGCACATTCATCATTTCTATACTAAAAAAGCTCCCATGTCTCTCTCGAATAACACAACAACAAACAAAGATGAAAAGTTGATTTCGTGACCCGTAGGTGGGCGTAAACAGAAACGCAGGATGAGCGACCCAATTCTCGAAGAGAATCGACCACCTAACCCAAGGCTAGGTTTGACAGTGAAAAACTTTAAAATAAATTGAATTCTGACTCACAAGTAATAGGTTTTGAGATCCACATAGCGATCACATAAAATAAGATAGTACAAACTTAAATAATTCAACAAAATACTGTGCAGAAAAAAAAAATAACAAACATCCAATATTTAATACAGACAAAGGAACGAAAAGATACAACCGTAGAATTTCCTCACCAGAACATAGAATAAAACTCGTGAAGACCAAGAGGAGGACGAAGAATGGAAACCACTCAACGAGCACCATCAACATCAGCATTCACAATCCTAACGTGGGCAATGGAAGGTTCTTTGGGGTGAGCGACTAATTTAGTAAAGAATCTCATACTATACTTGAATGCATGAGTAACTTTGTTTTATTATTTTCTTTTCAAAACCATGAATAATTATCAAAGAAACAGTGCATGAATTTATATTCAAATCATTTTCTTATCATTTCAATAATGGCTCCACGAGTCAAAGATTTACAAATCGTCAAATCATTATTACTATTTTAAAATATGCTTAACAAGTCATGGGTGGGACAACTTCGAAAACATTGCTACATACATAGGTACCTTTACATAAAATAAGCCACTACCATTTTCATTTGAAAAAAGACCTCGTGAAAAAAGAATGTCACTCAAAGACCCTTGTTACACGATCACAGAAATGTGACAAATCGCAAATCCGATCGCACCTCATGAACCAGGAAGAAGCTGAAAATTGACGGTGATCCGAAGATCAAACCATGTCATCCGAGGTACCGGCTAGTAACTCAGCGACAGTACAACCCGTTAATCTAAGGGTGGCCGGTGAACCAATCAGTGACGACACTACCCACATAACGTTCATAGAGGGGTCGATGAGCGATGTTCATAGTCGATAGCACCCATTGTATCACGATAAAACACTCTGACTAGGTTTAGGGATTTGAAACCTAAGAAGCGCATCATCACCACATAACGTTCATAGAGGGGTCGATGAGCGATGTTCATAGTCGATAGCACCCATTGTATCACAATAAAACACTCTGACTAGGTTTAGGGATTTGAAACCTAAGAAGCGCATCATCATCATCTCCCTATTGTCTATTTTGCAACGTATAAACAAACAACCCTCACTCATCATGAGGTGCATACAATCAACTCCAGTTGCTTTGATTGTTCAACCAAACACATCCTAAAACAACCAAAAAAAAAATGATAGAAAAAGGCTCAATCAACCTCAACACAATCATCTGATCTATGTGGTGACTCGACTTGACATGTATGTGGTGGAACCACCCATGCTTCGCGGATCCTCAGAGGACGTATGTGCCCGGTTGGGGCCGGAGTATGAGTTAAAAACTCCGCGGATCCCAGAGGGTTGGGCCGGAGGGTTCAACGAAAAACTCCACGGATCCCAGAGGGTTGGGCAAGAGGATTCGGTCGTTGAAAGTAGGGTCATCACAATACCACATCGCTTGGGGAAGTACATGGAAATGAAACATATGTAAGAGATCCCTCCATAGATAGCAAGACGCGTTTTGGAGCACGATTGGCAACGGATCCCATAAGAACTCCAAAGTTAAAAGTGCTTCGGCGAGAGCAAATTCCAGGTTGGGTGACCTTCCGGGAAGTTCTCGCCAAACAAAACCGTGAGGGGAGGATATTGGGTTGCGGCCCAATCCCTAGAGTGGACAATATCTTGCTGGGAACAAGGGTCGTTACAAATGGTATCAGAGCCTGTACTCAACTGGAAATGTGGCCAATGAGGACGTTGGGCCCCCAAGGGGGGGTGATTGTGATGACTCGACTTGACACGTATGTGGTGGAACCACCCAAGCTTCGCGGATCCTCAGAGGACGTATGTGCCCGGTGGGGTTCAACGAAAAACTCCGCGGATCCCAGAGGGTTGGGCAGGAGGATTCGGTCGTTGAAAGTAGGGTCATCTCAATACCACATCGCTTGGGGAAGTACATGGAAATGAAACATATGTAAGAGATCCCTCCATAGATAGCAAGACGCGTTTTGGAGCATGATTGGCAACGGATCCCATAAGAACTCCAAAGTTAAAAGTGCTTCGGCGAGAGCAAATTCCAGGTTGGGTGACCTTCCGGGAAGTTCTCGCCAAACAAAACCGTGAGGGGAGGATATTGGGTTGCGGCCCAATCCTTAGAGCGGACAATATCTTGCTGGGAACAAGGGTCGTTACAAATGGTATCAGAGCCTGCACTCAACTGGAAATGTGGCCAATGAGGACGTTGGGCCCCCAAGAGGGGGTGATTGTGATGACTCGACTTGACACGTATGTGGTGGAACCACCCAAGCTTCGCGGATCCTCAGAGGACGTATGTGCCCGGTTGGGGCCGGAGTATGAGTTAAAAACTTCGCGGATCCCAGAGGGTTGGACCGGAGGATTCAGTCGTTGAAAGTGGGGTCGTCACAATACCACATCGCTTGGAGAAGTACATGGAAATGAAACGTATGTAAGAGATCCCTCCTAAGATAGTAAGACGCGTTTTGGAGCACGATTGGCGACGGATCCCATAAGAACTCCGAAGTTAAAAGTGCTTCGGCGAGAGCAATTCCAGGTTGGGTGACCTTCTGGGAAGTTCTCGCCAAACAAAGCCGTGAGGGAAGGATATTGGGCTGCGGCCCAATCCCCTAGAGCGGAAAATATCTTGCTGGGAACATGGGTCGTTACAATCTAACTGTAGTTATTTTGGTTGTTTAGCTGCTACAACTCAAAATAACAGAAGTTTGACACTAGAAAGGCTCGTCCAACCTTAAATAAAATACAAACAGCCTACCTAGCGTACATGAATAACATATAGAAATGAAAAATCAGGCACTTGTAAATTAAACATGCAAAACATATGTACATATACATGAAAGCTAATGTGCTGGCGATTTTCCCCGTCAGAATTTTCATAAGTGTCGATCTACCAAAATAGTTTTTGAAAACTATGCAATGAAAAACAGTACAGTATAGAAGTCACTACCTCAATAGCGACAACAACCTTAACTAGGGGTGGGCGGGGTCCGGGTCAGTCTGTTCCAAGTCAAAACTTGTACCGACTCGGACCTATCAAGAATTTTTGCCCGGTACCGGAACCAGCCCTAGGGGAATTGTTCAGTTTTGTCTCGGTTCGGTACCGGTTCCTCCCAACTTATTTTAAATTTTTTTATTTCAAAAAAATTCAAAATAAATTGAAAAAATAAATAAATAAATCAACATATATTAATCCAACTGATTAAAATTAAATCTAATAAATTCAATCAAACTATCTATCATTAAAATGAAATAAAAAAAAACTAAATTCAAAATTCAAAATTAATATAACTATCTATAACATACAAATTAAATCTAACTATCCAACATTAAATAAAATCTAAAATAAAAAATTAATCCAACTACTTTTAAAATAAAAATTTAATAGTAAATCTCACTAAATAGTATATTGCTTTTTGAAATATCCAAATAGATAACCTAAATCTATACTTGAAGACTTTGCGAGAAACAGTGAAGCACTAAATTAAGAGAAATCAGAATATTGAGTGCAACTCTATCATAAATCAGAATCACCAAATTAAGAGAAGTCTTTGGCAACCATCAAACAATATTCGATAATGAATAAACGTAGTCAATTAAGAGAATTACAGAAGTCCTTCGGCTTCAAAAATATTCAAACAAATAACAATATCGTCAAGCGTTGGCCGAATGTAGAGTGTGCGGGCCGCAGAAACTGAGAGGTTGAATGGCAATTGGCATCTGTCGACGGCGAATGCTGAGTTGTTGACTGCTCGACGTGAACATTGAGCGTGACCAAATGGCGAACTGCGAGTGCATGAGAGCTGAGAGTGACCGAACGGCGAACTGTGAGTCTGTGAAGTGAATGAGAGCTGAGAGTGATCAAACGGCCGACTGAAAAACTACAAGTGTCTGAAGTGCGACGCGGCCGATGAATGTTTGTTCTCTTCTTAGTCTTTTGAGGAGTGAGGAGTGAGTGACTGTTGAACGTCGACCGAGCTCTAACTTCTTATTTAAAATCAGAAGAACAAATCTGGTTCTCCATGGGAATTCGGGATTTTTGTCCCCAGACCATGGACTAGACCCGGACCAACAAAAACCTTGGAGGACGGACCTAAACCTTTGGTCCAGCCCGGTTCCCCGATTCTGATTTGGTTTTTCCCACCCCTAACTTTAATGACTAACCAACGCGTGCTAACAAGAATAGGCATAGGAACTAAGAGCATCACCAAAATCTATAACAATTTGACATCAAGACCACAAATTACAACAAGAAGGATAACGCTAAAGGAGTAGTAAACTGCAAACAGGAACTCACACGAAAGGATAAACATTTGGACTTAAAGCTCATCGATGCACGAAGCACCAAGGTGATAAGGTTTACACAAATAAAAATTAGTGCAGGTGGAAAATGCACTGCAGTGGCCGACACCTTATAAGCAAAGGTTGATATTTGCTCTACACAAGATACAATAGGGGTCGACATATTTATCAAATGGTCAACCCTTAGAGCACGCTGGAAACAATAGGAGTCGACATCTTGAGCAAATGATCGACACTTTGTGAACTAGGTTGGCAGGGGTCAACACCTTGAGCGAAGGGTAGACCATTGAATCTCTTGGTATGGCAAGTGTAGACCGGCCAGTCGAAACGTACATCTGTCACTCAGCTGGCGTCAACACTTTGTCGAGGTGTCGACCCTTGCTCAGCTCTGCCATCATCATCAATCGCAAGTGTCAACCGCCTCGTTGATTTTCAATGACGAGAAGCACAAAATTTGGAGTCCTAGCCAATTTTTGCCTCCAATAAACGCTATAACCTAAATAAAACTTAAATATACTAGAATAATATAGAAATAACCAAAGGATTCGAGTTTCCAAACTCGAATTCAAATAAACAAAAACCATAACTTTAAAACTTGAAAACAGAGTTGAAAAATGACATACCTGCAACGAACTTTGACAAAACTTTAAGATAGAAGTGATGGAAAACAAACCTTGGAGACAAAAACCTTTCTCCATGCCATCTTGCTCTCTCCCTCACCTTTGCGGAAGATCGATGGAAATTGAAAGAATTTACTTTCTATGGTATCAGAGCCCCCGAGTTTTAAAATTAGTTATGTAGACTGCACGACTGCACAGCCACTACGCGGACATCCTTCATCAACTGTAAGTATGTTTAATACTTTATTTGATTTCGATTCTTAGAATATTTGTTTTAACTTTTATATAGGAGTTGTAAAAATGGTACGTCGAGGGAATGACCGAGATGACAGAGACAATATGTAACACCCAAGTTTTTCGAGTTTCCGCTCTAAGGGTATTTTCGTAAATAAGAAATATGGGTCCGTTTTGTGAGCAGGAGGTTTTATTAGAACCCTAGAAATTTATGGGGATTTTTAGAAGAATAAGTAAATTTTTAGAAATTCAAATTTGATAGCGTAACGCTAAGTTCCATTTTAGCCCTATAGTGTTTTAATTCGTAAAAATAGTAAATTAAGTCCGTTTTGCGAACGGAGAGTTTTGTTAGAACCCTAGGAATAAGTATGAATATTTAGAGAAATAAGGGAATTTCAGAGTAACTAAATTGATAGACGAAATAATAAATTAAGCGAGAAATTGAGGGAAGGGCATTTAAGTAATTTGCAAGGTTAAAAATTTTAATAAAAACCAAAACTCCTCCCCCCTTTCATTTCAGTTTTTCCAAAACGTGGTTTCTCCTCTCCCTTGGCGACATTTTCTCCCCCACGGCCGTTTCCTTTAACGCCGATCAACGCTCTCCTTCCGACGATTTTCTCTTCGACTTTCTTCCCCAAGTCGATACTGTAGGTAAGTTCTAAGCTCTAGACTCCTTTGGATGTTGTTTTAGGGATTTTATTTTATTAGGGTTATTGATTTAGGGTTGAGGATTAGGGGGTTTAGTTAGAAATCGATGGTATTGTACTTTTATGCTAATTAGTGATACATTTGTCGTTATTTAGGTAGATTAAATGAATTAATGGTTATTGGTGGATTTAGGTTAAAGTTTGGATATTAGAGATTATTGAAAAACCATTAATGGAGGTTAAGTAAATTGTGAGCGCAACGTGCTCGACGAAATGCCCGAGAGACTTTAATAAAAGTTTTAGAGAAAATAGCTTTGGCTAGAAACTTAATTTAAGTTTAGAATTCATTTAATTAGGATCGATTTTAATGTCCTTAATTGTGAAATGCTTTAGGTGGAGACGACTTTACGGACGGTGCACGGCTTGCTACGGACGCCAGTTAAGTGGGTGCTAGGTTTCCGGCCCTTAAGGCCCTACATCGTGTCAACGTTAGACTTTTGTTGTTTTGATGATGATTTTCTGATTCTGGGGTTTAATGAGTCGAGTAGCCTAGGATTTTAGTTATTAGTTGTTTGTGAAGTTCGTTAAGATTAGTGTATGTCTATGTACGTTGTGAATTGCTTGATGATATGTTTTGATGATATGTTGTACGTAGATTTCCTCATGCATCATGTTTTCTCAACGGCATATGAAATGTTTTACATGCATGAAAATGAAATGTATGAAATGATTATGTAAGATGGGGTGGTATGGCCATGAACAACAAAACCGTCCAACTCAAGGGACCATGAATCACTGTCCATATTGGACCATGAATACGGCCGAAAGGACTATGTACACGCACCGCCTACCTCCCCAACACGATTCATGTTATGAAAAAGAATAAGAACAAGTAAAAGAATAAGTTTTATGAATTCATGCATTCATGTACATGTAAAGTATAGTGCATCCCCTTACTAAGCATTAGGCTTAATGTTTATGTTGTATGATGTAAGGTGACAGGTGTGAAGGTGAGAGTTTCTCTCGATGACAAGGAATAGGTGGTCGACGGATGGTGCTCGTGGCGACGGGGTGGGTTTTGGCAAGGTTCGATGACGGTGGGTATGTTCCGAGTATTTCGTGGTAATTACATATGAATAGATGATCATTTGATGAGTTTTAGGATTTTAAGATATGTGAGGAAGTTTGATATTTTGGGAATTGTATAGTGATTGTAGGCTCGAAGTTGTGTCGTTTCGAATGATTTGGTGTCGTGTTCGTTTTGGAGGTGTTTTTAAAGAAATTCCATTTATATTGTTGATGTTGTCTAGAGGTTTTGGTCGGGTAATATTTGATGATTTTAAGTAGTTAGACATGTAAGGATACGCTCGGACTTAGAACGATCCACGTGGTTCGATTCTATGTAATTTAAATATGTTTTAGGTGTATTTTGTTTTGCTCAGTCGTGATTTATGAATTGATGAGTTAGGTGGGAATGTGTCGTTAAATGGTGAGTGAGGTGTTAGTGAGAATTTTGGAGAAGTGGTGAAGAGGTATGTGATGGGGGGAAAGAAAAAGAGGAGGCAACGCTCTGGAATTCCAAGTCCAGAGCGCTTGCCGATCGATCGCCCCTGGGGTGGCGATCGATCGGTGGTTGGATGGTTAAGGCAACGCTCTGGAATCAAAATTCCAGAGCGGTTGCCGAGCGATCGCCTGTTAGGCGATCGCTGGGCAATCATGTGGGGTGAACGATCGCCCAAATTGGGCGATCGATCGCCCCTCGTTTTTACTTTGCTGGCGAGCGATCGCAGCAGGGAGGGCGACTGATCGCCCCTCCCTATGCTGGGCACTTTGACGACTTTGCCCTTTTAATTGTTTCTTAGTTTAATTTATTGATTATTTGAATGATTTTAAGGGATTTCAATAATCCGAGACTTCGATTTAGTGGTTTAGAAGTCGAAACGTTATGAGTGATATAAAAAGAAAAATTTTACTTGAACTATTTGAGGATTTAAGTTAAGATTACATATGGTCTTTCTGTGGCGGCCCTGGCCGGGTCGGGGTCGTTACAACTATGGTATCAGAGAGACGGAGTTTTAAAAGCGAATTCTGTGAAATGCCTGCCAAAAACACACCGCCGCACGAGGACTCTCCATCGACTGTAAGTGTTTAAGTTTAAGTATGATTTTAAATTGTTTATTTTGTGTGTGTTCTCTAATGTGTCTAGGAACAAGAAAATGCCGAAAGCACCTAGAAAACTCGAGGAGAATCCTAATAGTCAGCTTATGGATATAGTGCACCGATAATTAGAACAGATAGGGATTTTACTCAATCGAGATGGATATAGTAATGGACAAAATAGTACTTCATGGGACCGGGGTAGTGAACAAACTAGTGAGTTTCGACCTCCTATATTTGATGGATGTGTTATAGATCCGATACAGGCCGAGGTGTGGGTTCGAGCAATGGAAAGATTGTTTGACATTATTAAGGTGAAGGAGGTAGATACGATTTCTTATGCGATGTGTCATCTGGTGGGAGATGCAAGACTTTGGTGGGACAATGTCAAGGTGATGGTTAATGTGGGTGAAATGTTATGGGGACCATTCAAGGAACTGTTTTATGAGGAATATATTTACAAAGCTGCATGGACAAATAAGATGTCAGAGTTTCCCCAATTTCGAACAGACGGGTACGGTCACAGAGTACGTTAGAGAATTCGAAGCGTTAACTCGTTCCGTCAGCCACCTAGGAAAGGAGAAAGAAAATAAGACCTATTATTTTGTGCAAGGATTGAAGGAGGACATTTATAAGGGTGTGAAAATGTATGGAGTTAGAGGTGCTTCCTACGACGAAGTAATTGTATAAGCTTTTGAGTTAGAAGTAGAACTTCAGAATAAAAGTCAAGAGAAGTTCCGTTGAGGGGTCCCTCAGCGAATTTCTGCCGCCCCCAGTTGATGAAAGGCCACAACCAGCGAGGGACATTAAGAGGCCCAATAATTCAACGATTGTGCAAGATAGGGACAAACGACCCCGCGGAGCTCAGTCAAGCTCCTCTGTGCCCTACATGTCAGAAGGGTCATTTTGGGGAGTGCAGATTGTATTCGGGCCGGTGTTTTAGGTGCGATAGAAGTGGTCACAAAGCCAGAGATTGTTTAGAAAATGTGGTCACAAAGCTCGAATGGTCTTTCGAGGATAATTACTATGACCAAAGATAGGAAAGTTGCCCAACCGATTGTAGTTCCAGGTATAATTTTATTTCAATAGTTGATAGGATGAATAATATTAATATAGAGGTGTAGTTTAGAATAAGGATTTAATGATAATACGCGTAAAATAGGTAGAAGTAGATTTGAGAATAGAGGGGTTAGAAAATGTGGGGATCTGGAGACACTGTAACGACCCGAGTTTTCTGAACCCGGTTTGTTACACAATCTTGCACTGAAACTCGGAAAAAACTTTGAACCAAACCTAAAGGTCTACTCGAAAGTCAAAATTTGATGTTTTCTAAAACTTCAAACATTCAAGAACTCACAGCGGAAATCGTTTAAGTAAAAAACAAAAGGTTAAACAAAGCTATTGTACGATGCTTGATTAATCAGTTGAAATGTTAAGGAATAATCAGCAAAAGAATAAAGGTTTAAATTGCAAAACACTCCATAAGTCACAAAAAGTCAAACGCGTCGCCCGCTGAACAAAGTCAACAAAAAGAGGCTGAAGCAGAAAATAGAAGACATCATCCAGTGACAAAACGACAAAATATTCTCTACACCTTCCGGTGACATCAGCCGGATGATCGACGTTATATTGCATCCACCGGTGACTAGACGACAAAACACTTCTTACATCTTCCGGTGGATTATCACACGACATCCACCGGTCACTAAACGACAAAACACTTCCTACATCTTCCGGTGGATTATCACACGACATCCACCGGTCACTAAACGACAAAACACTTCCTACATCTTCCGGTGGATTATCACACGACATCCACCGGTCACTAAACGACAAAACACTTCCTACATCTTCCGGTGGATTATCACACGACATCCACCGGTCACTAAACGACAAAACACTTCCTACATCTTCCGGTGGATTATCACACGACATCCACCGGTCACTAAACGACAAAACACTTCCTACATCTTCCGGTGGATTATCACACGACATCCACCGGTCACTAAACGACAAAACACTTCCTACATCTTCCGGTGGATTATCACACGACATCCACCGGTCACTAAACGACAAAACACTTCCTACATCTTCCGGTGGATTATCACACGACATCCACCGGTCACTAAACGACAAAACACTTCCTACATCTTCCGGTGGATTATCACACGACATCCACCGGTCACTAAACGACAAAACACTTCCTACATCTTCCGGTGGATTATCACACGACATCCACCGGTCACTAAACGACAAAACACTTCCTACATCTTCCGGTGGATTATCACACGACATCCACCGGTCACTAAACGACAAAACACTTCCTACATCTTCCGGTGGATTATCACACGACATCCACCGGTCACTAAACGACAAAACACTTCCTACATCTTCCGGTGGATTATCACACGACATCCACCGGTCACTAAACGACAAAACACTTCCTACATCTTCCGGTGGATTATCACACGACATCCACCGGTCACTAAACGACAAAACACTTCCTACATCTTCCGGTGGATTATCACACGACATCCACCGGTCACTAAACGACAAAACACTTCCTACATCTTCCGGTGGATTATCACACGACATCCACCGGTCACTAAACGACAAAACACTTCCTACATCTTCCGGTGGATTATCACACGACATCCACCGGTCACTAAACGACAAAACACTTCCTACATCTTCCGGTGGATTATCACACGACATCCACCGGTCACTAAACGACAAAACACTTCCTACATCTTCCGGTGGATTATCACACGACATCCACCGGTCACTAAACGACAAAACACTTCCTACATCTTCCGGTGGATTATCACACGACATCCACCGGTCACTAAACGACAAAACACTTCCTACATCTTCCGGTGGATTATCACACGACATCCACCGGTCACTAAACGACAAAACACTTCCTACATCTTCCGGTGGATTATCACACGACATCCACCGGTCACTAAACGACAAAACACTTCCTACATCTTCCGGTGGATTATCACACGACATCCACCGGTCACTAAACGACAAAACACTTCCTACATCTTCCGGTGGATTATCACACGACATCCACCGGTCACTAAACGACAAAACACTTCCTACATCTTCCGGTGGATTATCACACGACATCCACCGGTCACTAAACGACAAAACACTTCCTACATCTTCCGGTGGATTATCACACGACATCCACCGGTCACTAAACGACAAAACACTTCCTACATCTTCCGGTGGATTATCACACGACATCCACCGGTCACTAAACGACAAAACACTTCCTACATCTTCCGGTGGATTATCACACGACATCCACCGTCACTAAACGACAAAACACTTCCTACATCTTCCGGTGGATTATCACACGACATCCACCGGTCACTAAACGACAAAACACTTCCTACATCTTCCGGTGGATTATCACACGACATCCACCGGTCACTAAACGACAAAACACTTCCTACATCTTCCGGTGGATTATCACACGACATCCACCGTCACTAAACGACAAAACACTTCCTACATCTTCCGGTGGATTATCACACGACATCCACCGGTCACTAAACGACAAAACACTTCCTACATCTTCCGGTGGATTATCACACGACATCCACCGGTCACTAAACGACAAAACACTTCCTACATCTTCCGGTGGATTATCACACGACATCCACCGGTCACTAAACGACAAAACACTTCCTACATCTTCCGGTGGATTATCACACGACATCCACCGGTCACTAAACGACAAAACACTTCCTACATCTTCCGGTGGATTATCACACGACATCCACCGGTCACTAAACGACAAAACACTTCCTACGACGACAAGAGACTCTCTACCTCATCTGAAGGGTTGTCACACGACATCCACCGGTGGAGTAGAATACTTGACATCATCCGATGACGTCAGCCGGATGATTCGATCTGCCAATATCTATCAGCGAACAAACACCCAACATCCACCAGCGAACCCATTCGCTGATGGTTGAACTTGCAAACTCACTCAAGACATTCAAAAACCCCGACCCTAAGTAACTCCAGAAAATTCAACAGAAAGTAGAACAATATCTTAACTACTCAAACTCCATACAAAACATCTCTAACTGCGAGAAGGACGAGTTTACTTCACTAAAACCATTAGAACGGTTCAAAACCCTTACATTACTCGAATCAGTAAAATCGCATTTAAGCATCACCAATACTATTATCAGAAAGCTCAAAAAAGAACATATTCAAAATATTGAAAACCACTACTGTCATGAAAACTCAACACACTAAAATTGAAACACTATCAACTGAACCTTCACACCAACTGACATCAGTTAAACCGCCCCATTAGCTGCCAAATTGTTGCAAAGATGCACTTCAAAACAAATCTAGTTCTCAGCAGACTCAGTAAACACACCTGCTATCACTTCTTCACCTACATCACAAAACTCATCTATTAGCCTAATGCTAAGTAAGTAAAGCAGTAATGAAATGAAACACTGAAATATAAATTTCTAAACATGCAATTTCTACTTTCTCAACTCAGTTGTTCATGCTTCGTTTCTGTTCAGGCTCCCCTAGTGTTCCAGATCCCCCTATGAAGTTGGGAGTCGGATCAACCCTCCCAAAGTATAAATATCCACTGTCTCATTAAGGGGTGGATTAGTTCCCCTAACAGTAAATCTAATTCACATGTTCAGATCCCCCTGTGAAATTGGAAGTTGGATCAATTCTCCCAAAGTATAAATATCCACTGTCTCATTAAGGGGTAGATTAGTTCCCTTAACAGTAAAACTGATTCACATAACTGTTTCAATATGTTCAATCCTTACCCATGCTGACATGCATTCAAATTCATTTTCGTATATTTTTAAAACATGATGCATGACATACCAACACATTCTAGCAAACAAACCCTAATGTTTTGTGATGTAGGCCCGAAGGCACAAGCAAACTTTACTTACCTGGCTCTCCTGGTGATGCTGGTTTCAACTACTCCAAAAGCTCGCTTACCTAAGTTTATGGCAATACATTAATCCAACTCTCACTAGACCTTACCAAAAAATCAATAATAAGATTGAGAAAACCGATTTGAAACTCTGCTACCCGTGTAATCCCTTTTATCTCTAAGAACCCGAACCTACGCTCAATCTCAGCACTTTCAAAATCCTCACATTGTACTCCCTCAGGTAACTAACTACTATATCTTAAGAGAAATGAGGAAAACTTACCTAAGTTGAAGGAGAATCGGGCGAGAAAAATCGCCTAGAGAGCTCGGCTGCTTGAGCTGAAAACCCGAAGAGGAAAAGTATGAAATTGGTGGCGGCTATAGTGCATTAAACCCAACCCTCTTTCCTTAAATACGTTATCCACTTTTGAAAATTGGGTACAGAGGTGCGACTGATCGCCCCTGCTGTTTGGTGCATCAGCGATCGATCTCCTGCATTTGGAGATCGATCGCTCCTCTCCCCTGTCGCGGCTTTTGACAGTCCTGCCCACCCCTTTTAATTGTTTTGTTTTAATTAATTTTAAGTGTTTATTAATTGTTTTAAATTGTTTTAAGTTTATAAATGGTTTTGTTTTAAATGGTTTAAAAAGTAGACTTCAATTCCGATTCCGGTTTAAATTCCACTTAGAGTTTATTTAAAGTATAAGGATAAAAAAAAAGTACAGGAAATTGGGTACAGTGTTAGGGTCGCTACAAGTTATGGTATCAAAGCACCCGGGTTTTAAAATCGGTTCAGTAGACTGCTCGACTGCACAGCCACTACGCGGACATTCTTCATCAATTGTAAGTATGTTTATAGCTTTATTTGATTTCATTTTTTTTAGATAGAGTATTTGTTTAGCTTTTATAGGAGTTATTTATAAAAATGGTGTGTCGAGGAAATGACCGAGACGACCGAGATGATACGATAGACACCCTCAAGGATTTTATTGCCCAGCAATCCCAGCATATGGAGCGACAGGCTCAGTAGATGGAGAGAAAGTCCCAGCAGCTGGGTACTATGATAGACCGAGAGGGTACTAGAGCTCGGGTGGCAGCTATTTCGGGTAACCGTGGGATGGAGAGATTCCAGAAGCTCCAGCCCCCTATATTTAACGGACAGTCTACGGATCCCTCTTCAGCTGAGGAGAGGATTCGCCCCATGGAGGACATGCTGGCCTATGCGAGCATTGAGGACGAAGAGAAGGTGGCGTTGTTGACTTACCACCTAGCGTTAGATGCTCGGTTTTGGTGGGATTCCGTCAGGACGACCACCGATGTGACGATTATGGGATGGGAGCGATTCAGAACGTTGTTTTATGATAATTATTTCAGCCATACCGTACGAGAGGCAAAGATGGTTGAGTTTATGCAGTTGAGGCAGGTTAGTTCTATTGCCGAGTATGTGAGGAAGTTTGAAGCACTGTCCCGATTCGCGCCACGTTACGTCAGCGTTAATGAGGACAAGGTACGCAGATTTTTACAGAGACTTGCCCAGGAATTCCAGATGCATCTTACTATATCTGGGATACGGAATGTATCCTATGACGAGATCATGGCCAGGGCGCTCGAGATAGAGGCTGTTGATAGGGATTCTGTCAAACCGAGGGAGCCATCTAAGGGCTTCTTTCGAGAGATTCACCCTCAGATCAGGGGCAAGGGCTGGCAGCCAAGAGCACAGCCACAACAACCACAACTGAGAGGCGTTAAAAGGCCTTTAGAGGGAGGCAACGATCGAGGGAAAGGCAAACAGATACAGGGGGCTTCTCAGATACCTCTTTGTTCTAAATGCCAGAGGGAACACACTGGCCAGTGCAGATTGGGCACAAGTGTGTGCTATCGTTGTGGAGATGCGGGCCATTTCCTCAGAGATTGTTCGAAGCCCGGCTGAGATCAGTCAGGTAGTGATCAGAGGAGGATTATGCCGAGGATCTTCGCATTTATAGAGCCTGGTGATGTCGATGACGAGGCTCATCCTTCTGTGATAGCAGGTACTATTCTAATTATGGGCACCGCTGTTTTTACTTTGATGGATACGGGAGCTACGCACTCCTTCATATCGACTGCATGCATGACTAGACTAGGGTTAGAGTCTGAGCTATCAGAGTATGAGTATAGAGTGATGTTGCCTTTGGGAGAGCATATGCAGTCGAATCGTATTCTCCAGGGTAATGTCGTCTCAGTGGGGGATATTACCCTCTATGCTTGCTTGATAGTTATGAGCATAGAGCGGTATGATCTTATCTTAGGGATGGATTTGCTTTACAGCATTTCGCCACCATCGATTGTCGATCCGAGATTGTGACCTTTCGACCCCCGGGTAAAGCCAAGTTTTCTTATCAGGCGATGAACCGATTGAGTGGATCGCCTATTTCTTATTCCATGAAGGTCAACGAGCAGTTTAAAGGTGCGTGCTCTATTTATTTGGCCTCAGTATTTGATGTTCAGTTGCTCAGCGGAGTAAAGCCGAGTGACATTCCTATAGTCACTGAGTTCTCTGAGATATTCCTTGATGATCTTCCCGGGTTACCACCCGACCGGGAGATTGAGTTTACTATTGATGTTTATCTAAATGCCGCGCCAAGGTTTAAGAACCCATATCGGTTGGCACAAACAGAGTTGAAAGAGCTAAAGACTCAGCTTGACGTGTTGTTAGAGAAGGGTTTTATTCGACCCAGCGTTTCACCCTGGGGTGCGCCCGTTCTGTTTGTCAAGAAGAAAGACGGGACCCTCAGAATGTGCATCGATTACAGAGAGTTGAACAAATTGACGGTGAAAAATAAATATCGTTGCCCCAGATTGATGACCTATTTGATCAGCTACAGGGTGCCCGAGTATTTTCCAGGATTGACCTACGCTCGGGTTACTATCAGTTGAAGGTCCGAAAGGAAGATATACAGAAAACGGCTTTCTGAATGAGGTATGGGCATTATGAGTTCCTTGTCATGTCTTTTGGACTTACTAATGCCCTTGCAGCGTTTATGGATTTGATGAACCGTGTCTTCAAGGAGTATCTGGACAAGTTCGTTATGGTTTTCATCGACGATATCTTGATTTATTCTAAGATGAAGGAAGAGCACGAGGAGCATCTGAGGATTTTTCTGAGGATTCTGATTCAACGCCAGTTATATCCAAAGTTTTCTAAATGCAAGTTTTGGCTAGACAGAGTGAGCTTCATTGGCCATATTATATCGCAGAATGGAGTTTCTGTGGATCCGAGCAAAATTAAGGTGGTCAGAGATTGGCCACTGTCGAAGAACGTACGAGAGGTGCGTGGATTTCTCGGATTAACCGGTTATTATCCGAAGTTTATAGAGTCATTTTCAAAGATCGCAGTTCCTCTTTCACGATTGACTCGGAAGAACGAGAGATTTATATGGTCGGCTACTTGTGACGACAGTTTTATGGAGTTAAAGCAGAAATTGACCACCGCTCCAGTATTGGCGCTACCTGTTGAATGTGACAAGTATAGTATTTATTGTGATGCGTCTGGAGTTGGACTCGGTTGTGTATTGATGCAGGAGGGGAGAGTTATTGCTTATGCTTCTCGGCAGCTGAAGCCGTACGAGCAGAATTACCCTACGCACGACCTTGAATTAGCAGCTGTGGTCTTCGCACTGAAGATATGGAGACATTATTTATATGGGCAGTAGTGCGAGATATTTTCCGACCACAAGAGCCTGGAGTATTTATTTACGCAAAAGGAGCTGAATATGCGACAGAGAAGGTGGCTTTAGTTCGTCAAAGATTATGATTTTGATATCAACTACCATCCAAGAAAGACGAACAAAGTTGCTGATGCTTTGAGTAGAGTGCCTTCTACGAGTCAGCCTTTACTAGCAGCGATGTCAGTTACGCTGCGGTCTGAGATTGAGAGGTTCGATGTGGAGATAGTGGCAGAGTTGTCTAGTATGCTCTACCAACATTTCTCTCAGGCCGACTATTCTGGATAGGATACGCGAAGCTCAGCAAAATGATACGGAGTGTGAAGAGCTTTGATCGAGTATGACGTTGGGTGACTCGTCAGATTTCCACTTATCAGATGATGGTATTCTGATTAGCATAGGTGGTACGTGCCTAACGACGAGAAGCTGAAGAAAGAGATATTGGCTGAGGCACATTTTTCAGCATGTTATGTACACCCGGGAAGTACTAAGATGTACCGGGATTTAAAGCAACATTTATGGTGGCCGAACATGAAGAGAGAGGTCACCAAGTACGTTGAAACCTATTTAGTCTGTCAACAAGTAAAGGCAGAGCAATAGAGACCGGCCGGAACATTACAACCACTGCCGATTCCGGAGTGGAAATGGGAGCAGATCTCAATGGATTTCATTGTGGGGCTCCCGAGGACGACGAAGGGCCATGACGGCATATGGGTTATCGTGGATCGATTGACGAAGTCGGCCCACTTCTTATCTGTGAAGATGGCATCTTCTATGGATCAGCTCGCCGAGCTTTATGTGCAGGAGATTGTCAGACTTCATGGAGTGCCAGTTCCGATAGTCTCAGATCGTGATCCGAGATTTACTTCGAAGTTCTGGAAAAGTTTGCACAAAGCTATGGGGACTCAGCTTAATTTTAGCACGGCATTTCACCCTCAGACTGATGGACAGACAGAGAGGACTAATCAGATTCTCGAGGATATGCTCAGAGCCTGTGTGCTGGAGTTTCAGGGATCGTGGAGCAGGTATTTGCCACTGATCGAGTTCTCCTATAATAAAAGCTTCCAAGCTACCATCGGCATGGCTCCGTATGAGGTGCTGTATTGTCGGAAGTGCAGGTCTCCGTTATATTGGGACGAGGTTGGTGAGGCCAGCATCGTTGGTCCAGAGATCCTACAGCAAACGACAGAGAAGATTACCATTATCCGACAGCGTATTGAGATAGCTTAGAGCCGACAAAAGAGCTATGCTGACACGAGACGGCGAGAGCTAGAGTTCGAATAAGGCGACGAGGTTTACCTTAAAGTTTCTCCGTTCAAAGGCGTTATGAGATTTGGAAGGAGGGGCAAGTTAAACCCTCGTTATGTGGGGCCCTTTCCTATTCTAAAGAGGATCGGGAAGATGGCGTACAGATTAGAGCTTCAAGCTTCTATGGAGGGTATCCACGACGTGTTTCATGTGTCTATGCTTCGGAAATGTTTGCGTGATCCGTCGCATATCGTGGAGGCAACAGAGATCGAGGTACAACCTACCTTGACTTATGAGGAGAGGCCGGTACGTATTTTAGAGTCTTCAATCAAAGTATTGCGCAACAAGGAGATTCCGCTAGTTAAAGTTCTATGGCGGAACCACGAGGTGGAAGAAGCTACCAGGGAGAGACAGCAGGATATGATGTCTAGATATCCTGAGCTATTTGTGTAATTAAATTTTGTGGACAAAATTCTAAATAAGGTGGGTAGAATGTAATACCCGGCTTTATGAGATATTATTATTTTAATGTATCATGGCATTTTTGTAAATATGTCAAAATATGTCCGTTTTGCGAAAATAAAGTGTTATTAGAATCCTAACGATTTATAGGAATTTTAAGAAATTTATGGGATTTTTCGGTGTAATAACGCTATTTTTCAAGTAATTACGTTTCTCGTAATATAAAGGACGTTTTAGTAAAAATAGTAAACGATGTCCGATTTGCAAACAAACAGTTCTAATAAATCTCAAATAATCAGTTGGACTTATTGGTGAAATAAGGAGATTTGGAGAAACCGAATAGTTAGCCGATTAACGAAACGAAGGACGAAACAAAAAGAATTAACTGCGAAGGGCAAAATGGTAATTTGCCAAATCAAATTTATAAAATAAGAGAAAACTCCTTCTCTACTCCTCGCGAACGCAAGAGAGCTCTGGCGACTTCCTCCCTCACGGCCGTTTAATTCCGACCTCCGTTTCTCCTCCGATCGATCTCCGTTCTTCACGTTTTCTCCTCCGATCAACGTTCTAGGTAAGATTCTACAGCTTTCGGACATTCTTTTTCAGTTTTAACGAAGTTATACGGTTAGGGTTTTCGTTTAGGGTTTCGTTAAAAACGCGATTTAGGGTTCGAGATTGATAGGTTTATCGAGTTTATGGATATAAAGGACGTATTGAACGTTATTAGACGAAATTAAACTAATTTGTGAGAAATGTTAAATTTAATGAATTTCGGGTTTTTTGGAAAAATCTTGTTATTGGATATTTCGTGGAATCGAGCGCGAATTGGTTGTTAAAATGCCTCGATTAATTAAGTTATAGCTTTAGAAGAATTTCCTTAGTTAATGATTTCATTAATTTGGACATTAACGGTTCAAACACATTTTAATGATAATTGTGTGAATTGCCGTAGGTGAACCACGCTCATGGACGGAGCTTGAGCTGCAACGGACACGAGGTAAGTTCTCGTGATTTTCTCTGGCCGATTGGCCTACACCGTACGTCGAAGTCGTCTCGAGGAGTTTTGGTGACACGTATGTTTAAATTGTTTTGGTTGGGTAGTTAGGATTAGTTCTGTATAGGTTATGCTTTTAATTGCTTCATTGTCTCGATGGTACGAATCATGTATGTTTATTTTATGTCATATGGAACTGTTCACGCATCACATGTTTTAAAAGAACATAGAAAATGAATTTCCGCAATATTTTTTAAACAAAATGGCGATGTGACCTGGAGAGGGGCTTGACCTATTGTGAAAACCGACTACGGGTTTGTCACAATACCACATCTATTATGTACTCATACAGTTATACAGTTATAGGTCATGCGAGATGGGGCTCAGGCACGGCTGTATGCATTGTAAGCGTGTACCCCCCTCCTCGAGCTGGAAAGAGTAGTCCTACCGCTGGATTTGCTCTCTCCGGTTAGAGGGCTGAGATCTCGGTGACACCCACATAGTAAAGATAAAGAAAATGCTGCATGATTTCTGAACTCATATGCACAGCATGCATTTACGTTTATGAGAGCTTGCTGAGATGTTTATCTCATAGTGTGTCTGTATGGTGTAGGTGACTTCGACATAGGTGAGGATGAGATCCCTCCACCTGAGGAGTGATGCAGTTGACGTAGGATTGTCGCGGGAGTGTGTTGGTGCAGTCGAAGCGCATTTTGACCCGTGGGACTCATGGTTAGGTGTTTTGTGGATTTTTGGGAATTGTCGGGCTAATGGTTGTATAGAAACATTTTAGGGTGTTTGGTTCTGATAGTGGATTGGTTTGAAGTTTTAAACGTTTTTGGAAACCTGTTTTATAAACTGCTTTTGTAAAGTTTTCATTGGAACTGTGTGGTAATTTAAAACAGGAGGGATTGTCGATTTTTAAACATATCCACGCAGTTCGTTTTTACGAAAGTTTAACTTATGTTTAGGCTGTTTAGTTAGGATTGCTAATTTGTGAAGTGAGTTAAGTTTTGTTGAAATGTTAGAGTTTATGGTGTGCAAGAATGGAAGAATGCATGAAGAAAAAGGTGAAGTATTGCTCTCTGGAATTTCGGATTCCAGAGAGCATTTGTATGAAAAATAAAGGAGAAAGACAAAGAAAAAAGGGGCGACTGGGCGTGGGAGGTGAAGGGCGACTGATCGCCCCTCCTTGTCTTGATACAGCGACCGATCGCTGGCACAGAGGGGCGACTGATCGCCCCTGCTGTTTGGTGCATCAGCGATCAATCTCCTGCATTTGGAGATCGATCGCTCCTCTCCCCTGTCGCGGCTTTTGACAGTCCTGCCCTCCCCTTTTAATTGTTTTGTTTTAATTAATTTTAAGTGTTTAATAATTGTTTTAAATTGTTTTAAGTTTATAAATGGTTTTGTTTTAAATGGTTTAAAACGTAGACTTCAATTCAGATTCCGGATTAAATTCCGCTTAGAGTTTATTTAAAGTATAAGGATAAAAAAAAAATACGAAAAATTGAGTACAGTGTTAGGGTCGCTACACATACTGCCCCGACCCACGCTTAATCATTACATACATTATATATTCATTCTCTTGTTTACATATTCTTCACATAAATCATGCAGGATAAACATTTTTGTATGCTTCTTTAAGAAAACATGATGCGTGTAACATGAATGCACATATAAACATAATCCTACTCAAGGAAAGTCATCCATCAAAGAACTACATAACACCTCTACTCACTCATCACCATATAAACCTCAACAAAGTATAACACATCAAAACAATCATCAGACAAAGCTTCCTAGTACCCTTGTGATGTACTGCCTTAATGGCCGAACACCTAACACAGACTTAACTGGAATTTCTTTAGCACTTGTGCACTCTTCCTTAAGTCGTAAACCCTATAATTACAACTCCTTTTATACGACCCATCACTGACAAACTGCCAGAACCGATTAAATTTCTATTCGAGATTTCCTCATTCGTATAAATCTCCTAAGACATTTTCTAAAATTTCGGCATAATCTCCCCGTCTTATGTATTTTTATGCTACCTTCAGGAGAGCGTATTGCAGTAGGTCAAGTGTCCAGGATCATATTGTCCAGTCGGGAACCGTACACTCTATGACTCGCTGATTGTTATGGGTATAGAGATTTACGATCTTATCGTAGGGATGGGACTTGCCTATTCAAGGCACTCGCCACCCATCGATTGTCGATCGGGATTGTGATTTTTTGTCACCCAGGGTAAAGCAGAGTTTTTTTTATCGGCGATGAAACGATGAGTGGAGCGACTATCTCTTATGCATGTAAGGTCAACGAGCAGTTTAAAGTGTGGAGTGCTTATGTATTTGGTCACAGTAGTTGATATTAAGTTGCTCAGCCAGAGTAAAGCCTGGTGACATTCCTATAGTCCGATATTCCTGAGATATTCTTGATATCTTCCTGGATTACCGCTAGACGAGAGATCGAATTTGTCATTGATGTATATCCGCCTACGCGCCAGTGTTCAAAAAAAAT